>CM021106.1:578396301-578874088 GCA_007115665.2 Sequoiadendron giganteum | reverse complement strand
AGAATATGTTAGATCTAGAAAGCAAAGGGAAGTTTGAACCTAATTGGTTAGGAAAATTTGTTGGCACGACTACTTATGGTTTTGGATCCTATCAATTTTCAACCCTAGAAGGAGAACCTTTGTAGAAGCCTATCAATAACATGGATCTCAAGAAGTTTTATGCCTAGGTCTTGAAGGGTATAAATCCAAAAAATCCAAAAAAAAAAGAAAAATAATAAAATACAAAAAAAATAGAAAAAGGATTGAAAATAGTAAATAAAAAAATCACCCTCTAGTAAAAAAACTTTGGTGGCTCTTTGGGCAAGTGCCTCAGTGAAACTTGGAAAATAGGTGCCTTACATGAATAAGCACCATCTTCCATCCACCATTGGATCTATAGCTTATCACACTTTGTCCATCGCATTCATCCATCATCCTATTTATCCATATTTACTCCCTCACCCATCCGCATATGTATCATATTTGGATATTGAGTAAGTATTATGTTCCCCTTTAGTACTACTTGGCACATTCCTAAGGTTAGTTTTTCTTGCCTATATTGAGGTGATATATCACATTACTTACATCAAATCGGGTTCTTGTATATCCCCTTAAGGTTATTCCTAAACCAAAAAATCCCAAAAACATTTGAAAAACCATCAAAATCCAAAAACATCTAAAACATTTGTATAGCTCAAAAAATCCAAAAACATTCAAAACACCTTCAAAATCCAAAAACATCCATATCAAGTCAAAACTCCAAAAACATCCAAAATAGGTGTATAGCTCAGAAAATCCAAAAACATTTGAAAACTTATAAAATCAAAAATCTAAAAACTTTCAAAATCTTGTAAAGTTCAAAAATCTAAAAACATCCAAATCACATCAAAATCCCTAAATAAGTCTAAAAAGTAAAAATGTCAGAAACACTTGTTGAACTACATCGTTTCTGAGCTTGAACTTAGGCAAGGTCATCATCAATGAGCCCTCGAGGCATTAGGTCAGTATTTAGGATTTCATCATAATAAAATGACAATCCATCAATGTTCATATGTCATCAATAAATAGTTACTGGTTAGAGTTGGTCGAACTATGTTGTCTCCGCACTTACGCGGGCAAGGCCATCACTAATGAACCCTTGAGGCATTAGGTCAATTTTCCCTTAGGTCTTGGTCTAACCTTGGAAAACATAAAAACATTTGGAAAAGATTGAAAACCCAAAGCATCTCAAAACATTCAAAAACCCTAAACAACCTCAAATAACATGAAAACCTAAACATTCACATAATCTCAAAAGACCAAAAGTAACCTCAAACATGTCAAGACACAATTTTTTTTTTAATATTCCAAAAATTCCAAACCCACCCATCCCATTTCGCTTTCACCCACAATAAACTTTCATCCATAATAAATCGGTCATCATTTTCAACCTTTGATAATACAAGTGGAAACAAGTGTGGTAATCAATGAAGTATAAACTTGAAAGTGTAAAAAATCTAAAGTCTTGATCATGAGTAAAAAAGTTGGTTAATATTTGTATCAATGACCTATCAAATAGTTAGTTTTAGCTAAAAATATGATAACATGTCCAAGGATAAATCTTTCCTACAATGGACATCATCATCAGAAATCACCTAGTTTTATTACTTTGGGAAGAGATATCAATAACACTAACTATTTGTTCATTTTGATCTTTTCTTATGATTTATTTTAGTGCTCCATTCCAATGGCCTCTCGATGATGTCTATCAAAATGATTTAGAGAGAAAGGAATGGGGCATTGATCATTATCTTTTGTTTGTTGTGCTTGTTGGATGTTCTTGTAATATGACCTCGGTGAATACTTATCTTGTGTGTGTAGGGTAGTCTTGAGTAAAAAAATGGCTAGGACATATTAGGTTCTTCATACCTTTTGTGTGTTAGTCTCATTGTACTTATATGGATCACTCTTTCACATGGTCAAACAAGGTTTCCATATGTCAAGTATGAATACGAATAATCCTATCTATTTGTAGAGTCAAAGTCCATTGCATTAGATACAAATATATCCTTGTTTTCAATACCTTGATGTATTGTGTCTATTTTCTATATAAAAAATAAGGAATGATATGATGAAGTTATCCCAATCTCTGAAACAATAAAATCATCTCTCTCAGATATCATATCTAATAAAGTCTCGAATAATTATAGGCTTGTTGGACTTTTGAATCAATCTCAAAATAAATGGTTAATCTCTTAATCTTATTCTTATATCTTCTTTCCATGCTAACATCTCTAAACTAGTGTCATGAAACTCCACAAAAATAATAAATTCATCCATCCTACATCTATAAACCATTAACATACATATATCTTGCATAATCATAGCATATATCACATAGAAAATATACAAAAATAATTGCATCTCATAGCATGTACATCTTGCATCATCATGGCATATTAGATGAGAAAATATATGTAAAAATAAAAAATCCATTGAATTTTCATACATCTTATAGTGTACAAAAAATTCATCCTTTACATTTTCACACTTGTTTGGGCCCTCCCTATTAATATGAGGTTCATTTATGCCTTACTTGGTCCTATTTTTCATCCACAAGCCTTAATTAATGCATCCTTTCCAGGATAATCCCGACATGCATCAAGTAACCAATCAAAATTTAGTGATTTTTGATTGTATGGAACATATCTAGTGATCTAGGAATCATACTCCACCTTGGGTGTATGGGTCCCACCTAGGTTTTGGGGCCTAGATCTGAAATTCACATTAAACTAAGCCTTTCTTGAAAAATGTGTCCCAAGCTTAGCCTAATGGGGCTCATACGCCCCAACTGGCGTATGAGTCCCACTTAGCTTAGACCTAATTTTAATTCAAATTCTTGGCGATATTTAATTCTCCTAGATATGATGTCGGCTTGTAGTGTCGTAATTTTGAGAAATTTGGCATAAACAAGTATAAATTAATACAAGGTATTTTCACATATTTTCTCCTAGCAAGTTGATGAGAGAATTCCTATAGAAATTTTATGATTAAAAGAGAATTCAAGAGTGATTATCAAGAATTTTGGAGCATTATTCAAGAATCAAGAATCATGGCAAAGTCATCATACGGGTATGTACAGGATCATCATGGAAAAAACAGGCCCTTAAGTGGCAATAAAATTCAGAAAATCAGAGTTAGGCAACTTGACATAAAAAATTGAATAAGTTATCTATATTATTTAAAAAATATGTAAGAACATAATCTGTAGAAAATTGAATGTAGTTTCTAAAATAATAGATTTATTTAAAAATAAATAAAAATTATTTGGTGAAATTTTGAATTTTCAATGTAGTAGTACTTAAATTTCAGGGAAAAAAATTAGAATTAGGTGTTTGTCTAGCCACCCTAACCATAATAAAATGATAATATTTTTTTATAATATTTTATATATAAGTAGGGGACTCATGTCCGGATGTGATGCATATTTTTTTGTAATTTTTTTCCAAGTAAATAATTAATTATGATTTTTTTATTTAAATTTTTAAAAAATATAAAAACTCGTATGTCTAACCACCTTAACTTAGTAAAAAATTCATGAAATTCATTTTAATTTTTTTTAATCCTATATTATGTGAAGCATAGAATGTGACACATATTTTGGATTCAAAAAATGTGATACCATTTGAAAGTTATAGATGTTTTTCAATCAACCTATCAATCAGGAATTTAGTTGTAATTCAAATAGAAAATGAATAATAATTATTTATTAAATTCAAAGTAAAGCATAATTTATATTGGTGGAAAGTTGAGAATCTCCTTTAAAAACCCTTTTCGTTTAATCAAATTTGGGTAAAAAAAAAGTCATCAGCCACATGGGTCATCATATCACTTAGATATCACCAGTTTTTGGCCCATCATGATCTTGCACATACCCATACATCATGTTTGTTTTTGAGCTAACATTTGTGATGTAGGGTTTCATGATTCAAACAAGCATTCAAGTCAAACAAAATTCAAGCAAAGAGTCAAGATCCACATCCATGCTAGCCATTACTTACAAGATTACAACATCTTATTCGAGGTTTTGGTGAGTTGCAACATTGCATATTTGTTCATTCATCATTCCTCCATTTCATTTGATTTCATTTCAAGGTTTGATTACCAAAATGGGGTTTGCCTTGGCAAGTAACAAAACAACATTTTTCCCTCTCTTTTATGTGTGATTGCAGACCTAGGTGGTTTAGGTTGGAGATCCATTGAAGGGAAAGATTGGATAAAAGTTGCAAAGTTTTCAAAGTTGTCATCCACATTGCAAGTTCACTGAAAGTCACCTACAGGTTGCAATTCAGTGATTCAGACCTAGAGATTTGACAAGAAGAAAACTATAGTAAATCATTATAGGATATCAGTGTTCTAGAGAAATCTTAATATTGGGACTAAATTTACACTTGTGGTGTATGAGTCCCAGTATACACAATTTAAGATATTTTCTACAAATCTTGATTCAACAGTTCCAGATTTTAGTTTCTGTCAGAAGCCCTAATATGGGACTAAATCACCCAGTATGGCATATGAGTCCTAGTGAGAATTAAAGTCAACTTTTTTAGCATTTTAGACCTTGTCCCGAGCACATTCAGGTTTCCAAGCACACCTTCATACTTTTTCAGTTTACTATTTTTATTTGAACTCATTTCTAGGTCATTTATTTAAGTCTTATTTATCAATTATGTTTTATCATTAAATCTTGCATATTATTAGTCTTTCCAAGCCCTAGCTTGGTGGTGAACCCCCTTTAGTCTTTAGTGACACCCTAGGATTTCCTTTAGTAGATCTCTTCCCTTCATTCTATCCTTGGACTGAGATCTCTAAGGAATCCTTGAATGAAATGTGTAGAAAACTTGTTGTTCTATGTCCTAAACCATAGAGCAACAATTTTTGACCTTTCACATCCATATGGCATCGAATCATAAATCAACACATCATATTATATGCATAATAATCATAAGGCATCATCATACATGTATGCATCCATATCATAAACATATGCATGGGTAAACCCACAAAAGTAGTTTACAATTCCAGTGATGAAGGAAAAGTTGCAATAAATGACCCCATGCAAAACATTTTGGTTTTTGGGGGTTCAAACGAACTTTTGGTTTGAGCGAACCCCCCTTTGAGTGAACCCATTTAATGATGGGCCCCACCATTCCCAGTAAAAATCCAAAAGAGAAGGCTTGTGGAAAGGGGGTTTGAGCGAACCCCCCTGGTTTGCTCGAATTCCCCATTTCTCCCCTTCTCCCCCTTAGGCACCAAAAAAGTCCAGAATTTTGTGATTCGAAGCTCAAGTTGAGGATGAAAATGGAGGATACTTCACAGATCCAAATGGATGATGGTAGTCATCAAAATGAGCTATCCAAAAAATATAATTTTAATATGTTTTGATTTTATTAGGCGTTTGTTTTTTTAGTTTTATTAAACGTAGGTTTTTCACCGAAAATCTAGCTCTTTGTTCAGCACATGTGGAAAAGTAGTAGATTATCATTTTTTTTTTGAAAAATATGAGTACACCAGATATTGAAGTCCTTGATCCAGCAAAAAAAAATTGAATTTTGATACATACAAAAAAATTTATGCGTTATATGGTCTACCTATGTCTTAATTGTAATTGGTTTGACTTTGAAACCTGATTAAGGAAAAAATATTCAATAAAACACTATGAAACCAATTGGAAGCACTAGATATCATAGTTACAAATCTAAATTCGTAAAAAATAGAATTTTATCCTTCATGGAAAAAAATTTATGCGATATACAGTGAGAGTCACTCCTTAGAAATGTTGTTTATTGAAAAAACTAGTTTTCGAAGGAGATGGAAAAAAAAATGCAATCCAATTCCAATTTTTTTGAAAAAAAATAGAATCTACAGAAAAAATTTCACAAATCACTAGTTTGCATCATCTTCAAATTCCTCATGGTTTAGCCGCTACAGGTACCCAAAAGTGAAGATTTAGTTAGAAAACAATATTTCAGTGTCTAGTTTGGCCAAAAATTGTAAACCAGTATTGTGGGATCACCTACATCCATACATACATGAGCATGAACATAAAATAAAGAAGCATCATATCATAATCGCATCCGAAGGCCATCTTATATATATCAAAATAATGACTATCATGGTTTATGTAGGAGCATCCTTAGTTCTTGGAAATCTTGCATCGACCAAAAATGTTTTCATTCAGTTTTGTTCTTGTTCTTGTTCCAATTGGTACATCCAATATTTCATCATTTTTTCTCACCAAACCTCATGGATCTATGGTTTCATCATGGACATGTTCAATTGCCTTATTCTAATTTTTCAGCTTGATTGGATCTTTTTCTGACAAGTTATCGCTTCTGGATTGAGTGATAGTTTTTGGAACTGGCCCCAAAATAATTTCAAAACCTAACAGCTAGTTGGATCGATTGCGGATTTCTCCTGTAACTTGTGGATCCTCATAGTGTGTTTCGATCTATTATGTGGAGTGTCCTCAACCTTGCACTTAGGTCCACACTCTATCATGTGCATCTACCCTAGAAGAAATTTAAATTTGAGGCCGACCTATTCATGCACATGTTATGTTTCCTTCATCGGAGATTGTAACGATCTTTGGCCGACGCGTATGTTTCTTGACCCACGGATATGATATAAATCTTGTAATAGATCACTAGGATAGAAATCAATCAAGTCTAAGAAGAATATAGAGTTTGATCTATAAGAGTTTTTCTTGCATGTTGTAATTAGGCCTGTGAGCTGAATCTGTAAGCCCGGATGTGGCCGACTATATGTAATCAATTTTTTTGATAATAATAATGTTTGTATCTATATTTTCCTCCATATTTTGTTTTGCTTCTATTGTGTAACTCTAGTTGCACAATCCAGATTGTTCTATTTGAGGACCCTCCTATAGTGGTTGGACCAAAATTGGTATCAAAGTGAGATTCATTCCCTACGAGATCGTCAGAGTTTGTGCAGTCTTGTTGAAGATTTTTTGTGGGGTGGTAGATCAAGGATCTGACCTGCAACTGTAGAAGACTTGTGTAAAGATAGCAGGAAGAAGAATTGGTAGAGGAAATGGAGCACGTGGAAATGAAGACCTAGTTGTAATGGAGATGTTGAGAGGGATTACTGCTAGATTGAAAGCAGTTGAAATGGCCCAGAGAAGAGGTTGACTAGTTGAGGATGTGAGTGATGAAGAAGTGGAAGAACAAGAAGAAGTTGCAAGAGAAGAGAAATTTGGCCTTGATCAGGGAGAAGAAAGGTTCATAAGAGCCCTAACCAGAGTGAACACTAAACCACATTTCAATCCATCGAATTATAGTGGTAAGTTGGATTAAGATGAATTTCTTGATTGGATAACGAAGATGGAAAAGTACTTTGATTTTGAAGGTACCACAAAAGATAAGAAGGTGAAATTTTCTTGTACAAAGTTGAAAGGACATGCATCCCTTTGGTGGGGACATTTGCAAATAGATATACAAAGAAAAGGAAAGGAGAAGATAAAATAATGGGATCAGATGGTGAATAAGTTGAAGACAAAGTTTATTCTTGTAGACTATTAGATTAGTTTGTTCTGAAAAATTGTAGAATTTGAAGCAAAAAGAATCAAGTGTGATAGAATATATTGAAGAATTCTATAAGTTGAATATCAAATCTAGACATTCAAAATATGAGACCGAATAAGTAGATAGATATATGAATGGTTTTAGGTCATCTATACAAGATGACATCAATTTTTTTAAGTTGTTGAGTGTGGAAAAGGCATATCAGTGTGCCCTAAAGGAAGAAGAGAAGTTGAATAAAAGACATGAGAAGAGATAGAGAGGAAGAGGTGGAAGATTTTAGAGAGGAAGAATATTTACTAGAGGAGGAAGATGAAGTTTTGTAGATCAAAATAAGGATAATGAAGTCAGTAAGAATGATAATTTACACCATAGAGACAATGGAAACTCTTACAGAAGAGGAGGATATGGTGGTTACAAGAATGAAAGTTATAGAAAAGGTGACAAAGGATAGGAGAAAATAGTATTCAGAAGAACTTGTTATAAGTGTGGTGGAGGACATAGATCATTCGAATGTAATCAAGGAGAAACAAGTAGGAAGACATAGAAAAATAGGAGAGTAGCATTTTTTGAGGAGGATCATTATGGATCATCTAATAAACTGAAAGAAGGAGAAGTGTTGGTGAACAAAAGAGTATTATGTCAAAGTGAAATGGAGTAGGAACTGTTATAGAGAAATAATTTGTTTCAGACCAAATGCCAGGTAGCTGGTAAATGTTGCAAAGTGATCATTGATAGGGGAAGCTCAAAGAACATGGTTTCTAAAAAAATGGTCACCAAATTGAAGTTGGAGAGATTGAAACACCTGAAGCCCTATCATATATCATGGATTAAAGATGAGCATAAGATACTGGTAAGTGAACAGTGTTTGGTGAAGTTGAAGATAGGAAATTATCATGATGAAGTTTTGTGTGATATTATGCCTATGGATGTATGCCATGTTTTTTTGGGAAGACCTTGGCAGTATGATAGATAGGATAATCATGATGGAAAGAAGAAAATATACACCATTGTTGCTAATGGGATGAAGCAGACCTTTTTACCCTTGGAAGATGTTCCTAAAGTTGAGATTTGCATGACTACTAGAATTTGTTTGGTTGATGGAAGGAGATTTTAGGATGGATTGAGACATGAGAACATGTCCTATGCCTTGGTTCCTAAGAAGGTTGAAGACTTGCAACATGTATAAGAAAAAATAGAGGAGATAAAGGAATTGCTGATAAAATATGAAGCTATCATTTCAGATAATGTACTTGATAGATTACCACCTGTAAGGAGTATTGGCCATTGCATGGATCTGATTCCTAAAGCTATTTTACCTATTAAAGTAGCACACTGGATGACACTAGAAAAGAATGAAGAATTGAATAGACAAGTGCAAGATTTGTTGAGGAAATTTTTGCTTAGAGAAAGTTTAAGTCCTTGTGTAGTACCTACCGTGCTAGCACCTAAGAAGGATGGAGAATGGAGGATGTGTATAGACTCTAGAGCCATAAACAAGATCACAATGAAGTATAGATTTCCTTTACCTTAGATGGATGACATTATGGATTGTTTGAGTGGAGCTAAGTACTTTAAAAAGATAGATTTGAAGAGTGGATATCATCATATCATAATTAGAGAAGGAGATGAGTGGAAAACAACATTCAAGACAAATGAAGGATTGTATGAGTGGTTGGTGATGCCTTTTGGACTAAAAAATGCATCGAGTACTTTCATGAGGTTGATGAATGAGGTATTGAAGAAATTATTGGGTAAGTTTGTGATTGTCTATTTGGATGACATCTTGATTTTTAGTAAGACTAGAGAAGAGCATTTGTTGCACATAAGACAAGTTTTTCAGAGGTTGAGGGAAGAGCAGTTGCTGATAAACATTAAGAAGTGTAATTTCATGAAGGAAGAATTGGTATATCTAGGATTTGTGATATATGTGGATGGATTGAAGATGGATCTTGAGAAGGAAAGAGCTATTATTGAATGAACTACACCTGAAAGCATTGGAGAGGTAATATCATTTCATGGATTGGCTAGTTTCTACCAAAAGTTCATTAGGAATTTTAGTTCTATTTGCAGCCTTATGATAGAAAAAATGAGAGGAGATAGGAAGGATTTTAGATGGACATCTAGAGTAGACATAAGTTTTGAGTTGTTAAAATAGAAGGTGACCGAGCAACCTATGTTTGCTTTACCAAATTTTAACAAGGTATTCCATGTAGACTGTGATGCAAGAAAAAATGCAATTGGAGTAGTATTAAGTCAAGAAGGAAGACCAGTAGCTTATTTCAGTGAGAAGTTGACTGATGCTAAGAGAAGATATTTAGTGTATGGTCAGGAGTTCTATGCCATAGTTCAAGCTTTGAAGAAGTGGAGACATTACTTGTTTTCTAAGGATTTTGTGTTTTATACATATCATCAACTTTGCAATACTTGAACAATCAAGGTAAGTTAAATCAGAAACACAAGAGATGGGTGGAATTCTTGCAGAGTTACACTTTTGTGTTGAAACATAGGAGTGGAAAGTCAAATAGAGTTCTTGATGCTTTGAGTAGGAGAAGGAATTTACTGGCACAAATGAGAGTGGAGGTATTAGGCTTTGATGAATTGAAGAACTCATATGAGGAAGACCCAGATTTTGTAGAACCTTAGAAAATTTCTAAAGAACCAGTTTTGGAGGATAGAAGTCAGTCGTTCGATTATTTCATTCAAGATAAAATTTTGTTCAAGGGAAATCAGTTGTGTATACCCTAGAGTTCAATGAGGGATAATTTGGTGAAAGAGAAACATAGTGGAGGATTAGTAGGAAATTTTGGAATTGATAAGACACTAGCATTGGCAAGTGAGAATTACTTTTGGCCACAGATTCATAAGGATGTCATTAAATTTGTACAAAGTTGTAGAATTTGTCAAGTTACAAAATGGAGTAGTCACAATGTTGGATTTTATAAACCTTTGACAGTACTAGAAAGACCTTGGGAAGATATCAGCATGGATTTCATACTTGGTTTGCCTAAGACATAGAGAGGTAATGATTCTTTATTTTTGGTGGTGGAATTTTTTTCTAGGATGGAATATTTCATACCTTGTAAGAAGACAACATATACAGTACATGTAGCAGACTTGTTTTTTAGAGAAGTGGTCAAATTGCATGGATTACCTAGGAGTATTGTTTCAGACAAAGATACAAGTTTTTTGGTTACTTTTGGAGGACACTTTGGAAGAAGCTGAAGACAAATTTAAAGTTCAGTTATACTTTTCACCCACAAACTGATGCATATATAGAGGTAGTGAACAAGAGTTTGGGAAATTTGCTGAGATGTTTGGTTGGAGAGAATATCATAAGTTGGGATTTGGCCCTTCCACAAGTAGAGTGTTCCTACAATAATTCAGTGAACATGAGTACTGGAAAGACACCTTTTGAGATTGTTACTGGAGTTCATCCTAGAGGCATATCAGAATTGTGAGACATCAATAAATCAAATAAAAGGAGTGCATAAGTAGAGGAATTTATAGAAAATATAAAGAAAGTGCATACTCAAGTGAAGCAACAGTTGGAAGATATGAACTAAAAATATAAGGAGCGAGCAGATGAAAAGAGGAGACATAATTAGTTCAAATTTGGAGATGAATTAATGATATATTTGAGGAAGGAAAGATTCCCAATTGGAACATATAGTAAGCTCAAGATGAGGAAGTTTGGACCCTATAGGATTTTGAAGAAGTTTGATTTAGAAAATGCATATGAAGTAGAGTTACCATATGACATGGGCATGTCACCTATATTCAACATTGCAGATCTAAATCAGTACCATGAAGTAGAATTCAGTGAAGATAGTAAAGAAAAATTGGAGGAACAACTTACTAAACAACAATCATATGGGATAGAAGAGATTTTGGATGTCAGAGATGGGAGAAATACTTGTGGAAGAAAATACAAGGAATATATGAAGTGGAAAGGTAGACCAGTGGAGGATTCTTCTTGGATTTCTTAGGTTGAGGTAGACAATATTGGTTTTCCTTGGGCACCAAAAAAGTGAGGGACTCACTTCTTATTAACCCCAGAAGTTTGATGCAGGAGCATCCTTGGTTCTTGGCAATCTTACATCAACCAAAAATATTTTCATTCAATTTTGTTCTTGTTCTAGTTGGCAGATCTGGTATTTCGTCATGTTTTCTCACCAGACCTCGCGAATCTATGGTTTCATTGTGGACATGTTCAATTTCCTTATTCCAAGTTTTTAGCTTGATTAGATATTTTTTCGACATGTTATCTCTTTCAGATTGAGTGCAAATTTTTGGAACTGGACCCAAAATAATTTCAAAACCTAACAGCTAGTTGGATCAATCGTGGATCTCTCCCATAACTTGTAGATCCTCATGGTGTGTTTCGATCTATTATGTGGAGTTTCTATGACCTTACACTTAGGTCCACACTTCATCATGTGCATCTACCATGGAAGAAATTCAAATGTGAGGCCGACCTATTCATACACACGTTACGTTTCCTTCATCGGATATTGTAATGATCTTGGCCGACGCGAATGTTTCTTTACCCACGAATATGATATAAATCCTGTAATAGATCATTAGGATAGAAATCAGTCAAGTCTAAGAAGAATATAGAGTTCAATCTATAATATTTTTGCTCGCATGTATGAGCACTATCTTTTGAGCATGTTGTAATCAGGCCTATGAGCCAAATCTGTAAGCCTAGATGTGGCCGACTATATGTAATCAAGATTTCTGATAATAATTTTTGTATCTACATTTGCCTCCACATTCTATGTTGCTTTTGTTGTCTAACTCTAGCTACTGGGTCCAGATTTTTCTCTTTGAGGACCCTCCTACTGTAGTTGCACCAATGGTACAAATTGAGATGTAATGTGTGATATCATCAAAATGTATACATGAGGTTATCAAAAACTAGCTGATGAATGGATATACATCAATACAATTAGACTATACATCAAAAATGTTTCTACATAACACAGAGCTATGGTTTGCTCTATTGACCATCATGTTGAGAAGGCTACCGATGTCCACCTAAAGGTTATTGAACTAAAGGCCCACCTACTGAACCACTCGGCACAACCTTGCTCCTATGGGAATAATTTGGCTGCCACTGGTGTGTTTAGAGATCTCTATAGTAGAGGGTCCTATAATATAAGGCCTCAGCTACAACATCTCTATAAAGTGGTGTCGATACCACTTGACCCTATGCCTATTCTTGGAGCTGAGAAGTAGCCTCTAATTGTTGTCTCCTCATAGTCTCTTGTGCCAACTCTAAGTTGAACTATTGCCTCTTTTAGTTCTCTTGATCGTGCTCATGTGTGTACCTATCTCAATCAGCTACCAAAGTATCTCACTCTTGATGAGCAATGTCTCTCTCTGTCAAAGGGCCTGATCCCTCTTAACTATCAATGCCTATATCCATGCATCTTAGGGATCAAGAACTTTCTACTGTTATGGTGGTGGTCATGGGGGATGTGCTTCCTATCATAAAGGATGAACCCTTAATGGAGGCTGGTGTGGATGTTGTCCATATCCAAGGACCTATCCATCATGGCCATCATGGTTTCTATCTTGTTGGCCATCCCTATGAACTTGTCTGCCATGAGGAGTCTACTGTACTCATCCTCTACCTCCACCCTTACTAGGTCTCCCTGCTATATCTATCAATCTCATTGGGGCATGCTTTGCAAACCAATCATCATAAGGAGGGGTGTTACCTAGATCAGTAGGTCCTCTTGTGTAAGCCCAGGCTAATGGATGAATGTGAAAAAAAAAAAAAATAGCTATCTAAGGATCCATAGTGGCTCCTCAATCCATCTCTCTAGTTGTACAAACATATATGTCTATGTAGGTAGGAAGAAGGACATCCTGCATGGATCACCGAATTATCTGGCCACCCTATCTATAGATATCTCTCTATGATGTGATGGTGGTATCCCATGGTCCACCTAGTATGTCGAGCATAAAATAAATCCTTTTGCTCATCATCCCATGTAGGGGTTAGGATCCAAGGTCTCCATCTGAAATGTCATGTCATCTATAAATCTGCATCAATATGCAATCCTTGTCACACCAGTGTGATGAAGAGTGATCATAGCTCTGTACTTATACACCATGAGCTCATCTAGGTCTATAGCAGCTAAAGCGACAATAGGTCTGAGCACCTCAATGTGCTCCCATGCCTTGATATGTAGTAAAGTGACCCTAGATAATAGTCTCCATCCTCAAAGATATACCACCTAGTGCATGTCATGATATAGAGAAGCAAGGATCATGGGACCCCAAGCGTATACTATCATTTCTTCGACCATGCCCTCCAAGACTAGGGCCCAATTGACATTGAAGCCATGATTGTGCCTGTCTAGAACCAAGAATCCCATGATCAACCCAAAAATGACTAATACCAAATCAAGCACTCATGCTTTGTGTTGTCATAGGTCGATCTGATAGCTCTCTACCCATAGTGAATCTACATTCAATACTTTGAACAAGGCCTCAAATCTGAGGTTTGTGTCTTGAATGACTTAGGCACCATGGATTGGAACTCATAAAATGTGCCAAACATCCTCCAGTGTAATCGTAACATCCCTTATCAGAAGGTGGAAAGATGATGTCTCTAAATTCTAGCACTCAACCAATGTAGTCATCATGGCTAGATGATTCTAGATCTCTGACATGCATGTGATGAATCCCAAACCAATTGCTCCTAGGAAAAAGTCCTCGTCATCCCTGAATTATGCTACCCATCTCAAAAAGCTAGGTCTACACTCCTAGGACTAATGTGGATGCATAGTCTCCTACATGAATAAAGCACGCAACATCAAAATTGCTAAAAACCTAAAAATTTCCAATTTTGAAGTCCTAAAAAAGAAAGTGTGCCACTTTTTACAAGTGTGCAACCTTGTCAAACTAGCATGCTCATGACACTTTTCACAATTACATGACTATATTACAAGTGCATCACTCTTTAGAAGTACGCAACATTGGTCAAATTTTCATATGCATGGTCCTAAAGCAGGTGTGCTACCAGTTTCAAGTGCATAGCGGGATCTAACCTTAACTATTGCAAGGCATTTTAGCAACTGTGTCACTATACTATAGGTGCACTAGGGTTTTCAACTAGTATGTTACTGAATAAGTACATGGGTATTCTATAAGGTGTGTCACACTTTTGCAGGTGCGTCACTGGGCACACAAGTGCACCACTAACCATAACAATTGCACCACTGAAATTGCAACACACTTTTTTGACCTAGTTTGACCTAAAAAATAATGCATAAAAATAAGTACGAGGGAAAAAAATTTGTGGTATGTACCATGGGTCCTGCATCCCCAGGGTGCTGGAACTCATGGACTCGGTCTGCGAGGTGTTGGGGAGTTCACAATCGTCCATAGTGTCAAGTTCTCAGAGTAAAATCTCTCCAAATCTTCAACTCAAAATCTGCAAATGAGTGGGAAATTATCCCAAACCCATATTTATGCTCGAAAATTAGGGGTTTTGACCTAATTGAGGGGTGTGAATGTGGATTTTTGATATTTTAAAGCCATTTTGAGCTATGAAGCTTATTTGAAGTGTCCTTTTCGTACTTGAACCTATATAATATTTTTTTCATAATCTTGACCTAAAAATCAAAATTTTCACTTGATCTCTCAAGGGGATAGCATACTAGCATAAATTCCTTCCCTTGGGGCACAATGGGACATCCAAAAAATCTTGAATTTTTAAATTTTTGATCTTAGCGGTAGCATTGATATGAAAAGCATTTATCTTTGAACTAATGTAACAGGTACCTTGCTTCAAAAAGGGGAAAAATGTAGACACTTAAAATTGTCCTAATTGATATCACACATTTGAACTCAATTACTAACACCATTTTCGTCATGATTCGACCCCTTTCAAATAACCATAATTGTTTAATTAAGTTTATCATTTTCTTCTATTAATCAAATAATTGACATTATTAGGTTAATTCACCATTTCCATACTAATTTTCATCATATTTGATTAAATAATTAAATTCCCTAAGTCCTCTCATTTGATTAAATAATCTGAATTATTTAATTAAGTATTATTAATCCCACTTTTTGATTAAATGAGCTAATTGTTTAACTAAAATCTTAAATTCCCCCACCTTGCACAATTAAATAATGTTTTAATTATTTAATTTGAATAATATATCATTCCTCAAAGGAATATTCCCATGAAATATTCTCCCATTTCAAATTTGAACTTTTCCCTCCAACTGGAAATATCTTGCACATTCCTCCTAAAATTAAATATTTGTGTTTCTTTGAATCAATTTCAACCCTTGATTAATTCCATCAATCCATGTGATCTTTCAATATCCTCCATGGATTTGATCCTTTATCCATGCCAATTCTTCTCATCAATTTGCATCCATTGATTCACCTAAAATTCCTATAAATAGCCTCCATTTACTGAGTAATTCATCCACAATATTTGATATCAATTAGACTATAGTAATTTTTAGAGAAATGTTTGAGAGAATTTCATCATTTAGCATTCATTTCATCATCAATTAACCATTAGAATATCATTCAAGCTTGTTTCATCAATAGGGATTGGGAAAGGGCTGACCATTCCTTATCAATTCAATACAAATCCCCCAATGGGATTAGGTTTTCAAGTGGTTAATTAGTTTCCTTATTCAATTTTATTTTCTTTCATGTTTTCATGGTTTCTAATTAGTTCATTTCAAAGATTTCATTGGGAATATGGTATAATTAGTCTAATTGATTGATTGTTTGTTAATTTCAATTGTATTTAGTCTAATTCATAATAATGTTCACACAACCATTTTGTATGAAGTTACAGGGTCACGTAGGGTCCCTCTACAATAACCTCTCTCATTTTTGATATCTCCATTCCATTTGCTTGTGGTGACAAGTTTTTAGTTGATGGAAAAAATGTCAAATGAATTAAAGAGAAAGTTTCAAGGTGGTGTAATTTTTTTTTTGTTCATCATGTGACCAAACTAATAGTTCCAAAACATATGGGTGGGTAGGTTTATGCTAGGAAAGGCCTTGTTTCACACCAGAGCATGTTGGAACATTCCAGGCTACATTGTAGCGACGATTTCTCTTAAGAGACCAAAATGCAAAAAAATTGAAAAATTTGACAAGCTCTTTCTTGGAAACCATGACACTTATAAAATTTTCATCTAAATTTATAGGATCACATTGGGTCTGTCTATAATGACCTCTCTCAGTTTTTCATATCTCCAAGCCATTTGTCCGTGGTGAAAGTGTTTTCGCTGCTCCAAAAGCTATCAAATACATGTAGTGTAAAGTTGCAAAGTGGGCTAATTTTCATTCTATTCATCATGAAATAAAGCTAACACATCCAACACATCTAGGTGGGTATTTTTTATGCTAGGAAAGGTCCTGTTTTGCACCCCAACATGCTAGATCATTCTAGGCTAATTGTATTGATGACTTCTTAAGAGCTCTAAGTATGAAAAGTGGTAAACTTTGATGAGCTCTTTCTCCAAAATCATGGAACTTACAACCATTCTATCTAAATTTTTAGGGTCATGTAGAGTCCCTCTACAATAACCTCTCTCAGTTTTTCATATTTCCAATCCATTTTCCTATGGTGACAAGTTTTTAGTTGATGGAAAAAGTGTCAAATGCATTGAAGAGAAAGTTGCAAGGTGGTGTAATTTTCATTCTATTCATCGTGCGACCAAATTGATAGTTCCAATAGGTTTGAGTGGGTATTTTTATGCTATGAAAGGTCCTATTTTGCACCCCAGCATGCCAAAATGTTCTAGGCTACATTGTAGCAATGATTTCTCTCAAGAGACCAAAGTGCAAAAAACTGGAAAACTTTGATGTGCTCTTTCTATAAAAATGTGTCACTTAGAAATTTTCTATATGCTGATATAAGATCACATTGGGTCAATCTACAATAACCTCTCATGTTTTCATATCTCCTAGCCATTTGGCTATGGTGAAAGTTTTTTTGCTGCCCCAAAAACTGTCAAATGCATGTCTAGTGTAAAGTTGCAAGGTAGGCTAATTCTCTTTTTGTTCTTTGTGGGGCTAAATAAACACTTACAATATGTCCAAGTGGGTAGGTTTATTCTAGGAAAGGTCTTGTTTTGAACCCCAACATTCCAAATCATTCCAAGATACATTGTATCGACGACTTCTTAAGAGCTCTAAGTGAAAAAAGTGGAAAACTTTGATGAGCACTTTCTAAAAAATTACGACACTTACAACCATTCTTTCTGAAGGTAAAAGGTCATGTAGGGTCCCTCTACAATAGAATCTCTATTTTTTTCATATCTCCAATCGATTTTCTCATGGTATTTCTTGGAGGGTCATTGATTCTAGTAAACACCAGTTACCTCACTAGGCCTCATAGTCATGACCCATTTCTTTCTATCTAATGCACTTTTTTGATCTCACCAAGTATCACTTAAGGGGGGTGTTAGAGTGAATAATTTATCTATTCACTATATCCTAAGTGTACTTAGGCTAATGAGGTTAGACAACATCTTGTCTAACTGAATGTTTAACCTTTTAGGCCTTTAGAGGTTACCTAGTTGTTTGGTAAACCTCATGTGCATACCTTTTGAGGTTGGAAGAATTTACATCTCACCTCAAAGGTGAATTTTTTAGTCATTCAACACTTGTCACCAAGATTGATAACTTGGTCAAAAATGTTGTTGGTTTGCACATTCCAAGTGCTCCATAGGATGACACCTAGAGGACACTTGTCTACTTATTTGTGCCACATCATGGGTCACTTGTCACTCCACATGATAAATGGATTGCCTCTTCATTTCCTATATATGCAAGTTCATTTAATAATTATTAATCAAATATTTTATCAGTCTATTTGATAATGCAAATCAGGCTCATTATGTAAGTGGTTTTTGTGGAAGCACAAGGTTTTTTTAGTTATGATCTTGTTAGAAATCCTAACAAGTCTAGTATGAATTTTTTTCTTTAAGTTATTTTAACTTCTATGAGGGTGATTGATTGGTTTATCTATGTGGTAGTGAAAAGTGGTAGAAATATTATATGTGTATGGGTAGCTAGTCAATTATGACCATCGAAAGACACATCTATAACAATCAATCAAATAGATGCAGGTAGTTTCTTTTATTAATCATGGAGCTATAAGGAAAAAATATTTGAGTGGTTGAATAGGAAAATAATTGTGTTGGTTGTTACTATCAGAATTTTAGTCTTTGAGAAATTCTCAACTTTTATGAGGATGATAGACTGGCTTATCCATGTGGCAATAACAAGTGATAGAAATGTTATATGTACATGGGTGTTTTGACCATTATGACTATAGAAAGATGCATGCATAAAATTCAATCAAATAGATGTGGGAAGTTTCTTTTATTAATCATGGAACTTGAAGGAAATTTTTTTGGGTAGTTGGATAGGAAAAATATTATGTGTTGGTTGTTGGTATTCTAGAATCATATATATCTTCCATGTGGAAAAAAGAAAAAATGCTAAACAATGAGGGAAAAATTAGATTTATGAATCATTTCCTAAAGGAAACCATACATCTTCTCTTGAGATCATCAAGTAAAGCTAGCATATGTAGAGATCTAGAAGAGAACAAGATTGGGTTTTTTAGTGTGTGAAATGTAGAATAAGTAACAACACACAATCAATGAAACATTATATTAGAGAATTCAAATGACAATTTAAGCTGAATTGAAATAAACAAATTCCCTAAATCCATCCCATTGTTCTCTATCCTCAAGGATTCATTAAATCATAATGGCTCTTAGATTGTGTATGCACTATGACTATTATAATGACAACCTGAAGAACAAGATGTTGGAAAATACAAATAAAACTATTTCTACATGATGATTGATAAACTATATGATAGAGATGCCATGATAATGATGCTGTGATGAAACTACATAAATTAAAATTTAGCTAATGCTAAAGCCATGATTCTAAACTAAAATGCTTCTAATTTCTAAATGCTAAAATGCTAAAATGCTATAAATGCTCAAATGAAATTTCTGTAGAGTAAGTTTTGTCAAAGTTGGGATCCATTTGTTGTAGAATGAGGTTGTATTTATAGATTTTCCAAGGCATATTGTGATGTGGAAGCAACCAATGGTCTGGATTTAATTTGGATAGATGAAGGGTGGAAGATGAAGAATTTGGAGAGAAATAAGGAGAGTGTTCCTTGCATGAAAACAATCTGCCAAGTGTAGAGGGGAAGGAATGAAATAGAAGAGCCAAGTGTCTCAAGTTTGTTTCAACATTTGTTGAGGATAAATATCCAAATTAAATATTTAGAATATTCAATTTGTTGAGACACATGATGAGGTGGAAGGGGAAAGTGCTATAAACAAGTGACTAAAATTAAATTTAGGATTTAATTTTAGTGAGAGGAAAGATAATTAAATAAAACAAACTATTCAAAGTTGTTTATTTAATTAAAATGAGAAGAATGTGATTTAAGATAGAAGAAGTAAAGAATGTGAACTATATAGATAATTTTAGAATTTATTTATAAGTAGGGGAATTAGAAGGTTTATTAATTAAGTAATTTTTATTTAATTAATTAGATTAATCCACACTGATTTTAGGTGTATATATTTTGCCCCTCTTTGAAGTGATGTGTTAAGACATTGCTTCAAAGAAAAATTTGTTGATGTGCTGATAAATTTTTTTGATATGCCCCAGACACTGATTTTTGAGTGATGATGGATATATGCCCCCTCAAGAGATAAATCGATGAATTTTTTGAATTTTTAAGATTTTTTGAATTTGTTGATGATTTGATGATGATTTCAAATTTTCAAATTTTTATGATTCCAAGACGATTTATCTCCCGAAAAATGATGTCGATCCTACCCCTATTTATTAGTTGATTAATTAAGGCCCCTTTTCGAAAAAAATAACATCAATCCCACTCAATTACCACTCATTTACGCCTTTAAAAGGTTAAAAAGATGTGAAAAGAATTCATTTGTGCAATTGTATTTTGAAAATTGAGTGAGAGTGATTTTGAGAAAATTTGAGCAAGATGGTGATTCTGATCCAGACCCATTGATTTGAGCACGTGCAATGTCACAACCGCCCAACCGCCTATGGACCTCTGGTACGTACCTCAAAAAACTTCCTCATGAATTTTGAATCTCGTTTTTCATGCTTTTTTCACATTTAAAATTTGGATTTTTGTGTTCTAGCGCATAGGGAACCCGATGTAGCACATAGGTAGACTATAGTTGTGCATCCAACACTTTAGCGCACAAGGTTTGTTTTTTAGCACATAGGTTCAATGATGTAGTGCATTAGGATTTTTAGCGCATAGGTTCAATGATGTAGCACATTTAGGTCAATATTTAGTGCATAGAGGATGATTTAGCGCATCAATATTTTTAGCGCATTTAGGTCAAGATTTAGCTCATATGATCATTTGGTGCATTGGTGCCCTGAAATGGCACATTGATGAATTTTGATGGGACATAGGGTTATTTAGCGCATAAAAACCCTGTTATGGCGCATAGGTGAAATTTTCTAGCGTATCCATCTTTTTAGTGCATAGAGGCTTTGTTCTAGTGAGTTCATACCAAATTGATGAATTTTTTATTAAACTCCTTGATTTTGATGATTTTCGATCGCGTCAGCCAAAGTGTTGATGCCATTTGATGATGTTGATAGATTAGAAGATGATTGACCTCATGATAGGTGATGATCAATGATAAATTGATGATGATTGACCTCATATAGGTGAGGATCAATGATAGATGCTCATGAAATTTTATCAAAGTCTCACCAAAGCTAATTAGATTGATTGAAAATATTGTTGATTTGCAATACGTTATGATGATAGGACTCTTTCATAGTCCTAATGTTACGGGAGCATTTCTCGAGGACCTGGGATTTGATTCCACATCTAGTATAGGTTGATCTAGATGTGATTGGATGATGCATATTGACCTCTTTGCTTGACATGCCCCAACATAGGATTAACAAGGCTTCTGACCACTTTGGCAGAGAGGTGGCACAATGATCATAACACCTTTCACTTAGCTACTGGTGAGATGACAGTCACACCAGATGATGTTTACTAGATTTTGAGGATTCTCGTTGTTGGTGATTTGGTTGTGTATGATTCAACTGAGTAGGGAGGGACCGATGCATTGAGGAGAGTCTTCAAGGATGATTAGATTTGTGCTTGTGATATCCCATGGAGGGATATGGTTGATGCATATGTGACACTGCCATGTGTGTTAGCTGGATCCATTGGAGGATATTTATGTCTCGACCATAGGTCGAAGGGAATCTCAGTTGGATAGGGTCAGACACTAGAGAGCATGATCACATAGGGTACTAGATATGCTTGGGGTTCCTACATGCTAGCACATTTGTTCCATGATATTCACCAGGTGGTTTATCTGAGAGAATCTAGTTTATCGGTCGAGGTTACATTGTTACAAATATGGGTGTGGAAGCACATAGATGTCACTTGACCTATTGCAGAGAGGCAATTCCCAGCTGGGAGGCCTTACGTTCATGGATATATAGGTCTAGTTGTCTAGCATAAGCTAGGAAAATAGGAGTATTGGACAAGAGTGTTGGATGACCTTGATACAGTTACATGGATGCCATATCTAGGTTGCGACTAGTGGCCGAAGGATTACACAGAGATGCCATATGTGTGCATAGCCAGATATCTAATCAAGAGGACAACATTCATTATTGAGAGATTTTTGTTGATGAGGGTGTTGTGAAAGTATGGAAGAGTACAGGGTATGCCCCAAGGAGTGGCTCTATATGCATGAAGATGACAAGACATTTTAGAGTGGGGGTATGTTTTATCATACGATGTCACCTATCAAGAGTACTTTGGGTTACAACCAGTGATATGGGAGTACCATCCGGAGATCATAGAGGCCGCTTTATCATAGGAGTATGCATATTACTTCTTTTCACATCCTTTTCCATAGATATCCTATTCGGACGAGCCAATACCTTTATTAGATGATGAGGAAGCATCAAGATGAAGGAGGGGTGGAGGAGGTGATGAGGATGAGGAGAGAGAGAAGTGATGAAAGAGATGATGGTGATGGGGATAGTGTAGGTGATGGTGGTGGTGTAGGTGGGAGAAGAACGATGTTGGATGTGCAAGACTTCATGGTACCCAAGAGGAGGAGATCACTAGTGGCTACAACACAACAACATGTGTAGATTTGGTTGCCCTCACAACCAAAAGAAAATAGATAGCTCTACATTATAGGTCTAGGTACAGACTTTGTAGGGTCAGATGGCACAGGTACAGGATTTGCTAGCACAGGCATAGGGAAAAATTTCCACCTTGATGGCTAAGAGATGCAGCAAGAAAGGGGGGCAAGCAGGTAGAGGCCTTGGTTGACAGGATGTAGAGAGTGGCTGAGGGTACCACCGTAGGTGATATGCTCAGAGAGGTCCAACGGGTCACTAGAGAGGCCGAGTATTACCGGGGTCGGTATCATGAGGTTGTGCCTATAGAGTGGCAAGTTAGTTATGCTTAGTCAAGATCAGGAAGGAGTCACTCTTGGACCACTAGCATGGGTGTGATGCAGCCACCTCACAAAGATCCACCAGGTAGGGATCTAGGTATAGGTCCATTAGGTGCAATAGGAGGCTCAAAGAGGCCAACGATGTTTGGGGAGAACACCACATAACTCTATTATATTTGATATTTTATGTACTTGAGGCATTTGTATACACTGATTCTGAGACTTGATGATACACTTCCATTTCTAATGATGTACCTCTTCATATTTTGATATCATTTGTACACTTAACACTTATTATTTTGAGATTTATATGATATGCAGCGATGATTTAGTGATCTATATGGTGTCTATGTATGTTTACGATGGATGCCTATGATGGATGCATTTGATTTCTATTCTATATGTTATGTGATACTTATAATATGATGATATTTTCATGATTATGTATGGATGCAATGATGATATGGTGATGCATAGATTACGATTCTATATGCTTTATGGATGATGTTTTTATGCTATATGAGATGGATTTTATTATGCAAATGATATGTGATGCAATTTTTTTTTGTATTTTTTAATGACAATATATGATCTAATGCATGGATGGATGGATGATATGATAATTTTTTCTAATGTATGCATGATATAATAATGATTATGCAGCTATATGTGTGAATGATTTATTTTTGTTAATGTCAAGTATACTCAATTTGTTAATGATAGAGATAACATCATTTTAAAATCTTTCCAACCTTGGAAAATCTATACTGCAGATACAATCTAATATGAATACAATCTAATCTAACCATACAAATCTAACCATGCAAAATGTTGTCATTGTGTTAGCCGATTTTCCGTGGTTTTATCATCATTGAGCCTTTATTATGTTGAAAGTTAGTACAAACATTGATGGTATAATTAGACCATGATGACCTGAGTACAACTTCCATACAACTTCTGTTAATTTTTGATAGAAGAAGGTAACACAAGAATCTAGGCATAATTGAACCGAGATGACCTGAACATTACTTGCATAAACATACAAGATTTAATCCTTTTTCCTATGCAAATTCAAAATGTCATCAATGATACTTTGTAGAGCATGTCCCGTGACAATTTGCACAGTAATAATGATTAACTCACAGACAATAGACAAATAAAATATCATAATCCATCCTTTCTTCTCTAGTTCAAGACATCATCGAGGTGCTCCAAAGATATGATAACAAAAATCAAAGTACAACAGTTGAACATTCATGCCAAAGTGCCGTAAATCATGATTCAGAAGAATAACATCCATTTAGATTAGTTTTTGATTGATTGATTTGGTTGTTTGATGTGGATGGTTGGTTTGGATGGTTTTTTTTTGAATGGTTTGATTGATGTTTAGTGTTGAGTTGTATTATGATCATTGTGCTTGTCGTGTTTTCATACTTCTATTTTGTTTGTTGATTTAAGCTCAAAGTTTATTACCCCCAGACCAGGGTGAGACATGATCGTGACATCATGATATGTACATGAGGTTCCTTGATGATAGGAAGAATGATGGTGAAAGTGGACAACCGAAAAAATGCTCAAATAGATGGAAAATCTAATCTATTAAAAGTAGCACCTGTTGCCAGGTTTCAACTATTTGTTTTTATTGCACTTTTTTAGGTTTTTAGATTTTTTTGATTTTATGATTTTTAACTTTTTTTGTTTTTTTGTTTTTTTGATTTTTTTGTAATTTTTATCTTTTTGATTTTTTTGTATTTTGTATCTTCTTTGATTTTTTTTGTTGTCAACAAGATGCTTGTTTGCCAAGTTTTCATCAGGATGACCATTTTTTTAAAACATTTTCTCATTTTTTTGTATTTTTTCAGGACTTTTATCGTGCACTGGATAAGCTAGGTATAAAAATTCTTGAGATGTAGAATGTTGATAGGCTCATGAAACAAATCCCCTTTAGTTGTAGACAAATGATAAGATCCTGATCCATAGACTGATACAACAACAAAAGGACCTAACCAGTTTGGTTCAAACTTCCCCTTCTTTTCTCGATCCTATTGATTTCGAAGGTTCTCTTTTAGGACCAAGTCACCAACTTGAAATGTTATGGGTTTTACTCTTTGATTGTAACTTCTGGACATCCTTTGTTGATAGGATTTCAAATGATCCCCTTCAGTGACACACAAAGTTATGGTAGCTCAACCTCGATAGGTAAAACCTCTGATCCATATACACGAGCTTATGGTGTGACTCCTGTAGGTGTGCATATGCTAGTTTGGTGTGTACACAAAGAAGGGTTTAATTGAATGTGCCAATCACATCCATCATCATTGACAATTTTCTTTAAGATTTTCAAAACGGTTTTGTTTCAGGCCTCTGCTTGGCCATTTCCTTGAGGGTAGTATGGTGTAGAAAATCGATGCTAGACATGGAACCTTTCATAAAGTTCTTGGACATCTTGATTCTTAAAAGGTTTACCATTGTCAGTGACAATGGATTGAGGGATACCATACTGACAGATGATGTAATTTAGGATGAAGGATGCAATTTTTTTTCCTATGATTGTGGTTAAGGGAACTGCTTCAATCCATTTTGTAAAATACTCAGTTGTCGTGATGATGAATTTGTGTCCATTGGATGATGATGGATGAATTTTACCTATCAGATCTAGTCCCCATTGATAGAAAGACCATGTTGATGCGAACAGTTGCAGTTCCTGTGTTGGTCCATGTATCCATGGATTTGACATTTTTGGAATTTCTTGAAAAATTGAAAAGACTCATTTTCCATATCCGGCCAGTAATACCCCAAATGGAGGAGTTTCTTAGCTAAAGTTAGTCCACTTGAATGAGTTTCACAAATACCTTCATGAAATTCATGTAAGGCCATTTAATATTTGTTACATTCTAGACAATGAAGGAGAGTACCATCAAGACCTCGTTGATAAAGTATATCCGCTATCATGGTGTGTTGGATAGCTTGGTGGATAAAATTATGTTTCTGGTTTCGGGATAGATCGGGTGGAAAGATATGATCTCTCAAATAGGTATAGATCTTCCCATGGATCGAGGACTCTACGTCAACTATATGGAATATGACCTAGGATTCAGGGTTGTCATAGATAGGGTTAAGAGCTTGTTCCACCATGAACTGATAACGACTTTGTTTTTCAGGTATCTGTAGAAGAGAAGCAATTGTTGCCATTGCATCAACAAATTTATTATCTCCTCTTGGAATTTGTTCAAATTTTATCTCAACAAAATAATTTTTGAAATCATCCACCATTCTTTTATACGACATAAAATTATCATCCTTTGTCTAATAATCATTGTTTACCTAATTTATGACTAGCTATGAATCTCCATAGACTTTCAACTTTGTGATATTCTATTCGACTACTACTTTGATTCCAATGATGAGTGCTTCATATTCAACCGTGTTATTTGTGCAAGGAAACATTCAAGCCTATAATATTTTGGGATGGTATGTCCTTGAGGCATGAAAAAAAAGATTCTAGCACCTAATCTTGCGTGTAAGACCCATCAAAATATAACATCCATTGTTGTGGGGTGATCCCACAATAGTGGTATACAATTTTTGGCCAAACTAGACACTGCAATTATTATTTTTCACTAAATCTTCATATTTGGGCACCTATAGTGACTAAACCATGAGGAATTTGGAGATGATGCAAACTAGAGTCTCATCACATTTTATCTGTAGATTTAAAAAAAAAAAATTCAAAATTTTTGGAATCAGATTGCACTTTTTTTTCCATCTCCCACGAAAACTGGTTTTTTTCAAAAAACATCATTTTTTAAAAGTGACGCTTACCGTATACAACATAAATTTTTTTGTATGAAGGATAAAATTCTATTTTTTTCGAATTTAGATTTGTAACTATGATATCTAGTAATTTCATTTGGTCTCATATTTATTTATTGAATATTGTTTCCTTAATCAAGTTTCAAAGTCAAACCAATTGCAATTCAGACATAGGCGGATTGTATACAACATAAAATTTTTTGTATGAATTGAAATTCAATTTTTTTTTTTTAATGGATCAAGGAAATCAATACCCAGCCTCAACATATTTTTAAAATTTTTATTTTGATAATCTTCTATTTTTCCACATGTGCAAAGCAAAGAGCTTGATTTTTGGTGAAAAACCTACGTTTAATAAAACTAAAAAAACACATACACAATAAAACCAAAACACATTAAATATTTTATTCATTGGATAGCTTGAATTGAGGACTACCATCTTCTAGTTGGGTTTGTGAAGTCTCCTCCATTTTCATCCTCAACCCGAGCTTCAAAGGGCAACAATTTGGTAAAATTTGGTGGAAGAGGGGGAGAAGGGCAAAAAAAGGGGGTTCGAGCGAATCCCCCTTTGAATGAACCCCCCTTCGCTTGAAAGGGTGAAGGGGGGTTCATTCGAAGGGGGGTTCAATTGAACCCCCCTTTTTTTTGAATTTTCCATTCTTTTCTTTTGAGAAACATGGCATCATAGGGTTTGCTCGAACTAGGGGTTCGACTAAACCCCTCTTTTGGGTTCGTACGAACCCCCTAGTTCAAGCGAACCCTTTAAAATAAGAAATTTTGAATGTGTGCGCATTTTTACAAAATTTCCTTCCTCATGAAAATTGTACACCACTATTATGGGTTTACCCTATGATGATATGGTAAGGAAATTTGCATTAGGAAACGCAATATGTATTGGATGGTCATCTTGTAGGGGTGCTTCGGCTAATTGATCAGCTATCACCCGACCTTTGATGGCTCTTTGGTCTACATACTGGATTATGTCAAATTCACTCAAAATCATTACCCACTTGGCTAATCTTCCTATTAGGGAAGCTTTGCTGAGTGAATACTTCAATGGATCAATCTTAGCTATGAGTTTAATAGTGTAAGTTAACATGTAATTCCATGGCTATTGAGTAGCAAATACTACCACTAGACAAGATTTTATTATGAAGTTGTAGTTGATTTCATTGTTGTCCAATGTTCTGCTGATATAATAAATAACCCTTTCTTTTCTCGTACAATCTTCTTGTGCTAATAGAGCACCCAAAGATACTTCATTTGTTGTTATGTAGAGTAATAATGGATTTCCTTCTATAGGCGGCACCAATATGGGTGGAGACATCAAATATTGTTTCAGTTGATTGAAAGTTGCTTCACATTTTTCATCCTATTTGAAGGAGACATTTTTATGTAGCAAATGATTAAATGGATGAGTTTTATCTTCCAATTGTGTGATGAACCTCCTGATAGATTAGAAACGTCTCTATAGAGATATCAACTGGCTGATATTCTTTGGTGGTGGCATTTCCATGATAGCTTTGATTTTGGCAGGATCCTCTTCGATGCCCTTTTCTAAGACTATGTTCCCCAATAGTTTTGTTGATGTCAAGCCAAACACACACTTCTTTGGGTTAAATCTTACATTGAATTTTTTAGGTCGAGTGAAGATTTTATCTAGGATTTCTAGGTGTCCCTCTTTGGTGAATGATTTTGCTAAGAGGTCATCTACATAATCCTCCATAAAGGTGTGCATCATTTCATGGAAGATAGTTGTCATCGCTCGCTGATATGTAGCTCCTACATTTTTCAAACCAAAAGGCATGATGTTCCAATAGAAAGTACCCCATGGAAATGCGAACATTGTTTTCTCTTGATCTTCTGGTGCTATTTTTATCTAATTATATACTGAAAAGCCATCCATGAACTTGATAACATGGCATGTCCTGCTGTCAAATCCACAATGATGTCAATTTTAGGAAAACGAAAATAATCCTTTGGGCATGCTTTGTTGAGATCTCTAAAATCAGCAGATATCCTGATGCTACCATCTAGTTTAGAAGCTGGTACAATATTAGAAATCCACTCAGCATAATCAATCTATCGGATGAATCTTGCATCTAACAAATTTTTTCAATTCTTCTTTTACCAACAAGGCAATATGTGGATGCATTTTCCTGAGTTTTTGTTTGACGGTTTTCACTCCAAGTGTTAGAGACAAGTGATGCATTATTAGATCTAGATCAATACTAGACATGTTAGTGTAGGACCAAGCAAAGTTGACTTGTCTTTCCTCAAAGAACTTAGCGAAGCTTAGTCTTTCTTATTTTGTCATGGAGACTGCTAGATGTAGAGTCTTCACTACTTTTGTTGTGCTGATGTTGATGGATTGTGTTGCATCAACCAATACTGATGATCTTTCATGATAGTGTTTGGGAAGAGTGTGAAGTCTCCCATCCTTCGGTGCCTTAGAGAGGTTTTCACCGTTGGATGTTCTCGATCTAATACTGCCATTAAATGATTTTCACCATTAGATAGATTTTTGATATTCATTTTGCAGCTGAGAGATTGGGCACCCTCTTGGCTCGAAGCTCTCTTATGAGATTCATAGGTGGAACTCATTTCTGGTTTGTCAGAACAAAGGAAGTTAACAATGGCATCATCATTTGCAAAGATAGGGATGTCGATAGGCTCGGTTTGCTCCTAGTCAACGAGTCCAGAATGTGCTAATGACCTAAAGAGTCATTGGATTGGTTTGATTCAAAGGCGGTAAGTGTTAGGATGGAAATGTCATCAGAGGTTTTTGATAGCAATGTTGAGGTCTATGATGTTACTCTCCTCCAAATCATCCATCTCATTCGATGTCTATTCATCCTCACTTGAGCCATCGATACGTTGTGATCCAAATTCAAAAGGTCTAGACTCCGAGCTTTGTCCCTCTGTCCATATGGGGATATACCTATGTATTACGTCAACCTCTTTGTCATGACAAGATTCTTCAGATAGTGAATCCCATTCATACTCATTGGAATCAGTTTCAGAACTAGCTTGTAGTTGTCGGATTCACTCAATAATCTTCTCTTTTATGTCCTCCTTTGTTTCTTCTTTGTACCCTAGTCCTGTCTTGTCTTTTGCATGGGATGTGAGAGGCTGAATTGGTTCTAAAAAGCCTTCTTTTATTTTGCTGATAGGTCCTTGTCCTTCATACCCCATATTTTCCAAGTTTGTTTTCCCTTTTCCATATTGTTCTGTTTCGACATTGGAAGTTGATGCTTGTGATTGTTCTTCATCTTTATACAACCAATTTAAAACTTCTTTATCCTCAAACTAATTCTCTTGAGTGCCTTCTTTTACAAATATTCCATCAAAGAGTGTGATTGGTTGTGAAGATGTTTATCTTGATGTAGATGGTTGTCCATAGGATCTTGGTGAAGGCAGTAACTATGAAAGACACAAGGATTGCTCAATTGAATATCCACACATGCCTTTGTCTTTTAACTGGATCTTATTCTAAAATTATTTTGATAAAGAATTGAGTTGAATTTCATGATTTGATGGAATAGAATCACCAATTCCTTTGTCTTTTGATTCAACCTTTTCCTCAAGCTGATTTGATGAAGAATTTAATTTAATTTCATTACCTAATGAAGTAGAATCATTGATACCTTTATCCTTTGAATAAACCTTCTTGTCAACCCACTTTGACACAAAATTCAATCAAGTCTTTCATTGTTTTATGAATTAAGAGTGTGCAATTCTCTATTATGTGGCACAAAATTGTCTTGAACTGCTTTGAGCATGTTACAATTTTGAGGATTGTTGGAGTTAGCTGAAATAGTGATTTCTTGTCCATTGAAAGGAAATTTCAAGCATTGATGATACATTGATGACATTGCTTGTATTTCATGAATCCAAGGACATCCCAAGAGTATATTATAAGTCAACTCCTTGTCTAACACCTGAAAAACTATATCTTTCACAATTGGCCCCACTTGAATCAGTAACACAATCAATTCATGGGAAGATCTTTCTTCATCGTCATAGGATTTTATAGTGACCTTTCTTCAAGATCAATTTCCTTTTCTGAATATCCTAGTGCATGGATAAGCTTTAAAGTGTAGATATTTAAACCAACTCCTCCATCTATTAGAACATGTTTGACCTGGTGTTTGTGAATTAGAAACTCAATGTGGAGGGTAATGTGATGTAGATGGGTGAGTGATACGTCATCGTGTTTGGAAAATGATAGGAAGTGAGGTGCGGTGAAGTGTCCCACCATAGCCTAGAACTGGCAAACCTCCAGGTTATTTGGTACCATGGTGGCTACTAGAGCTTGTTCCAAAATCTCCTTATGAGTTGGAGAAATTTTGAGGAGTTCCAATCTTGATATTTGAGCTGGGATTTTTTGCAATTGATCTATTATGTTGTATTGAGTTGAAGGGGAAAAAGGTATTCTAGATGTAGCTCCTTTCAATATTACTTTGGTCTTCCCTCTTGTGGTTACATTGGTTGATTGATGGTCTTATTTTTCTTTGATTTTAATGACATTAATTTGATTGTGAGTTGCAACAACATTTGCAATTAGATTTAATGCTATGATGTCATTGATTTGATTTCATTTAAGGTTGGTATTGATTTCATTAAGCTGATTTTTAGTTGTAACAATGTCATGAGTTTGATTATCAGCTGCAACAATATCACTAGTTTGATTACCAACAACAACAATGTTTTATCTATCATTTATTTCAATGTCATTGTTCTCATCTTCAACTACAAAAATCTGAAGGATAGTGGTGTCATAGACATAGTTCAAATTTTTTCCTTTGTCATTTTTAGAAGAAGATTCTCCCTTTTTATAATTTGGAAAAGGATTCTTGAATACTCCATGATAATTGTTTGTTTGAAGTCCTTCCACAAATATTGTCTTATAATTAATCAAATCTTGTACCAAATGTTTCAATTGCATGCAGTCATTTGTTTTGTGTCCTTTGTTTCGATGGAAATCACAGTAGTATGCATCATTCCACATAAATGGTTTAACTCTTGGTTCCCAATCTCTTGCTTCCGGTAATGTTACAAGTCTATGTGTGAGAAGATCTCTTAATGTTTTTTTGAGTGATTGTCCCAAAGGTGTGATCTTCTTCGATTTGATGGTTTTTGATATGATAATGGTTTGGATTCAACATTGTTTTGATTGGAATTTTGATTGGTGTTTTAATTGTTGTTTTAATTGGTCTTGGTGGTAGTTGTTGTCAAGTTAAATATTGGTTTTTAATTTTGTGTTTCAGCTGCAGCATCATTATTACCAGCATTTTTATTCCTTTTCCATAATTTTGGTTTATCATTGTTGTCATAATGATTGGAAGAGTTTGCGTTATTTGATCCTTCATTGTATATTTTTATAACTCCTCTCTTGAGCAAGGCTTCTTCAATTTTAATTCCATTTTCAATCATTTTATCAAAGGTGGGTGGGCATTGTAATTCAAGTCTATAACTCATCTCATCATTTAGATTGTCAATGAAGATTTTCGTCTTTTCCTTTTCAGGTGTGGGATGAGCATATCTTTTAAAAAAAATTCTCCATCTTTGTAAAAATGTGAGAAATGATTCACCCTTTTTCTATTTTGTATTGCAAATTTCCTTCATGATAATTTCGTGTTGGATGTTGTAAGAGTATTGAGTGATTAATTTGTTAACTAGCTCTTCAAAGGACCTAATACCTGATGCAAGTTATGAAAACCATTGCATACATTATCCACCCAAGCTTTGTGGGAACAATCTCATCAAGTAAGTCTCCTCATGTGCAACACGGATAACTTTAAGAACCCCCCCCCCCCTCCCTCAGCGAAGGTGTAAAATCTTGGCGAATCTTTCCTTTTATTTGAAAAAAATAGTAAATTTCCTTAGCGAATCTTATGCACATTATTAAAAAAATTGTAAAATCTTGGTGAATCTTAATGAATAATTGGTAAAAAAATAATAATCAAAGTGGCGAATCATAGTGAATAATCACTAAAATGATTAATTATAATGGCGAATCTCTCCTTTAGAAATTTGCATAGTTAGTCGGCATAGTTCCCCCATTTTTTAATTTTAATTTTAATATTGAAGTAGGGGCCCGAGGCGGTAGCCACTAATGGGGTGAAGGGGCTAGTACCCCTTACGGGGGTCAAGGGGGTAGATCCCCCTTATGGGGGTCGAGGGGCAGAGCCCCTCGCCACTAAGCATAAATTCACTATTGAAAATGCATTGGATCACACACAGATGAAGTGTTTTTTAAAAAATCTCAATTGAAAAGTAAGACTAAATGAAACTTGAAAATTTTACCATCAATTAGCTTTTAAATCATACGGCTGCAAGTTCATTCCGTGAGTGAATATCGGCGTGAGTGAATATCATCGGTGGGACACTTAGGGATGTTGGTGTGAATATTGTAGATTCCCTTCATGATTCTCTGGAATTACACAAGTGGTGTACCTGTGCCTTGGTGGAACCCAGGTGGAGTATGGAAGCCTTATCGACGTGATTGAACATCATCGGTGGGACACTTACAGACATCCCACCAATACAATGATGATGACATATGCCATGAACTATTGGCAACAATGAACGGTGGAGATCAAATTTTGGGCCTCAACAACCTTTTTAAAAGGCACATGCATATAAAGTCATGAAATTTACTTGCAGCCATTCGATTGAAAAACTAATCGATGGCAATAAATAAAAAACCTATTCAAGGCTAAAATATCCCTAAAATGAAAAGGTAAATTATTATTAGTGGCGATATCTCTCAAAAATTAATTGTAGGAATATAAAATTAATGGTGAATATAATTAATATCTATAATTAGAGTATAAACTACCAGCGAATCAATTCCAATGACACATGATTTAAAAAATAATGCATTGGCGAATTAATCGAGACAATTTTATTTTTTTGTAAAAACCTGGCAATTCAACATCCTTTCTAACTTGTATTATTGACCATTTTTGGAGGTCTCAATTTCAAATATTTTCCAATTTGTAAGAGTGTCAAGGATAATAACTAAGTCAAATAGAATGACAAATTCTATTGATGAGACTAAGTTAAGTCTGATTATACAACGTTGTTTTGTGATGGAGGATGGTAAATCATGATGATGAAACTTAGCTTAATGATCAGATGTGTTTGATGATTTAGACACTTTAAGATGGTAGATTTTAGTTTAATTAAGAGAATTTCACTTGTAAAGATCAATTTTATCAGGTTTAATACACTGTTGTGACTAAGGAATGGTTCTTTTTTGAAAAGGATCTTGAAATGTGAGTTTAATTTTTGGACAGACAGTGAATTTTTCTCTCTGGTTCTGAATTAACCGGATGCGTTAAAAGATGGGTTGGATGCGTTGGAATGCCCCTCATATGCACTAGAAAATAGACTCAATGCGCTAGACAATGGATCAAATGTGCCAAAACATGGACTGAATGTGCTAAAAGATGGGTTATATGCGCTAGAAAATGACTTAGATGCACCAGAATATGGGTTATATGCACTAAAGAAAGCCAATGATGCGCTAGAATGCCCCTAAATGTGATTTTCAATTGAATTCTTTGTAAGGAAATGTGCTTAATGTATGAGCAAATGCATCGTAACAGGAACCAAATACACTAGAAAAAGACTTAGATGTGCTAATTTAACATGGACTACATGCGCCGAAAAATGACTCGAATGCACTAGAATACAAGCTCAATATGCTGAAATAGGGAATGCAAACACTAATTTGAAAAATGTTCACTGCTTTTGACAATCTATCTGGTTATTTTGTTTTTAATCAGTGAAATGGATGTTTCCAGGGAGTAATTTTTTGATCAATTATTATTTGCTTGATTGGTGCCAAAATGTAGTGTGTGAAATGTAGAGTAAGTAACAACATGCAATCAATGAAACATTATAAATTAGAGAATTCAAATAATAATTTAAGTTGAATTGAAATAAACAAATTCTCTAAAGTCGTCCCATTGTTCTCCATCCTCAAGGATTCATTAAATCATAATGGCTCTTAGATTGTGTATGCACTATGGCTGTTAGAATGACAGCCTGAAGAATGAGATGCTGGAAAATGCAAGAAAACTATTCCTACATGATGATTGATAAACTATATGATAGAGATGTCGTGATAATGATGCTATTGTATGAAATGCTATGCTAATGTTGTGATGAAACTACATAAATTAAAATTTAGCTAATGCTAAAGCCATGATTCTAAACTTAAATGCTTCTAATTGCTAAATGCTCAAATGAAATTTCTACAGATTAAGTTTTCTCAAAGTTGGCATCCATTTGATATATAATGAGGCTTTATTTATAGATTTTCCAAGGCATATTGTGATGTGGTAGCAACCAATGGTCTGGATTTAATTTGGATGGATGAAGGGTGGAATATGAAGAAGTTGGAGAGAAATAAGGAGAGTGTTCCTTGCATGAAAACAATCTGCCAAGTGTAGAGGGGAAGGAATGAAATAGAAGAGCCAAGTGTCTCAAGTTTGTTTCATCATTTGTAGAGGATAAATATCCAAATTAAATATTTAGAATATTCAATTTAATGAGACACATGATGAGGTGGAAGGGGAAAGTGTTGTAGACATGTGACTAAAATTAAATTTAGGATTTAATTTTAGTGAGAGGAAAGATAATTAAATAAAACAAACTATTCAAAGTTGTTTATTTAATTAAAATTAGAAAAATGTGATTTAAGATAGAAGACGTAAAGAATGCGAACTATATAAATAAATTTAGAATTTATTTATAAGTAGAGGAATTAGAAGGTTTATTAATTAAATAACTTGTATTTAATTAATTAGTTTATCCAAACCGATTTTAGGTGTATATAGGTATAGATGGCCAATGAGGTATGTATGTTGGTGGCCTGAGGGAGAAATAGGCCTTGAAGGTTGTCAAATGTCACTTGAGTTAGAGTATCCCTGAATGTTTCTAATGTGTTGACAAAGTGTAGAATGGACCTTGAGGCTACAAGTTGTAGTGAATTCATGCACTAGTCGTTTGACTTGGTGAGTATCAATGAAATGCATATTAATGAAGCCAAGATATTCTTGCATGCTAGTTGGTGGAGCGCTCAAGCTAGTAGATGCAGTGTAGCTAAAGAAGCCATTGAAAATCTAACTAGGGAGAGCTGAGTCGAATGGTTAAGAAAGGTGTATCAAACATCTAAATTTAGTAGTGAGTTGCATGGTGAGCTAGCAAAGCTTACACAACATAATTATTTTGGACTTTTATTGTGTAGACAACAAATCCTGTGTCCAAAGTATTACCCCCATTCCACATAGTATAGGAAGTGTAGTTCATTTTCATTTTAAAATTATACGTGGACAGGATTGTAACTTATTGAAACAACTCATAATGAGAATATAACTTGATAGTAATTATTTTAATGACATAAAGAACATAACTCACTTTTCTTATAAAAAATCTACCCATTTAAAAAATTATCTTGCATACTTACTTTGTGTGTGATACAAGTTTTCATTTTCTATGTTTAAGATGTTTATTTTATTCTTTAATACATATACATAGACAACCATTAAAAGTGATTAAGTAGACTTAAGTCAAAAGCTGAAACATGTAACTTCTCCTTCTGAACAGCTTATGGCTGTCATTATTTATGTAATTCATTGCATTGATTCAATACCAAAAAAAAATGAAAAGCTGGAACATCTGACTTAAAATCCATAAGTTAGTGCATCAAGATACGGCTTATCTACCCCAAATTTATGAATAACTAGGCCTGTAATATTACATCATAACTCTCATGAATGCAAGCGAACCATGCCTGTGGATGAAAAACGCTGTGGTTAGCAGATTCAATAGAACACAAAAGCAACCATTTTGGGTCGAAGGAAACATAAACAATGAATATTTATACATCTATAGAAATAAGCAAATCTCTGAACATTGATTATCAACAAAGCCAAACATCTCATGACTTAAGATCCACAAGCGACTTTTCACATAACCCATAAACCACTATAACGATTTGGGTACTATTTTAACACGCTTTCAACTGTCATGGAAGCACGATAATTCTGCGTAATATCACGGACCCCTTCCAGGGAACAATGAAGCTAACGTTTGCGACGTTGGGCAGCGTTAATATATTTTATTACGGTTGTTGCAATTTGCTCCAACAAATCTCCTTGGTCCCTGATACACACAACAGAATAATTAATAAAATACACTCTGCATTTAACAAGCATAGGATGCTAGGAGCTGTAAAGAGGACAGAAAAAGATCTCCACAAACATCGAAGAAAAAGAAAGAAAAGCTACGGTTCATGTTTCTCTCAAGGAAGAAAATGTTTGTCCCTCCAATAATATAATATTATTGCAACAGAAAATAGTACAAAAGTCCTGTGTTTGGATGGAAAATTACCCCTTGAAAATATAGCCTTCTATACGTGAAACCTTACGCAGAGCCTTCTTCCATTTCTCGAGCTTTTGAGGCCTGAATTTTCCAGTTTCCTTGTGCAGCTGGAAAGCTCGAGCATAATCTCCGTCTTCGTCTTTCATACGAAGCTCCGAAGGCTGAACTCCGCAGAACACAGGGATTATGGCCGCCCCACTTTTGAGCATAAGATAGAGTTCCTTCAGACACCAAGCCGACCCTGCATAGTTGGCCGAGAAAATGGCTACGTGCACAGAAGCTCTGCGGATAGCCTCGCCTATTGCTTTGGGTATTCTCTTTCCCACTTGAATAGATTTCTTGTCGAGGAAGACGTTGCAGCCCTTGTTCTGAAGATTATGATAAACTAGACTGGCTAGGGTTTCTTTCACGTCGGCTCCGCGGTGATTGATGAAAACGTTATATCTAATTCTGGATGGAATTGGTTGACAGACAAAATTGTCCGTTTGTTGGGAGGCATTGGGTTGAGTATTTTTCATGGCTGGTAGAGTGGTAGGGATTTCATCTGCAGACAAAATTCTCTATGAGAGCGTTATAAAGAGGGTGCTAAACACTAACGTCACCTATACATATTCCTCCCACCTATCCCAGATATGTAGTGAGAAATATGAGGGTGAATTTGCATAACGGAGTGGTAACTTCTTGTTATGTAGCCTCTAATTTTTTGGTCGGGACTACACCTAGAGCGATTTAGCTTAATCAATTAGATTAGCCATTATGTTTGTGGAGATATGTTGGTCGGATTGATAAACAGCTCGAGTTTCTTATACGAAACTTTTAGATATCTCGTTTCGTCATGTTGTCGTTGCGGTTTCTGTTTCTAGTTTCTGGTAACATAAACTTGTAAATATTGACAATCTATTTCTTAAGAGAAAGACAGGTTAGATATATTTTTCCAGTTCATAAAGATAGATTTGTAATTTCTGAATTAAACTGTATAAATTTTTTTATTTTGTCAACATTTTAGATCACACTATATGTTCTATTATCAGAATGATAAATAAAAGAAAAAAAATATGTGAATATAAATATATTAAAAAAATCAATTAAAAATTGACACCAAAAATTATTCAATTAGTACACATTATATAATATTATAATAACAAAGTATCGAAGTATTGAAACTGGCAGCAAAATAAAGTATCCACTAATAGCAAAACAAAGTATCCACATAAATTAGTGGAAAGTAGTCTTCAACAGTCGTGTAAACCATTATCAGTTATTCCCAGCAGCACCTCTTGTTACTTTCATTATAAGCATCAATTTCCAAGGTATCAATGGAGGAAGAGATAGTACTCTATTTTCATTTTTATCAAAATTCTGATTTTTCACTCTGAGTTCAGCATTTTCATATACTTTTGGATAAACTTCTCATCAAGGTTTGTAATGTCAGGGGGTTAGAATTGGGCAAACTTGATATCTGATGTGTTGACAAAAGATGAGCTTCCATTCACAATCTGTATAAATTTGTTTCTTCATAAGGTGTTTTCTTTCTTTTTAATTTTTTTTTTTTATTTACCATTTTCAAAAGAATAATTGAAAAATATTAGAGAGTCAATTTCTAGATTGAAACTGTGTAATTTTTTGAATCAATATTTTAGATCATACTCCATGATCCATCATCAGGATGTAAAGCAGAGAACAGAATCATGGAATATGATCCAAAATGTTGATTCAAAAAACTACACACAATTTCAATCGAGAAATCGGCTCTCTAATTTATCATGGACTGTGTAAACTTCATGCTATTTATTGAAAAAATATTATTCTAAAAAATGATATATTTGATGTTTGAAAAATAGAAAACAAAAAAATAGTTTAAAATTTTATAGATTTAACATTAGATAAATATAATTGATAGGTTGAAATTTAATTGATAAAGACGAAGGTACATTTCTTAATTATGTAATTTATTAATGTTCAATTATTTTGAATGTACAAGTTCAACATCTAAACAATTTAGACAAATTTATACATTCTCTCTAGTTGTAATATAGCTTAAATGAAGAATAACTTTTTATTTAATTAAATAAATACTTATTATAGTATAATTTGTTAAAATCAGTAATAACATTTTTTTATTAAAATCAATAGATTAGAAGGTTTCTCCGTTGAATACTCAATCAGACATTTCAGCTGCTTTTTCATACTAGCATATGCAAGGCCAGACAATTTTTTCATAATTTTTGTCAGCATCAAGATGGAGGTTTTTTTCCCTTCTGCTTTGTTAATATTAAATTAAGTAATTCTGTGATTTGAACTAGGAAAGGAAAGGAAAGGTCCTTTTATAGTCCACGCTACCAGGCAGTCTGTTTTTGGGTTCACAGATGGCTTACAGTATATGGGACTCCTCGTACTCCCAATATGAGGGAGGCACCTAACTCGTGCTCCACAATACGAGGTGTACATACCTTACCCCTGCAGGATTTGAACTTGTGACCTCTTTCAAGTGTACAAGTACTCCACCATTAATATAAGGACACAAATAATACAAATGGTGAACTGCATAGTATTCTCTGTTGTTTTTAGATTTAAGCTGTAGCTTACAACAAAGGTTAATTTTTCTGTTTAGTATAAGGACACAAATGATACGTTTATTTTTTCATGTAAGCCAGCCAAGCTATTCAAGCCGACATTGAAGCACAGAGCATACATCTATCAAGCACCAAAACGACAATTTCGTGAACTTTCTTATTTGTATGATTGGGTGGTACAAGCTTTCATTTAATTTAACTTATTCCCTGAAAGGTGACATTACAAGAGCCGCACGAGTGCACGTCTGCCGATAAATTCCTCACCATTTTATTTTATGAAGAATGGATACACTGTATATTGAATGGATACACTGTACATTGATTTTACTTTCGTTTACGCGATCTTTCCAATGAAAAAGCTCAGCCTTTGATAAGAATTTTGACCGATGGACAATTTGACTCTCTTTTCAATAGGAAGAAAGAGTAATGGAGTTATACATTAATAATATTTTTGTTAATGGAAATGAAAGTCAATATTCTTCCGAGCGCAAGGTCGGCAACAGTTCACAACTTTTGCACGTACAGGAGTCAAATCCAGAGCACAGTGATTGTGCAATAATTCTGGTCGGGTGGGAATGGGAACCTTTGCTCCCCAAACCCCAAACAAGTTGATAAAACACCGACGTTATCATTTGGTAAAGTAGTATGAATAATATTTAAATTTTTTGAACTTAATTTCTCTTTCTTTTATTTTATATTATTACTAGTTTATGATGATATATTTTCAGTTGGTATTTCTTCAAAGTTATTTTCGGTTACAATTTCAATCTCATCTCTTTTATCGTAGTTTCCGAAGGTTTGAATCTTTCTACTACATAATTAAGGAATATATCATCACCCTCACCAATTATGTTCAACCAATAAAACTAAAACTCTTTAATAAACATTATTTTTCAAAATAATATCTTAAAATAATTACAGATTTTAAATAAATAAATAATATTTAATTTTTAATTTGATTTTATTAGATGTTTTTAACTTATTTGTCTTTGTGCATAAAATTTAAGGTCTATATAAATTATTGATTGTTTGTTATATTATAGAGTTACTTTTACAAATATAGAGCTATATATTGAATTGTAGAATTAATCATTTAATTTATAGATTAGATTTCTTTTGAACAGAGTCGAACTGTAGCTATGTATATTCTCTTTTTTGTATTTCAAGTTTGAAGCATGCTTACCTTAATTTTTGTAATCTACATGAAAAATGTTGATGTGCGTAAAGGACTTTAGTAGATAGGAAATATTTATCTCTTTTGTCAATCTCTTAAGATATCAATTTAACAACATATTTTGAAGATTGAAGATAACAACCATTCATGCAATATTTCCTTATAATATCAATGTCATGAGATAATGCATTAATGATCCTAGATAAGCTCAAGAGGTGTGATTTTCATTCAATAAATTTTAGATTCTTTACATATTCAAATGAACTAGGGTTAGAATAGACAAGGTGAATAAATTACTTTAAATCATTAGGTTAAATTGTTTTCTCTTATCTACCTTAATTTCTACTAATATTCTAATGTAAAAGAGCTTAATTTTGTATCATAAAAAAAACACAAATAACTATTTATCAATTAAATTTAACTAACTTGTTTCTTTTTATATAGAATATTAAAGGTGTCTTAGTAAAAATAGATTTTTACTTTAACTTATGTAAGACTAATAGAAAATGAGAAATTGTAAATGATTAAGGAATTAAGAGATTTGAATTTAGATAAAGAATAAATGTACCAAGGAATTAAGGATTAGAAATATGAAACTTGGATGACATTAATTGAAAGGGTATACTTAAGATGTTAGGATTGTTCATTGGAAAGTGACTAGGGACTAATTCTAATAAAATTTTACCACACCTAAAATGATGTCAATATGATCACATCCAAGTTCATTGCACACAAAAATAATAAGTGAAAGTATGACTAGTAAATACTTATGAGATGTTAATATAGAAAACAAAAAAGAAAAATAAAATTAAGGTAACCTTTTCATAAATGGGAGCTAGAAATGATAGTAAGAAATAGTAAGAGAAAATAAACTAAATGCATAATGATAGACCATTATCATATGGGATAAGAGAAAGGATTTTTTTTGGGACTACATAAGATTTTTCCAAGGTGATTGAACCCCCAACTTACCCTTTCATCTAAATAGGAAATCAAAATAAAAAGTGTGTGCACTTAAGATAGTGACTAGTGTTAAAATATATAAGTATGTAAGATAAACAAAATATATAGCAAAGAGAACTATTGGATATGATATCTATCTATGTAGACAAAGAGAAATGAATAATCTTATTAAATGCCAAAGGTGAAAGAGATGCAAATAAATAAAATATATTAATGATTTTATTAAATAAGTTTTATGCTAAATATGAAGGTGTGATCCTAATAAAATGGTGCTTCCTAAATGTGAGATGTTAGATAAAATTAATAGTGCAATAAAGAGAAACAACAAGATAATAGGGCACCTCAATGATTATCCTAAGAAAATGAACAATATGAAAGCGAGATAAACAAATAAATTGTTGTTATACCTTCATGTTGTTGCTCCCTTGGTTGGCACTTGATGTTGAAGTCTTGTGTGCTCCTTGGATGGAAATGAAATGAAGTGGATGCAAGATGAATTGATGCAATATGGATGCTAAAATGGGTGAGAGATTGAATGTCAATTTTGCAAGAGTTTATTTGCAAAAGACTTGATCCCCCTTAAAATGGGAGAAATGAGGGGTATTTATAGGCTAAATTGAATTCTCTAGAGAATTCAACGGTTGGGATTGATCCAACAAAGATCAAGATGAAGGGCTATGGTGAGTTGAGGACTCACAAGCCCTCACATCTTGATATGTGGAAGGTGAGATGTCTTAGGGTGGAGTGATGTGGAGATGAGGTGGATCTTGGGGGATGAGAAGATTCCTTGGAGAATAAAAGTGAATTAAAAATTCACAATGATTGATAGAATCTAGTGGATAAGAGAGTGTCTCCAAAAAGCTAAAAATTTGTCACATGTGGGTGATGTGACAAGTCCAAGGTTCTAGAAGCCCTTGACACATGTGAAGTGACAAGTCAAGGCTTCTAGAATCTCACATGGGGAAGAGGAGAACCTTGGTTGAATAAATGTGAATTAAAAATTCACATGGGGAAGAGGGGAACCTTGGTTGAATAAATGTGAATTAAAAATTCACATGGGGAAGGGAGTCCATACCAAAAATGGTAAGTGGGAAGGTTGACTAGAAAAGGTAAGCCAAATGTGGCTAATGATTCTGATTAAGGTTGTGCAAACACATGATTAAGGTAATTAATGAGAGATTAGAGGCAAGTGGGAGATTATTGAGGATGTGACACTTAATCTTTATTAAGTGGTGCACATCCTAATCACAGATTAATTAATTTAATCCGGATTAGGAGAGGGTTATGGAGAATGTGACAAGGAGAGAGAAAAAAGGAATTAAAAATTGATTTTAATCCAAATGGGTTAAATGACTAAATTAAATAATTTGTCATGTTTATTTAATTTAGAGAAGAGAAGACAAGGGGGTAAGGTAAAGTATTTAATTTATTTAATTAGATACTTTAGGAACCTTAGGCAGAAAATGAAATAATGATTAAATAAATTATTTAATCACTATTAATGAAATAGATGAATAAAGTAGACAATTTTGATCATATGGAAGTGATCAAATTTGGATGTCTACAGAAGGAACAAAAAAAAGTTACAAAAGTGAAAGGAATTCTCCAATTCAATAAAAGGATTCAAAAAGAAAGATCACAATATGATCTATAACTCATTAAGAAAAAAAATACAAAATTCACAAGAGAGTGCCTCCTTGAATTATTTTCTTACTTAAGAGGAGAGAACCTTCTAAAAAGAAGAAAGAAAATAAGTGAAAGGAATATTGTGGAGCTCACAAGAGGAGCTATACCATCAATTATCCTTTCAAAAATATAGATGAAGAGGAAGAAGAATTATTTCAATTAAAATTGTTGGGAATATGTGCCTCAACTTCTAGCTTGGACCTTTGAAAGACTTAGAAAAATTTTGTTCTTTCATGCCTTTACCACCCTACTGCCAGGGTTCAGTCTTCAAGGTGTGGTCTAGTGGTTTATCGCTTTACCACAGGCCTCTGACAGTCTGGCCACGGTGGCGCGGTGTTATCGTGTTATCACGAGGTTTGCTTCTAGCGGTGGAGGTAGCATGGTGAGAGGCACAGGAGTGGCGAGCTGGAGGAAGGAAGGTTTACCTCCTTATCATGGGTGCTGATCAATGGTGGCACGATGGCGATGATTGACGATGACAACTTAGCAATGACCACTTACCATTCCACTGCGATGGCCTTTCGACTTCGTCGCGGTAGAGCATTAGCGGTCTGGGCGAGTGGTCACCGCCCTATTGTGGAAGGCTGGGGGTCAGGGTTTGATGGCACAGTAAGCCATTGGCAGTCTATGAAAGTAGTTACTGCCTTATCGTAGAGGTCTGGCGATCTCACTTCGATGGTACAGTGGTGACCCAATGGTCAGTGTTGGTAGTTACTACTACACCGTGGTTGACTGTTGCCTGCTCATCGATAGCACTGTAAGAGATGTGTGTCTCTTGTTGACCGATCTGAATCTGAGTTGGAAGCAGCTAGTGAACAATAGGGCGACGTGTGGCAATTTTTGATTAACCGAAGACCAAAAATGGTGAAGGCAGTAAATGTAGGTTGTTTCAGCTGGTGACAGGATCATTTTTTGGCAATGAATTAAATTCCTGAGAGACTCGATATGAATGTGCAAGATTAGTTTGGACAGAGGATCAGATATCTAGTTGGGCAATCGGCGTGACTTTAATGACTGGCGATTGGTTGATTTGATTAAATGTAGGATTTTCTGCACAATCAGTTATTGTTATACAAGACACACAAGTGTGACGATTATAGGGGTTGAGTTAAGTCTATTTTAGACTGTAACAAATTTCTGTGAGCTTAGACAAAGAGGAAGTGCAAACAGTGACTTTGCATAGTAATTGTTTTTACTATATACTTGTGCTAAGTATTGTAACAATGAATGTATGCTACTCAGTTTGATATTGTGAGCTGACTGTCTAGAGAGGGAGGTCTGCATTTCGTATGTAAATGTATTTACTGAAATACAAAGAGATCGATCTTGGTGTGGTGGGTTTTTTACCCGAAAAGGTTTTCCCACGTAATTCTGGTGCCTGCTTTATGTGTATGTTATTTTTCTACTACTCTTGATATCCTGCATGTATGCATGATAAGTTTTAGAACTAGTATTTTACACCTCTCCTCTGTTGTTTTAGCGTTAGGAAAATGTTTCCGCATTGTTATTTTCCTTTCAAGTGGTATCAGAGCTTGGCCGGTTGTGTTATCCTTGTCAGTAAGGCTAGTTTTTTGTACTATTACTGTTCCAGTAGGAGTTTTTTTGTAAAGTTAGAACTTGTTCTATTTAAGATGGCGAGTACATCAGGTAGAATAGATATTGAAAATTTCAATGGTAGCAATTTTTAGTTATGGAAGCTCAAAATGGAAGAATTTCTTGTGGATAGAGACCTTTGGATTGTAGTGTCTAGAACTATGCCACAAGGCATGAAGCAATAAGATTGGGACCTTGTAGATAGAAAAGAGAGAGGTCTGATTAGACCAAGTCTTGCCAATTTTGTACTCCTGAATATCCATGAGGAGAAGACTGCATCTTCATTATGGAAGAAGCTAGGCGATATTTGTTAGGAAAAGTCTTTGGTAAATAATATTTTCTTGAGGAAGAAGTTATACTCCCTGAAGATGGAAGAAGGTGCATCTATTGCAGACCATCTAAACTCGTTTAATATGAGTGTTACTCAGTTGGCATCTGTAGGTGTAAAGAGTGAGGAGGAGGATCATTGCATGCTCTTGTTGTGTTCGTTACTTGATAGTTGGGATCATCTGGTGATGGCTATTGGAAGTACGAAAACTACATTCAAGATGGATGACATGGTTGATTCACTTCTGTTTGAAGAAATATGAAGGAAGTCTTCTGAGATGGCCAAAGAGTCTCTTTCTATTTGAGGTAGACCAAAGGAGAAAGGATAGAAGAAAGAAAAGAAGTCAAAATCTAAATCTGTAGGGAGATCTAAGTCTCCTAGTAAAAATTCCAAAGTGAAGTGTTGGAACTATGGGTAGCCTGGTCATGTCCAGAAGGATTGCAAGGAGAAGAAGAAGAAGAAAGCTTCAGACAATGACTCTTCTCAGAGTGATGTAGATGCCTTCATTGCAACTTTGGGAACTCAGGCATCAGATGATGTCTGGCTAGTTGATTCGGGTGCATTCTTTCACATGATGTCCCATAGAGACTAGTTTACTGAGTACGAGAAGTATGATGGTGGAAAGGTGTACCTGGCAAGTGATTCAACGTTGGAGATTTTTGGTCGTGGAAGAGTCAAAATATAGTTTCCTGATGGGAGAGCCAAAGGTATTGGTGGCATACTGCATATACCAGGTTTGGCTCAAAATTTACTTTCTGTCAGTAAGCTAAATGATGCTGGTGTAGAAGTTTCTTTCTCAAGTAAAGGATGTAAAATGGCTAGAGGTTCTGGCTAAGGGTGTTCATTTTGGAACTCTATATAAGTTGGATGCATGTCATGTCCAATGTAACAATGCCTCTGTAGAGTCATGTAATCCTGTCCCTGTAGAGAAAGGTGAAGACACTTCTCTGGTTACAAATGCTTTGGAGGTAAAACTCCTAGTAGAGAAGACTATGTTGTGGCATCATAGACTTGGTCACATAGGAGAGAAAGGTTTAAAAACCTTGAAGAATAAAAATCTTGTAGAAGGGCTTGATGATTGTAACCTTGAGTTAAATTTTTGTGAACATTGTATCTATGCAAAGCAACACCGTGTTTCATTTTATTTGATTCCTCATAAATCTTTTGGGTTGGTGCAAGAAGTTGGGTCCACGAAGAGGGGAAGTTTCAGACGAAAAAAAAATTCTCATGCAAAACACATATGCGTTTTGTATTGCATACGTGATCCTAAATTAGTAATGCATACGTGTTACGGTTCAGGGATACGAACCTAAAACGCGTACGTGTTATGAAATGCATACACGTTTCAAAATGCGTACGTGTTATGAAATGCGTACGCATTTCAAAACGTGTACGCATTTCTAAAAACTATTTTTTTTTTAAATAAGCGACTGTGAAAGTCATTTTCACAGTCGAGTTTAGTGCACCAGGAGAAGAAGAAGCAGATTGTGTACGTGTTTTGGATGGCTAAAATCTACCAAATTTTCACTCTCACCTCCTCCCGTCGACACACCTGACCTCAGCGACCTCCAGTTTGGTTGAATTCTACAATATTTTTGCATTATAATTGCTATTTAGTTATTTTTGTTTTATAATTGCTATTTAGTTATTTTTGTTTAGTTTGTTTTAATTTAATATTTAATAGTTTTTAAACTTCATTTAATTAACTGAAAACATCAACAAAACAATCAACATAAAATTTTAAATCAAAAACCTAAATTCGACACATTTAGTTTTGAAATTTGAAACCCTAAATTGTAGGTTCTAAAAAACTAATTTACTCAGACCGTTAATCTTTGGACCTAAACCCTAGAAAATGTAAATTAAAACCCTAGAAAACGTAACGTAAACTAAAACCCTAGAAAACGTAACATAAACTAAAACCCTAGAAAATGTAAACTAAAACCCTAGAAAACGTAACGTAAACTAAAACCCTAGAAAACGTAAACTAAAACCCTATTTGTAGGTTAAAATTAGGTTAAATCTAGGGTACAATTAAGGTTTGGCTTAAACTTTAATATATATTATATAGTTAGATTTCAAAATTACAATTAGGGTTATGATTAGGTTTACTTGTTTAATATTAAAGAATTCAATTACCTGCTTCTAGGGTTAAAATTCATTCTAGGGTTAGGGTTCTAAGATAAATATTCGGGTAAGGGTTGAGGTTAGGGTTTGTATTCAACTAGGTTTAGAGTTAGGGTTATATTTTTATTATGGTTAGGGTTAGGATTATGAAATTATGAATTAAAATTTAAGATGCAGGTTAGGGTTGGAGTTAGAATTAGACCCGTCAATTGGTGTAGGGTTCTAGGGTTGGGGCAAAAATTAAATTAAGAGTCTAGGGTTAAATGGTTGTAATTTTGGTGAGAGTTAAACATTTAATCAATATTTAATTAGGTTCATGATTAAAAAGTTTATATGCATTTAGGGTTAGTGTTCAACTAAGGTTATGATACCCGATTTAATTACAATTAGGGTTAGAGTTCAAGTTAGAATACATTAGGGTTCAAGTTATAATTAGGGTCTATGGTTCAAGTTATAATTAGCCCATCTATGGTTCAAGTTAGAATTAGTGTGATAAAAATTCTAATATAAGGCAACATATCCCTAGATGAAATCGTATTTTAAAAAATTCTTCTTCTATATCGATTAAATTTTTTATCTTAAACTTGAAAAATAAATCTATTAACAATGTCTTTTTGAACTGAACTCTCCAATTTTGCATCTCTAACAATTGTTTTTCTAATCTATTATTTAACATGTTCTTGTTCAACTTGTTCTTCTATGTGTTCTTGAATTTTGTCTTAAACATATTCAAGTTGTTTATATGAACATATTCAATATGTTCAACCTGTTCTTAAACTAGAAGCCAACTTAAGAAGATGCAATGAATTAATTTACAAATACATATGCACACATGCATACAATTTAAATCAATATGTTAAAAAATCCTTCAAAAAAATATATCATGTGCATATATATTGGGCCCATTACACCCTAAATCATAGAGAATCTCCCTCAATTTTTTTTATGATGTTTGTTTAAAGGTTGTTCTATTCTAGGGTTTTGTTGTCATTAAAATACATGTACTCTAGTAGTTTTTTAGTTTTGAAACTATGTATCTAAGCCAATATCCCCATACTTAGGTACCTAAGTTTTTTGATGGTTTCATAAGGATTTAAAAATCATGAATACTAGTGGAACTTTTTAAAACACATAGGGTTTTAGTCTTATTTCTTCAATTTTTGTTTCTCACAATCTTAGTTTTCAAAGAGTTTATTTACAAACTTATATAACAATGAGGTCTTTAGGTGTGATCAACAAAGTTTATTTTTAGTAGAGATAATTGTGAGGTATCACAAGATAATGCATTTCCCTCAATTTGTTATAACAACCATAGACTTTTAGTCATAACATATTGAATTTTCATTTCCTTCACTCTTGATTCAACATAATCTAGGTTGATTGTTACCATTTTGTCAAAGGGGGTCCTAGAACATCAACTTATAGATTTTCCTTCATTATTATTACTCAAAATTTAAAAAAATCAAGAAATTAAAATGTATAACTCTATATTCTATAATTGGTGAAGGATTGGGTTGCAAACTTTCTTGGATTTGACCCTACTGAATTGGTAGTTTGGATTCCTTATTTTTTTGCATAATTATTACTTTTAATCACTATAATTTTAATTTATTTGCATCCTTTAAGTTTCATGTAGTATACTATTGTTTAATAATTTATTATTAAAATAATATTTAATTCTCATACCTTTTATGTCTCTCATATGAACAATATTTTGTGTTCTATGGTAACTCCTATTATCATTTCCCCTTTTCAAATACCATGATTCCTATGTTTCTATTATTATATGTTTAAATGTATCCTTAATATGTTTAAATGTATCCTTATAACCAATTTTTTTAATTTCTAGATCTTAATGGTTATTACATTATTCTAATATACATATATAACTTTCAAAATCCCCAAATCTTGAAATAGATGTCTACAACCTTATATGTATACATCACATGAGCCATATAATCCTATCTATCAACCCTAAACCATAAAACCTAGATATCTTTAAGACTATATGTAAACTCCAAACCATACATAATCACATATCATTAATCAAGAAAACCATAGACACTAAACCCTACATTCTAAAATATGAACACAAACCCTTACCCAAAACTCAAATTGTAAACCACAAATTTGAAAATTTTCAAAACTTGTACAAACTTAAATTATAAACTTTAATGTGTACATGCTATGGATTTTTAATGAACATTATGGATTTTTTAATGATAAATCGAATGGTCTTCAAATGAATTGCATTTTGGATTTGTGCACATTCAATGTGATTTTTAAATAGTTCTTTCAAATTGTCTGCATTATTTAATTAGTTTGTTGATATATGTTTTTTAATTGTTTAACATGTGCAGTTGCCATTTGGTTGTACATTCACATGGATCCACTATTTAGCATTGAGGATTTTATGCCTGAACCACATATTCCTGTAGATCCCATAGATCCTAACCCACCACCACCAGAAAACCCCATTCCTCCAAACCCTCCACCTCCTAACCCCCCACCCCCTATAGTAGACCAGGATCAATTGAGAGAGAGCATTAGGGAAAATATTACGGTCATTCAAGAAAATATAGATCTGATAAATAATGAGCCTAGAATTCCCCCCCATCTCTCATGGTTTGCATCTACGATGCAAACTATTGTCGATTCTGTTCGATCTATTGATGCGGACCTAGATAGGTTCCATCAATGGAGAGACGAGAGGAGACAATTCTATGCAGATGGATTGTCTTATAAAGAAATTAATGACCTTAAAATTACCAAAGAAGCCCTGTGCCAGCATTTTTTTAACCCCCAAACTAGCCAACCAATTCCACCCACCAAAAAATGAATTTCAATTTTATGGTGTAGGCACCCCTTGATAGCTGGACATTTTTGGGATAGATGGTGGGTGGTGTTTGATACTCCACCACATGGCAATTCTGAGGTGCCCCTATACTTTTTGAGAAAGTTATGGGAAGAGTTTGAGTTGGGTTTAAAACCCAACTATTTTGATATGAGGTCATTTTAGGGAGCTAGGCGTGGCATGCCCCAACATAGATTAGGAGAACATGTTGATCCTCAATGACATGCTCCAATTGCTCCTATTGTTCCTCCTACTTCTCTTAGTTTTCCTACTGCATTTCAGCAGCAAACCATGCTATCGACATTAGGAGCATTGAGTTCACTTTCAGGACATCTCACTCATCAGACTTCACACGCGGTGGCTGAAGTGGTCAATAGAGAGCATGGAGGCTCCAGCAATAGGAATACTCAGGCATCCACTTCAGGTGACCAACCTGTGTCTGAGACAGAGTCATTTATAGATTTACTATATTCTGAGCATCATCTTACACAGGTATGTTCATCTTTTGAACTTAATTTTTTTTTTTTTGGAATGTGCAAAATTCATGTTTAAATAATAACATCAAATTATATATATAATACAATATTAATTCAATAAGTTTTTGGTGTAGACGCATGATCAGACAATGCCTGAAACTCAAAATGATCATGTCTATATGTTGAGTGTTGTAGATATGGGTTCACCTTTTGGTCAGGTACTTAAACCAATATATATTAAATTTAGTTTGTGTGGATATATATATCTAATTTACTTTGAATGTTTACACATGATGTGTGATTGATATATATTATATCTAGATGCAGGGAGGTTAGATGAGCATGCCTAGTGCTGACCAAGCACAAGTTGTGGTGAGCGCTCCCGAGTCATCATCAGCTCAGGTGTGTTCTTTCAAAAAGTTTGTTAAGTTTGAATTAAATACACATCATAGATCTAATTTAATTTTTACATTTACATACACATGCGTGAATGATCTATACAAATTGTTGTACATATATATGTAGGCATTTCATGAGACACCCATTGCAGGTGCACCTGAGACATCGTCAACATTTATGCATGGGAAATTCTCAGGTGCGTGTTCTTGAGGTCATATCATTCAAGGTTGTAAACTTTACTAAATATCCTAAACAATTTTTACGGATCTTTTAAATATATATATATTCGAGGTTTTAACATATTGATTGCTTTATATGAATATGCAGGATATAGTAGATCAGGCATTTGAATCTTCTCAAGTGACAGTTATGCTACCCATTGAACAAAATGTTCCAGTAGATCCACATGATCATATGGTAAATTATTCATGTCTTAAAAATCATTTTTATTGTATTTACTAGATATTTAATTAATTTATTTTTTTTATCCAAAAGTTTATATTTTGTCAGGTTTAAATATGTTTAATTATATCAAAATTTATAAATAAATTTAAATCTAATTTCAAGTTACTTGTACTCTTTTACAGCATGATGTAGGTACATCTAATCGACCTGGAACAAAGAGGAGACTTGATTTGACTGATCAGCCTGATAGTTAAATGGTTTTAAATTTTAAATAGACCAAACATCTCTAGTTTTATTTAAACTTTTATGTGTTGGACTTGACATATACATATTTTTGTTTATTTATATTAGATGACTTTAATGTGATGATTATATATATGCAGTCAATTATGATCATGTTATGTTCATTTTGATGATTATATGCACTCATATGTATATGTAGATCTAGATATTTTATCTAATTTTTAAGTAATACATGCACTAGATATAAATTCTTACCTCTACAATCAAATTTCATAAATATATAGTTTATCACATGGTTAAAGGTGATAAATTTAAATATTCCTTAAATAGTTTAGATTATATTCATAATAAATTAAGAGCTCACGTAATTTTAACTATTTACCAATTCTAGAAAATATTTGAACAACTATATGAAATGTATAATCTATAAAATTGGAACGAGATTTTTAAAATGCTACTAATAAGTTAATTGAAAATCATACAACTATACAACATAATGAAACATATATGTGTGCACATGTATATCCAATTATCTAGCTTATCAATTTTTACATGAAGACCAAAAATTGATATTTACATAGTCTCTTGAGAAAATAATTTTCCAGTGACAATTGAATGGTAGACCAACTTGATGAGAACTTGCAAAAATAAATAATGTAAACTGTAAGTAGTTCTATAATTTTTTTGATTCATTTAAGTAAATATATAGTAAAAGTTACAAAATAGGATCTTATAAATTTCATATAAATTCAAATGATGTTTTCCATAGGATGGATGAATGGGATGCATGTCATGAACCCTAAGGTATGGCTTAATGGGTCCTATGAGAATGGCTTAAGGGGAATTATGCGAGTGACTTAAGGGATGCAAGATTGTGGAATAAGGGTACATGTAAGAGGATATGACTTAAGGGTCCTAAACCCTTAACCCTAAACCCTAAACCACGTGACCTAAATCCTAGGAGATCAACACTAAACCATTAATCCATATAAATTTGTTATTCTAAGCATCACATGAACCCTAGAAACCCTAAACCCTAAACCACGTGACCTAAATCCTAGGAGATCAACCCTAAACCATTAATCCATATAAATTTGTTATTCTAAGCATCACATGAACCCTAGAAACCCTAAACCCTAAACCACGTGACCTAAATCCTAGGAGATCAACCCTAAACCATTAATCCATATAAATTTGTTATTCTAAGCATCTCATGAACCCTAGAAACCCTAAACCCTAAACCATGTGACCTAAGGGGATGGCTTAAGGGGATGTCTTAAGGGGTGTTGAGAGAGTGACTTAAAGGGATGCAAGAGGATGGATTAAGGATAGATATACAAGGATATGGATTAAGGGGTCCTAATAGAATGAATTAAGGGGAATTAATAGAGAGACTTAAAGGGGATGCAAGCGGATGGATTAATGGCACATACGAGGATGGCTTAAGGGGATATGAAATAAATTATAAACTTTTTATAAAATGACAATGAGTTAAATTTAGTTTTATATTTATACTCTCAACTAAATGTATCTACAACTATATATAGTTACCTGTCTGTAGATTCGAATTCCATTGTAATAAGAGTGCATCTCCTCTCTTTTTTGTAAAACATCTAGTATCAAGGGAGACCTGAAACAAAAAATGATATAAAACTTTAATAAGGAAATGAATTTAAAGACAAATATATATATCAATTAAATATATACATACAACTAGATATACTTACCAATATTTATTTACTCTATTGTACCATCCACATCCTCTCTTTTTTGTAATGCATCTATGATTGTCTCATGATCATCCATTGAAAGTGTCCATAAAACTTTATTAGTAGGCCTCTTGTGATATCTAACTAGTTTTATATTGGTTGCCAGAATCAGATGTGAATAATGTATAATCTTCTTATGTCTTTCATAATCTTCAAATGCAGGCAAGCCATTCTTTCTTATCAAATATTTTCGAAGCCAGGTGCCAACAACAATGATTGAACCAGTTGGATACTCAAAGTTATCATCATCCACTCTAGGATGTACCAACTTATATTTTCTCGCAACACATCTAGCCAACCAATACTCTGTCTCCTCATTCCCCTTAGGTGCAACAACAGCATACACATGTCCTACAAAAATAGATAAAAAATTCAATAAAGAGCATGACTTATATTTAATTCATGTATATAAACATGCATACATATTAAATTCATCTCAATAAATAATGTACCTTCTTGTACAAGATCAGAAACACAGTCATAATCATCTGATGCGAATGCTTGATTATCTTCAATTATTGTTCCATTTTGAACATGTGTCGATGTAGGTGTTAAGGCTCTTTGTTTCCATTGTTCAACCCATTCCATATTTTCACAAGCCTCCCAATCACCTGCAATACAAAATTAACAAAAGCATGTTGACTCCCTTGTCCATATTGTCCATGTGTTTACATTCGAACTCTTAAATGAATGTCATTTTGCAGATCCATTAATTGCTTCACAATCTTGTCGAGAACAAATATCATTTTCTTCAACTAACCAAAAGAAGTGGTGAATTATTGAGCTCTCACTTACTCTTGTAGATAATTTGGTATTGCACCAATCTACAATTGCACGTGCATCTCTAAATTTTGCAGCATCCTCAAATTTTAGTTGCTCTCTAGCAAGAGCTCTTTTCACACATGCACCTGCTCCATCGTGTTCTCCCTTACCATGACCGGCTTCAAAAAAACTCCATATGTGTTGGATATTATTTTCCTTATGAACTCTACATAACCAATAAAACATCCTAGCATTTTTGAATTGACCCGTGCAATTATTTGACCATATGAGATGTTCTAGCAATTGAATTCCTCTTTCTTTTAAATTTTTGTAAAATATATCAAAACAATATTGAACAAACTCAGATGAATGTAATCGATTATCACTTACATAAAAATGGTACTCTCTCAAAAAAATTCTATTATCTTCTCTACTATCATCTACATGTCTATAAACAATATGAACAAAAATAGATACTTGCACTAAATTATAATACTGTGATTGAATTTCTTCTTGTGGAGCAAGAGTATAATTTTCAGCAAAATCAACAACTGACAATATAGTTCCAATTGGGAATGTTTTTTTACATAAACGAAATTGATTATCAATCCAATGAGCATAATGAGAGTGTTGAACATATTTAGGTACAATCTTATATTTAAATTCTTTAATAAATGCATGCACAATATTTTTTTCCATAATTAGCTCACAACGTTTTCCAATTTTTCCATCTTTTAAAGAATACTCAACATTTTTGAATCTTTTTACATCTACTAATTGTTGTCCAAATTCATTTAAACTACTTTCATGCATACATTCACCTAATAATGAAAAGTTAGCACATCTATCACATTCTCTAGAAATGCATGATTTTAAATAAAATAAGTTTCCGTTAGAGGGTTCACAAAAAAGACCTGATATAAAATCTTTGATTCTTTCAGGTGGCATATTAATACCACAAATGTCCTACATAATTTGGTTAACATGCAAAGTGCATCGTATATATCGAAAACTATCATAATAATAACAAAATTGTACATGAGTCTTACAACAACAAGAGATTCGTTGCTTATTAATTCTAACATACCAAGGTTTACACTTTTCGAATGATCTTTGACTTATTTTAATATTCAATGGTAAGATTGAAGCATCTAAATTTTTGTATATAATTTAGTTTGAGTCATATCTAAGAGATGCTTTGGATGAGGTACACGAATTTTGGAACCCACCCTTAATTTTAAGACATCTCTAATGTTAGGTGATACTCTTGTATTATCATGCCAAATTTTATCGATTAAAGATTTAATTTCATTAGTTAATTTCATTAGTTAATTTCATGTCTGATCTTGGGAGTCTACCACTAAAACTCCAACATTGATTAATTGGATCATTTTCAATATTTTCTCTTCTTTTAGCAGCTCTAATCAAAGTTTTGGGATTTACTTTTATACATTTACTAATCCTACTTAACATTCTTTTATTTGAAGTTGCTTTATCAACTAAAGCAATTGTTATTGCACGACGAGCCGCATTTTTATCTTTAGATCGACTTTTCTTACCTATAAAATCAATAGCATTAGCAACACTAGAAATGACTTGTTCTAATGAACCATCTTTCTTTTTTGGTTTTACAAAATTTCCTAATTTTTTCATCACTTTTCTCATTTTCCACATTCTCATCAATTGCACCATGAGTTGACATTGGAATCCTAATTTCTTTCTATAAAAAAATATTTTATATATTTTATTTCCATAAGTTCTAATTTGTCTCCAAGAAACTTTACCACGAAGGTTATCTAACACATCTTTTTCAATTGTAAAAAAAACATTTTCATCTTCATCCATACAAGGGGTTTCATTTTCATTCACACAAGGGGTTCCATTTTCATTTTCAAAAGTAAAAAAGATTTCATTCTCATTTTCATCAATATGAGGGATTTGATTAGCATTTGCATTCTCATAAGATATATTTTCATCATTTTTTTGTTTTTGCATTCTTTCAACCCTATAATTATTGATATCATCAATGGTGTATCCAGCTTCATCTAAACAAGCGAAATCAATATTATCAAGACTTGGGTTTAAAAGAATACCTGGAGAGATTGTTTGAATAGGTGCAAATTCCATATCATTGGGAGGTGGATTTGAAGACATACACGAAGTTGTTTGCATATGTACTGTTTCCATATCATTCAATGTTGTAGTTGAAGACATAGTTGATTTTCTCTCCATAATTGTGTTTTCTTCTATATTCACCATCTCCACATTTGCATCATCTACATTCATTTCATCATTCATGACTTTCTCTTCAACATTCATTGAAGTAGATGCTTCCAAATTTTTCATTTGACGAATTCTTTCTCTTCTATCCTTTTGTCTTTTTGCCTCCATATCTTTATTTGCTTGAATTTCTTCGGGTGTCATTGACATTCTACACTTTTTTCTTTGTCTTTGTTTTGATCCCATGGTTACAAAACCCTTTTTGATGAAAAAACAAATGATTTACTTGTAACCAATTTTCAAATTTTTATCTCCTTCAAATATTCAAATAACACTTTGTACTATGAAGATCCTTTCTTCTTTGAACTTTGAAGTACACAAAAATATCATGAATACATCCAAAAACTTTTTTTTGAATCTTCTTGTAAATTATTCTTGTTCTTGATTCCACTTCAGAAAATTCAACTTGCACTTGACTTTTCAACCAATTTGCAATAGAATATGCCCTGCACAAGACAAATTTGTAATAAAAAATGCGGAAAATCGAGCTTGCGGGCCGTACTGCAGAAAAAGAATGTTGCAGGAAAAACGTATTGTATCAGAAAATGTCAAATTAGGATAAACAAATATATTAGAAACGCGTACGCGTTCTTAAAAAGGAACGCGTATGCATTTCATAATGCGTACGTGTTACCTTTACCCAATGGTTATGCGTTATGAAACGCATATGCGTTATGAAATGCGTATGTGTTTTGTTTCAATAACGCTTATGCGTTATTAAAAAAATTGTTTCCCAACCCGCTTGCAGACTTGGTTTTAGGTTCGGGAAAGCTTTGGCAATCCGAGCCTTAGCCTTTGACCTGCAACTAAAAAACTAAGGCAGATTGAAGAAGAATGTTCAACTTTGACAATATGGTTGATGATTTTTTTTTTTGAATCAATCTATAAAATTAAAACCCATTACAGAACATGATGTCTAGTTTTTAAATGTATATTTTTTTATTAATATTGGATTATATTTTCTATTTTTTAATTAATTTCAAAGCAAACTAGTCATTAAACTTGAAATATCAGACTTTTTTTGTTTTTTAATAACTTTTTTTTGGTTAAAGTTTCTAGAAAAAAAATTATATGACATCAATCTTTAGACAATTCTTTACACAACGAAAAAAAAAAATTCAAAAAAAGTTTAGTTTAGGTCAAATTATGCTATCCGTACATGTTGATTTTTAAAAACAACAATTAAGGCCAATAAAAATTAAATAAAAAAACAATATTCAACAAAAAATTACAAAAAAAATTCCTCATCAATCTTCATGTTGTTAGCTCTCTTTCCCCAAAAGGAATTAATAAAATAATTTTATTTGATTCAAAAAGTGTTGTCCGTACACGTGAATGGTATGGTAAAAAAACATGGACTTTTAAAATGTGGTTTTTATAGATCTTTATCAAAATTTAGTTTCTACAATCTGGGTATTTGAATAATTTACATATTTATAAACTAGATTCAAATCTCTAAATTTCATATTAGTGACTTTTTAAAAAATTCATTGTGTAAGTGCCTCAAATTTTCAGTCCAAGTGTGACAAATTCTGAAAAACAACAAAAACACTTCCACTTTTTGAGCTTTTTGTGGACCCAACTTCTTGCATCAACCCTTCAGGCATACTAGATTATGTTCATTTCGATTTGTTTGGTCTAGATAATGTTCCTTCATTATCGAAGTCTAGATATTATGTTTCTTTTATTGATGAATACTCGAGAAGGGCATTTATTTATTTCTTGAAGAGTAAATCAGAAGTGTTCATTCGGTTTAAAGAATTTAAAACTCTGGTAGAGAATCAGACTAGAAGAAAAATTAAATGCTTAAGGATGGATAATGGCGGTGAGTTTTGTTCTATAGAATTTGAAAGGTATTGTATAGATCATGGAATTAAAAGGCATAAAAATACACCTTACACTCCATAGCAGAATGGAGTTGCTGAAAGGTTGAACAAAATGTTAATGGAAAGAGCAAGAAGTATGCTGAGTAGTGCTGGTCTAGAGTAGAAGTTTTGGGCTGAGGCACTGGCTACGACAAGTTATCTGGTAAATCGTTCACCTTGTTATGCTCTGGTTGACAAGACACCTTTGGAGGCATGGTCTAGTAAGAAGCCCTCTCTGAGACATGTTCGTGTTTTTGGCTGTGAGGCATATGCTTATGTGCCAAATGAGAAAAGATCAAAGTTGGAGAACAAAGTTGTTAAATGTATCTTCATTGGCTATGGTGTTGGTGTGAAAGGATACAAGCTTTGGAATTTTGTTACTAAGAAGGTTTTGTATAGAAGAAGTGTGATATTTAGTGAGCTGAAACCTTCAGTAGTTGATCCATAGCCTGAGATAGATAAAAGGGAAAAGAAGAATGATGTAGTTCAGATTCCTCAAACTCCAAAAAGAGAGGAACTACATGGTGTAGTTGATTCTAAGGAGTGTTCGAGTAGCTCTGAGAGTTCTGAAGATGAACCACAACCTCAACAAGTAATAATATCTACACATGAAAAATGACAACCTGAAAGGTATGGTTTCTTAATGTTAGATTTGAATTGTGCATATGCTTTAATTAATAACACTGATGAGCCTAGGACTATAAAAGAAGCAATTAGAATGTTTGATTCAAATTCTTGGTTGGAACCAATGAATGAAGAAATGGATTCATTGAAGAAGAATGAAACATGGGATTTGGTACCTTTGCCTGAACAGTGAAATCCTATTCGTTGTAAGTGGGTATTCAAGAAGAAGACTGGTCTTCATGGCAGTGTTGAAAAGTATAAGGCAAGGTTGGTTGCAAAAGGTTTTTCCCAGGTTGAGGGAATTGATTATGGAGAGATTTTTTCCCGTGTAGCAAAGCTGACATCCATTAGATTTATGTTGTCATTAGTAGAAAAATATGACTTTGAAATTGAGTAGATGGATGTGAAGACAACGTTTCTTCATGGTGAGCTGGAAGAAGAAATTTATATGTCCCAACCTGAGCATTTTGTTGAAAAAGGTAAATAAAATCTAGTCTGTAAGTTAAAGAAATCTTTGTATGGTTTGAAACAATCCCTTAGAATGTGGTACCAAAAATTTGACATGTTTGTGTTGTCTATTGGATTTTTTAGATAAAAATATTATCATTGTGTTTATTACAAATCTAAAAATGATCATGTGCTTGTTATTACACTGTATGTGGATGATATGTTGCTCATAGGAAATAGCAAGTCTATGATTTTTTATCTTAAATCTCAGTTGTCTGCAAAGTTGAAAATGAAAGATTTGGGTGCAACAAGGTATATTTTGGGAATGGAGATAACCAAGGAAAGAACGGGCAAAAAAATTTGGGTAAGTTAGAGTAAGTATGTCAATACAGTTCTGGAGATATTTGGAATGGATGACTGCAAGCAACTAGTTGTTCGAGTTATGTAGGGAACAAAACTATCTATTGAAGACTGTCCAAAGTCTGCTACTGAGATGGAGGACATGACCAAGGTGCCTTATGAAAGTGTTGTTGGTAGTTTAATGTATGCAATGGTCAGTACAAGACTTGACATTGCCCAAGAAGTGGGAGTTCTTAGCCATTTTATGGAAAATCTTGGAAGAACGCATTGGGATGCTATGAAGAGAGTGTTCAGATATTTGAAGGGGACTTCAAAATATGCTTTGTGCTATCATGGTAATTCACATCCATCATAGAGAACACTCAAAATTCATGGATATGTGGATTCAGATTGGGCAAGGGACATTGATAACAGAAGATCCACCAGTGGATACACATTCATGTTGAACATTGGTGTAGTTAGTTGGATGAGTAAGTAACAAGTTGTGATTTCTTTATCTACTATAGAAGCTGAGTATATGGCAACAACACATGCCTATAAGAAAGCAGTTTGGCTGAGTAGATTATGCTCTGATATTGGATTCAATGCAGGGAAGATTACAATTTTTTGTGACAATCAGAGTGCCATTTATTTGGCAAAGAACCTGACTTTCCATACCAGGACAAAGCACATTGATGTGTAGTATCACTTTGTGAGGGACATGGTGGAAGATCAAAAGATCTATCTTCAAAAGGTCGACACTTTGAAGAATGTTGTAGATGCTCTAACAAAGCCAGTAAGCATAGATAAGTTCAGATGGTGCACAAAATCAATGGGCCTTGGGGCCTATGATTGTTAGTAATTTTTTGAAGTCTAGAGGAAGCTGGAAGTCTTCATCAAGTGGGAGCTTGTTGGGAATAGGTGCCTCAAATTCTAGCTTGAACCTCTAAAAGACTTGGAAAAATTTCATTATTTCATGAATTTACCACCTTATCACCAGGGTTTAGTCTTTGAGGCGCGGTCTAGAGGTTTACCACTTTACGACGGGCCTCTGACAGTTTGGCCACGATGGCGTAGTGTTACCACGTTACCGCGGGGTCTGCTTCTCATGGTGGAGGTAGCACGGTGAGTGGCATGGGAGTGGTGAGCTGGTGGAAGGAAGGTTTACCTCCTTACCATGGGTGTTGATCAACAGTGGTGCGGTGGTGGCGATTGACAGTGGCAACTTAGTGATGATCACTTACCGCTCCACTGTGATGGCCTTTCGACCGCATCAGGGTGGTGTGGTAGACTGCTAGCAGTCTAGGTGAGCGGTTAATGCCCTACCGTGGAAGGCTAGCAGTCAGGGTCTGGTGGCGCGGTAAGCCACTAACAGTTTGTGCAAGCGGTTACCTCCTTACCGCAGAGGTCTAGCGGTCTTGGTCTGGTGGCACGGTGGTGACCCGACGGTCAGTGCTGGTGGTTATCGCTGCACCGTAGTTGACTATTTCCTACTCAACAGTAGTGTGGTAAGAGACACGTGTCTCTTGCTGAATGGTCTGACTCTGAGCTAGAATTGGCTAGTGAACAGGAGGGCGACACGTGGTAGTTTCTGATTAGCTGAAGACCAAAAATGGTGAAGGCAGTAAATGCAGTTTGTTTCGACTAGTGACAGGATCATATTTTGGATATAAATTAAATGCCTGAGCGACTCGATATGACTATGCAAGATCAGTTTGGTCAGAGGATCAAGATCAATTGGTGTGACTTTAATGACTGGCGATTGGTTGATTTGATTGAATGTAGGATTTTCTGCATAGTCAGTTATTGTTATATAAGTCACACAAGTGTGACGATTATAGGGGTTGATTTAAGTCTGTTTTAGACTGTAACGAATTGTTGCGAGCTTAGACAGAGAGGAAGTGCAAACAGTGACTGTGCGTAGTAATTGTTTTTACTGTACACTTGTGGTAATTATTGTAACAATGAATGTATGCTACTCAGTCTGATACTATGAGCTGATTGTCTAGAGAGAGAGGTTTGCATTTTTTATGTAAACGTATCTACTGAAATACAAAGAGATCAATCTTGGTGTGGTGGGTTTTTTACTCGAAAGGGTTTTCCCACGTAATTTTGGTGCCTCCTTTGTCTATATGTTAATTTTCTACTAATATTGATATACTGCATGTATGCATTATAAGTTTTAGAACTAGTTTAGCGTTAGGAAAACGTTTCCGCACTGTTGTTTTCCTCTCAAAAATATATCAAAAATCATGTTTAATTATGTAAAGGATAAGATATGAGAGTTGTAATATAAATTTTTTCTAATAATCTCAAAAGTATGCATAAAATATCATGAATAATAGTGTTGATGGCACATCAAAATGTTGGAACAAAATTATTCTCCTACTTCAAATTTTTTTAACCCCAAGTGTCTTCTATATGAATTTATAGATTCAAAAGGCACTTGAATATCCTAGTAGGTAAGAAATTAGGTTTTTTTATTTAGGAGATCCAATAGAATCTTGATGGAAGATCAATAGTCACCATTTATTTTAATATTGTAACTTATTTATAAGATATTTATGTGAGCATGCAGTCCTTAATATTCTATTTTAGTTACATTATGAGATTGAATTCCATATTTTAAAATTTTAAAATAAAATGCATACAATAATTAACATGCTAACAAAAGAATGAAAACCTAAATTTAGATCTTAAGTTATTCCTAACATAATTGATACAATAAAATAAAATAAAAGGAAGGAAAAAAAGAGAAGGGTGAAGGTGACTGGAAAGTGTCACTATCCAACAACACCTTTTAATGAAAAAAACTCATCATAATCACTCTTTCACTTTCCTTAACTAATCAAAATAAATATGGAGGGTTAATCTTCTAGGGATAGGAAAACCATGGAAGATGTAGGAAAAAAAACCCTTCATTAAGCATAAACTATTGTTTTAGCCCTCATGATTGAGCTGCAATATGAATGCTCAATCCTAGATTTCATGAATTTGTTCAAGATGATGTAAATAATCTCACAATGTATGAGATAGTAGTGATTTGAAACAAATTTTAGTTCATAAAATGATCATGTGGTTATCCATTGAAAGAATAAGACTACATAGTCATGACTAGAAATCTATAAACAAAGATTAAAAACTAGAAAATGAATTGTATTAAGCTATAGTAAGAGTTCCTAAATGGTATTTCAGATTGCAAGACTAGTAATCCCAAGGGGTGACCTTAAATTGGAGGATAGAAATGGGAGGAGCTCAATATTGCATGGTGTGGGCTATGGTTTGAAAACCCTAGTTTTGCCTCTCTTCCTCCCTCTTTCTTTGTCTATGGGTGCATGTGTGAGGTGTTTTTTGTGCATAAGGGGGGTGATATGTTGAAGCGGGGGTGTGGTTTTTTGTGGCTAGTGATATTTATTTTTCAGGGGTGTTGGTGGTGTAGCTAAGGTTGTTGGGATTTGGAAAAGGATATTTGTGTTTAAGGATCCCATTTCTTTCCCCTTTTTTGAGTATGGCCTCAATTGGAGGCTCGAGTATTAAGAAAATGTGTTATTTAGAGATGTTTTGACAAGGGTTGATCCATCCTTGTCCATGCATGCAAGTGTGGTTAATTTTTTTAACAATGCAATGAGTCAAGAGGGATCATCACAGAAAGGGGTCCACAAATCTTTAAGGTGAATGGATTCCTTGAGAGGAGCAAAGCTCAATCAATTTTAGTGATTCAATTAGACTTTGTAGTAGAGGATGTCAACTACCTGACTAATCATGCCTTAAAAAATATGTAAGGTTTTTGGGATTTGGGTCTCTCTCCTCTTTAAATATAATCATAGGTTCATCAGACCTAGAACCTTGAGGGTGGTATGGAGGTGATTTTGGCATATAATAACTAATCATGAGCCGAGTTTTACTTGTTTGGATAATTGAAATAAGGTCTTTGAGGGGGGGCTATTTTTACAAAGAGGTTATCTTAGTTATACAGCCATGGCATGTTGGCTTTAATCCTATGGAGGAACTTTGAATAAGAACTATTTTCTATGTGTGGCTCCCCTAGTTCTTGTTAGAGTTCTAGATGAATGACATTATGCATATGATCACTTTATTGCTTGACAAAACGATGGGTCCATCACAATAGACACTAGATAAAAAAGGTAATTTATTATGCCTATATCTGTATTCAAATTAATTTAAATAATCCCTTGTTGAATTCTTTGTAAATCCATCTTGGATCTACATCATGGATTCAACATCTTGATTATGAAGCTCTCCCTTTCTCATGTCAAGTCTATCATGAATATGGTCATTTATAGAGGAACTATCCTAGAATTAACCCTAAAAGGGTTCCAACTAATGTGCCTGCTCATCAAAAACCTAAGATAGACAAAGGGAAAATACCTATTTTAGTGGAGGAAGCAGATAAGCATGGTTTTATTCAAGTAAATCTATGAAATAGGGGTAGAGGGCATAAAGAAACTCTTAAAGATAGATATGATGAAGGATTTTATAATTGTTTTGATGATTTGGAGGACTTTGATTTGTAAAAGATAAACTTAGAAATGTTGCTTATTGGAATAGGAATTTTAGGGGTAGATCAAGATGTAACTAGGGAGGATGTTAATCAAGACAATCAAGTAGTGCTTCATGATACATATATGGATATAGATCTAGACATTGAGGTTCCTTGTACATTACAGCTAAATGAAAATAATGAGAGGTTATATGGATTGACCTTGGTTTTTATCACTCCTCTGCTAAAAAAGGAGGATATGGATACATGAAAAGGAAGTAGAGTATCACCCACTTTAGGGTTGTTTTACCTTATATTTTCACCTCATGTCATCAAAGTCATCCAACGAGCCTTCAAATGGCCTATTATTACTTAGACGACCTTTTATATGATATGTCGAACTCGGGTGGTGTTTTGTGTAGTTTGTTGAACCCCCCATTCGGCCGCTTGAGCTTGGGTTACGTCACTTTTCCATGTTTTCAACACTAGTGGTGTTTTCTGTCATCATTCAAACTTCCCTTTGTTACCTTTGTGATATTCAGGTGACACCTTGGCATGTTAGTCGAACTCGGGCGCACTTTTGTATAGTTCGTTGAACCTCCCACTTCATCGCTTATAGATGTTTGTTTTCAAATTTAAAAGGTATTTATATTGGGAGCAGTGAAGTGACAGTTTCCATGTGTCGTGAGGCAATTTAAAACATTAAATGCTCACCTACTCTCATATTTTTCTATGAATTTTTAAGCAATTTTGAAGTGCTAGACAAAAATTCTCTTCATAATGAGTTCTTCGTGGATGAGCTAGATGAGGTGCAACTTCAGCTATAGTCTCTGTCATTGAGGTATTTTCAAGTGTTCATCCATTTCAATTTTCTCTCTTGGATTATTTTTTTTCACATTTAAAAGGGTATTTAGGATTGGGCTATAAATTTTCATGCATGGCGAGGGTTAGATATGCAGGTTGTGAATATATGTTTGGTATGACCCATGAGTGGCCAGAAATTAGTGATACCCAATTTGGGTCTGTGAATTTGGATGAGTTACGAGGTAAATTCAATAAAACTAATCCACCGCCCATCACCGAATGAATAATTAATAGGATATTGGTTGAAGCTACCACATTTCCTCTGGTTGTGCATTGCCCTAAAATCATTCTAGAGTGTATTAAGCACTATGATTCAAAAACACGGGGGGTGAGGATAGAAGAAAATTGGCTAGTTCTAAAAATCTAGAGGTCCACCTTAGTGTCTTGCCTAAGGATTCCGGAAAGGGATGAGAATTCACCAATGAAAATGAAAAACTCTCAAATTGAGTTCATTGCTAAGAAAGGAATTTAAAGAAATGAAATAGCAAAAAATTTGGTTGGCCAAGCCTGAGAGGGGTAAATCCTAGTTGCCCTTGAAGTTGCACATAACAAATTTTGTAGAGGAAGTGGCTGACATTGTGGTGTTATTGCAGAGGTTAAGGGGAAATGAGGATGTCCATGGTTTTGATAAGTGGATGTATTTCTTCCAACGTTCAATGCCTTGAATATTGAAAAAAAACTATCCAAGTATAATATGAATTCATATGATGAGTGGGTCTCTTTTGACTCAAAGGATTATATTAAGAATAATCTGAAATTAAGCCTTACTTTCTATCACCAACCTAGCCTTGAAGATTATTGGGCTGATTGTTTTGATGAGTATGAAGTTAGAAGAATAAGTTGGATGAGATTGTCTATGGAACAAATAATCATATATTATTTGAAGTGGGATTTATAGGGAATCGTGGAGGATAGGTCCAACATGGTAGACCCCATGTATGCTGAATTAATAGAGGGCTGACCTATCCCTGTCATGGACTAGAGTGGTAAAGAGAAGGAAACCATTGAAGTAAAAACTGTAGATGTTTTAACTAGTACACAAGAGTAGGTGACCACGAAGAGAACAAAGTAATCCCATCATCATACCAAGTCTAAACAATCACAACCTGCTAAAGGTACATCTCAAGCTTCTGTGAGCAAGTAATCAACTGGTAATGTTTCACGATCATTATCACTAGGAGCTCGAGGAGATGGTGATGGAGATCCTCCAAAAACATATGTTTACTCAAACTTGTGGTGAGGATATATTGAACCTTCCCATTCTAGAAAAGAAGGATAAGGATGGTGAAGGAGAAGAGGGTTTGGAAACCCTAAATATTAAATCCTCTCCCTCTCAAGGTGAATCACCTATCAGAGAGGTGAGTACATCTCGAAAGCCACAAGCAGTTGCATCGGCCGAAGACACTCCTCTGATTACTAGGACATTGTTTGAATCACCAGGTTTGAAAGAAACAAGGGTCTCAGTGACTCAAGCCTGGTTGGAGGAATCGCTGTCAAAGAAAAGGAAGACCATACAATCAAGTTTTCCCAAGTAGGATATGGTGGGAAGATTGTTGCAGAGAACTCCAACCCCAAAATCAAAGAATTTAAAAACCATTGCTAGAATGATAGATGGCACATAATCCGAATGGCTCTAAATTGAGTTTTCTCACCCTTCGATGTAGAAAGATGCTACTCAGGCAGCAATAGGTGACATTGAAGTAAATAGGGTAAACCTTGGTCCACCTACCAGAGATGGAGATGTGCAAAATTTTCAAGTGTCTGCAACTAGAGTGGTTGAAAGATCAAAAAAGGATAAAGAAAGCAAGAATGAATTGAAAGCCCAGATTAGAGACCTAACTGAATGTCTAAGGTCTATCTTTGAGCTTGTTCCTCAACCTCTATCTCTAGTTGATTCCTTTGTAGAATATCTAACTGTAGTAAAAAAAAGGCCATGATTAAAATTAAAAATTGCAATACCCCAAGTAAGGTTGTAGATGATTGGAGTGAGTCCTTGATTAAGAAGGGAAGCTTTGTCATTTATGATTCTATAAAATGCCTTGAAAACTACTTTAGGGGAGGAAATCACTAAAATTGAAAAGGAAGAGAGGTTGTGGAACAACTATCAAAATGAGTTGAAGTTAATGTTAGGTTTAGACATGGGGAAGCTAGCCGCGGAACATGTTGTACCTAATGCTTCTGACACCCATTTCTTGTCATGGAATAAGGGGGTAGAATGAAAATTGCATGTTGCTAAGCAAAGTTTGTAGAAGCTCAAGGAGGTCATTGATGACTGCATTGTTGTTTTAGAGGAGGCACTAGGTCCCTTGATGGCCCTTGAATTACTCTGAGACAAAGGTGAGATGAAGGATGATATTGATACCAAGAGTTTGATAGACCATCTCTAGAAAAAGGTTAAAGAAACACTTGATTCACCTGAACTCAATTCCAATCATGTGTAAAATCTTAGTGAATTACATTTGGTCACTTCTCAAGAAATTGATCTAATGGTAGTCTTTGAGCGTTGTGTGGAAGTAGCTAAAGACAACCATCTTATGTGGCAGGCGAGGATGGAAAATGTGGCTATTCCTCAACATAAGGATTTATTGCACATCCTCAAAGCTTTCTAGGCCTGGCGAAAGAAACTATCGGTGAACCCTGAAGCTAGAAATGAAGCGATGCCATCATGATGGCTCGTTTCTATTTTCTTTTATTGCTTGTGTTTTCATTTCTAATCGGCTATGGACATGAAAGAGGCAGTTACTCATCTAACTATATATATTGTATATATTTTATATGCTCTCTCTCTAGTCACTTGATAGTTGTTTTTACACTACAACATTTACTGTGAATGAAATTACTGATTGTCTATGTGCATTCAGGCGTGGAGTTAATTTGAGTTCTTGAATTTATGTGTTTGAGAATATCTTGATGCAATAGCTTATATTTGTGTAAGTGATACAGTTATCTTTATAGTTGATTTAATTACTCAAATGGTATCAAATACATGCTTTATTATTGAATAGTTAATTGAAACTGGTCTTTGTGCCAATACTTATTGCTTGTTGAATCTGACCTTGATATTAGGAATTTTTCTGATATTGGGTATTCCTTTTCTACTTTCTGGCTAAAAGCATACGTGATATTTAATTTCAGCATTTAATCCATTTAAAATATTGAGGGAGTTGTACCTCGATAAAATTTAGGGAATATTAGTCTTTGTTTAAAGGTTGATATTTAGAGTTGTTTGGTTAATTCTAGCACCTTTCGGGCATAGAATTGTCATATCTCAAGGTTCCCAATCTATTAGCCTGCAAAGTTTTGGTGACTGCATTGGGGAAGAATTGTAAAGTCTCGGTTTGTCTTAGCTTGGTAATTTCATGGGTAATTTAAGTGACCCTAGATTTTCATAGATTTACTAGAGGGGAAAGAAGTAGGGGAGTTTTTGATCCTATTTTTGAAACCCTACAAAGAATTTATTTTTCTTATGTCAAATTTTCCCCATAGGTGAAGGGTTGGTGCTAGGAGCAGACCCACCTCACCTAATAGAACACCTTCAAACCACTCTATCTCCCAAGCTCTAATTTTACACAAAAATGTTTTACTAGTTTCGATCAATTTTCTCCTCAATATGGATAATCAACAACCCATTCATTGGGGAACCACTATTGGGCCTTTACAATTAGGAAATAACTTACATGATTTACGCAAGGGTTCTCATAAAAACTTAGCTAAATTTTGAGGAGATGGAAAAATTTCATCAGAAGAACACATTGATGCCTTCTTCATTACATGTAGTGTGCTTGCATTGTAGGAAGAGGATGTAGCAGTTAGATTATTTGTAGAATCTTTAGCTGATGTAGCAGAACAATGGTTATATCAGTTTCCTCATGAATGTATTACTAATTGGGCTACCATGTTCAAAAAATTTGAAGCAAGATTTAAAAGTGCAGATGATGACCTAACTCTAATGGCACAAGTTACTCAAATGAAGAAGGAAGTGTGCGAGCCTATGAGGGAATTTGTGGCTAAGTTTAATAGGATTGTGAACCAAATTACACTTGCAAAGTGGCCCAATGTAGAAATTCAAAAATGTTTCTTCATCAATGTGCAACACCCTAATATTGGTCTTCTCTTAGAAAGGAAACCATTGAATACTCTAGAAGCTACACAGGCATTGGTTGTAGAATTAGAAGATGATTTCATCTCAATTGGGAAATGCAAAAAAATAATTTCATATGAACAAGGAACTTCCTACCACATCTTCTAATCTCATGATTCAGAGGTTGGCTAATGACATAATTTATCTCAAAAGGAAGATATCGAAAGGAAACCAACTCTATCAAGATATTCCAAGGAAGGCCAATTTTTAGCCAAGGAACAAGACATTGCCTCTACCTCCTACTCAATAGAGGCTAGCAATCAAATCTCCACCTCCAGATAGTAAAAAGAAAATGTGTGTTTTCCACCTCACATTCGATCATGATGGTGCTAATTGCCCTGAAATGAATAGGTTTATACAATTAACTACTGCCAAAGAAGTTATTAAAGAAGTCAAAGAGGAAAGCACTTCATCAAATAAATTTGGAAACTCTACAAATGTATATTTAGAATTTTAATCTGATGATGATAGAGGAGGAGATGTGCACATCACCTTAGATAAGTCCACCTATTCTACCATTACCCAATGCCAGTGACATTCAAATAAAAAAGGTACCCCTAATTATCCTAAGGTTTTACTTACAAAATCTAGCACAACCTCTAAGGGTGAAAATGTTTCACAAAGTATATTTAATATCTGTATTGAAAGTCCCATTGTGTCACCCCCAGAAGGTCAAGAGAGAACCTTTGATATTGTGGAATTCTATAAAAGTACTAAATTTAGATCTCTCAAGCTGAATATTTAAAGATGAATCCTAAGGAGTTAGATAGGTTGATTGAATATGTTAGGCCCAAACATTATGAGTCACATGCAAGCTTAGATGAAGCAATGATCAAATCTCAAGATTCTACTGCTAATACTACTTCTAGTAGTAAAAAAATTTCCCCATCAACCTCTGATGTAAAACCTTACTTGTTCTATGTGTCATTATTTGTAAATGGATTTAGGGTTAACAATTGTATCATTGACTCAGGTGCTTCTGATAATGCCATGCCTACACAAATTTATAAAGCTTTAAGGCTAGAGATGACTAAGACATTCAAAAGATTCTATGCAATGGATTCTAAGGAATTTCCCTTGGAAAAATTAAAGATTCTCAAATTTCTCTTGAAACTTATGCAAATAGGTGACTCAAGCTCACCATATTGGTCGTAGACATCCCTACTAGTTGTGGCATTCTTCTAAGCAAGAGTTTTTTCAAATATTTGGGAGGAGACATATAGTTGGATTGTTCATATGAAACTATACCTATTGGAGAGGAGAAGATGTTCCTTGAACTTGAGTCAAAATCCAAGATAAGTGTGCTCAAGTCTGAAGATCCCAAAGCACAGATTCTATATGAAGAAAATGAATTTGGAAACTACATATTTTTCTCGGGAGAAGAAAAGGAGGATGATATACACATTCTATATTCAGAACCTGAGCTTTGGACAATGGAGTTCGATGGAAGCTATTCTCATGCTAGGTCGGGTGCATGGATCATCCTTACTTCCCCTTCTGGTGAGAAATTTCCTTTTGCTTGTAAGCTAGAATTTGAAAATATGAACAATACTACTGAATATGAAGCCCTTTTTTTTAGGGTTAATTGAAGCTAAGGGTATGGGAATAAGGATTCTTAAGGTTTTAGGAGATGCATAACTAATTTTCAAATAGGTGTGGAATTTTTTCACCGTTAAAAATGAAAGGTTGAAGTATTATCAGAACTGAGTCTGGACTGCCATTGAAGGTTTTGATGCCTTCTCAATAGAAGTTGTTCCTAGGGAATTTAATATGAAGGTTGATTCACTAGCAGTCTCAACCTCTTTTCTCCTTTCAGATCTGGAATTTAAAGATAAATCTTACAGAGTCGAGTTGATTTATCATCCTAGTGCCCTTGATAATGCTAATCATTGGCATGTTTTTGAAGATGATAAGCAAAAATCTATTCCTTTCTAGAGAATGTTGAGGCTTTTGCTTAGGCCTTATTTGAAGGAAGTGACAATCAGTGCAAAGATTCTTTGTCCCGATAGAATGTGTGGCCCTTAGGATAAAATAATTTAGCTAAAAGGAAATAAAATACCTAAGGGGTTGTGCTCTCTAGAAGACTTATTTTATCACCATGACCACTCTATAAAATGGAAAATGAGCAATTTTGCTAGACCCTTTGATGAATTTGAAGTAGTCAACATTGGGGACTCTATTTCTCCTAAAATGGTTTATATCATAAAATGTTGCTCTCCTAAAGAGAAGGAAATATTGATTTCCCAATTGATTAAATATAACGAGGTTTTCACCTGAGGTGATCCCATAATACTAGTTTACAATGTTTGGCCAAACTGGACATTGAACTCATTTTTTCTAACTAAATATTCACATTCGAGCACCTATAGAGGCTAAACCATGAGGAATTTGAAGATGATGAAAAATAGTGATTTGTGACATTTTGTCTGTAGATTCTAAATATATTTTTTTCATTTTTTTTGGAATCAGATTGCACTTCTTTTTCCATCTCCTTTGAAAACTAGTTTTTTTTAGTAAACACCATTTTTAAGGAGTGACGCTCACCGTATAACACAAATGTTTTTCTATGAAGGATAAAATTCTAGTTTTTTTTAATTTAGATTTGTAACTATGATATCTAGTGCTTCCAATTGGTTTCATAGTGTTTTATTGAATATTTTTTCCTTAATCAAGTTTTGAAGTCAAACCAATTACAGTGCAGACATAAGCAGACCGTATAACATAAATTTTTTTGTATGTATCGAAATTCATTTTTTTTTTACTAGATCAAGGACATCAACATCTGGTGTACTCATATTTTTCAATTTTCTTTTTGATAATCTTATATTTTCCCACATGTGCAAAACAAAGAGCTTGATTTTTGGTGAAAAACCTGCATTCACAAGAAATAAAAAATAAATATAATAATAAAATTAAATTTATGTAAAATTATACTTTCTGGGAATTTTATAATAAGGAATACATATTTACAAAAAATAATTTTTAAATGAATTCATTTGATCCAGCAAAAGGTAAATCAAAAGTGTTTTTTTATCACGATTTTGTTAGGTGTAAAGGGGACTCCGTTATAGGTATGGTTTAATACTAGTGGGGTTCTATCCAAGGGGGTTTGATCAAACCCTCTTCAATTGGAATCCTTAAAATGAAACTTTTTAAGGCTTAAATCATTATATTTTCTAAAAATATGTGATTTCAGCAAAAATAAAAATCTCCCAAAAATTGTAAACCAACATTGTGGGATCACCCCGTGTTATGATGATTTAAAAAAAATTATGGATGGGAAATTTCAGCATCACATACCACTTAAAGAAGGAAAGTCTTCTTTTAGAAAAAAGAAGAGGAACTATAATCCAAGGTAACTAATGCAATCTTTAAAGAGATTGATAAAATGCTAAAGGCATGGAATATATATCTCATACGTCATTCTACATGGGTGGCGAACATTGTACCAGTCCGCAATAAAATGGAGAGATTCAGATATGTGTTGATTATAGGAATCTTAATCAGGCATCATTAACGGATAATTATCCTCTTCCTAACATGGACCATATATTGTAAGTAGTTGTTGGCTTGTAAATGATGTCCATGTTAGATGGCTTCTCTAGGTACAATCAAATCAATGTGGTGGGAGAAGATCAACACAAAATGGTGTTCACTACTCCTTGGGGAACTTTTTCCTATAATCAGATGTTGTTTAGACTCATCAACACAAGGGCAACATTCCAGTGGGATATGGACTTGTCTTTTGGTGATCTCCAAAACAAGATTATAGTTATTTATATTGATGATTTAACAATGTTTTTTGAAAGAGAAAAGATCACCTGCAGGATGTGGAGCAAGTTTTACGGTGGTGGTATCTCTCTTAATCCCAAGAAGTCTATCTTTTTTGTCATTGAGGGTAAGCTTTTGGGTCACATTGTGTCTAGAGAAGGCATGAGAATAGATCCTGATAGGGTAAAGGCCATCCTATAATTAAGTCTCCCCTTAAATCAAACTAGTGTGAAGTCTTTCTTTGGCTAGGTAAATTTCTTGAGAATGTTCGTTCTAGATTTTTATGAGATCACTAAACATATTATGGATATGATGAAGGAGAAACAAGGTTTCAAATGGAATGAGGCCAGGAAGCGTGCCTTTGAAAATATCAAGTAATTTCCCAAGCTCCAACCCTAGTTAGCCTAGATTTCAAAAGAGACTTCATTATCTATTGCTATGCTTCTGAGCATACTACATATGCCATGTTGCTGCAAGAAAAAAAATACATAATCTAGGAACCTATTTATTTTATGAGTAAGTCACTAAAGAAACATGAGCTTAATTATTCCCCTATCAAGAAACATGCATTTGTAGTAGCCAGGATAGTTAATCAATTCTGCTTCTATATCCTGCATTTGCACTCCATAGTGTATGTGCCAGACCTTGTTGTTAATAGCATATTAACTCAACAAGATATTGATTGTAATAGGAGGCATAATTGGATAGCCAAGGTGTAAGAGTATGACTTGGACCTGCAGCTTACCAAGTTAGTTAGAGGAAGAGGACTCTGTAAACTGATGTTGGAAAACTCAAAAGATGAGGAAGATGAAGAATCGCCATTGGTTTTGACTATCAGTTTACAAGATGAATGGTTTTCTAATATAGCCTATTTCCTCACATATGGATAGTGTCCCAAGCACCTACCGGGTAAGAAAAAGAGGAATTTGAAATTGAAAGAAACTAAGTATGTTATTTTGGGTGATACCTTGTATAAATGTGATATAGATGGGACTTTCTTGAAATGTGTGGATAAGGTTCAATAAGAACAATTGCTTAATATTTTTCATAGTGAAGCTTGTGGATGTCACTTCTCATCCACTGTGATGGATTTCAAAATCATAAGGCATGGTTACTACTAGCCTGGGATGTTCTAAAATTCTTATCACTAGGTGGCCAAATATGAAAAGTGAAAGTTCTTTGCAGGTAAACCTTAGTTAGTAGCTTTACCCCTTAAGCCTGTGGTGATTGACAAACCATTTCAACAGTGGGGTCTTGATTTCATAGGACCAATCAGCCTAGAGTCCAGTGGAGGCCATACCCACATCATCACAGCTCCTGATTACTTCACTAAGTGGGTAGAGGCAATTCCTATTAAAAGAACCACTTTTGAAGTAGTCTGTAAGTTTATTAAAGAAAACATTCTAGTCAAATATGGAGTTCCAAACAAACTTTTTGTTGACAATGCGACTAGTTTTCCCTCTAGTGAGATTTCACTCTTATGTTATGACTATGGAATCTCCCTATCTCATTTAGTTGACTATTACCCTCAAGGGAATAGTCAAGCGGAGTCCACCAACAAATTGGTGAACATTATCAAGAAACTAGTTGATGAGAACCAAAGGGACTGGCACAAAAGATTATACAAAGCTCTGTGGCCAGACCGAATGAATCCCAAGAAGGCTATTAGGATGACTCCTTTCGAACTAGTACATGGGGTAGAGAGTGCACTTCCTTTTCCCCTAGAATTATCAGTCCACAAATTACAAACTGCTATTGAGGAAACATAGTTCGGTGACTCCTTGGAGAGAAGGATCATGTATTTGACTAAAATTTAGGAACAACGGGAGAAATTTTGGACAAGATAACCATACATAAAGCTAGGGTCAAAAATATCTTTGACAGGAAGGCCAGACCAAGGAAATTTATGGTCGAAGATTCAATTCTACTATGGGACAAGCACAACAAACCCAAAGGTTCCCACAAGAAGTTCAACTTGCTCTAGATCTGTCCATTTAAAATCACTCATGAGTATAGGCCTAATATTTTCTATCTCACATATCCTGATGGGACCCCCTTACCTATTCCTTATAATGGGAAAGATCTACAGCTCTATCAACTTTGAACACCATATAGTTCCCTTTGTACATAGTTAGTTTAGGATTTTGGGTTTTTCTTTTGGTTTATTTTCGGTGCTAGAGAGTGTGTTTTCTTTTAGTTGACTCTATCATCCAATGGATAAGGTACTAATCGTACTACTCTAGGTCTGGGTTCATTTATTCATATTGATCAGTACTCATCCCTAGTTAGAGCCCCCATTACCTTATACTTTCACCTCATGTCATCAAAGTCATCAAACGAGCCTTCAAACGTCCTAGTCTTACTTAGGTAGCCTTTTCTATGATCTTTTGAACTCGGGTGGTGTTTTTTGTAGTTTGTCCAACCCCCCATTCGGCCACTTGAGCTTGGGTTATGTCACCTTTTCATATTTTCAACACTAGTGGTGTTTTGTGTCATCATCCAAACTTCCCTTTGTTACCTTTGTGATGATCGAGCGACACCTTGGCATGTTAGTCAAATCCAGGTGCACTTTTGTATAGTTTGTCGAACCTCCCACTTCACTGCTTATATACATTTGTTTTCAAATTTAAAAGGAAGTTATGTTGGGAGTAGTGAAGTGACAATTTCCACGTGTTGTGAGGCAGTTTAAAACATTAAATGCTCACCTACTATCATGTTCTTCCATGAAGTTTCAAGCAATTATGAAGTGCTAGACATACATTCTCTTCATAATGAGTTCTTTGAGGACGAGTTAAATGAGGTGCAACTTCAACTGTAGGCTCCGCCATTGAGGTATTTTCAAGTGTTCATCCATTTCAATTTTCTCTCCTGGATTTTTTTTGTTTACATTTAAAAGGGTATTTAGCATTCGGTTATAAATTTTCATCCATGGCAAGGGTTAGATGTGCGGGTTGTGAATATATTTCTAATCTGACCTATGAGGGGTGAAAAATTGGTGATACCCAATTCGGGCCTGTGAATTTGGATGACTTACGAGGTAAATTCAATAAACCCAATCCATCACCCATCACCGAATGAATAATTGATAGTGGATTGGTTAAAGCCACCTCATTTCCTCTAGTTGTTCAATGCCCTAAACTCATCCTAGAGTGTACTAGGCACTATGATTCACAAAAATGGGAGGTGAGGATAGAAGAAAATCGGTTGATTCTGAAAATCCACAGGTCCACCTTCGTGTCTTGCCTAAGGATTCCCGAAAGGGATGATTATTCAAAAATGAACATGACAAAATCTCAAATTGAGTTCACTGCTAAAAAAGGAATTTATAGAAATTAAATAGCAAAAAATTGGTTGGCCAAGCCCAAGAGGGGTAAATCTCGATTGCCCCAAAAGTTGCACAAAATGTGATTTGTAGAGGAAGTGGTCGACATTGTGGTGTTTTTGCACAGGTTAAGGGAAAATGAAGATGCCGATGGTTTTGATGAGTGGATGTATTTATTCCAATATTTGATGTCATGAATATTGAAAAAGAATTGTCCAAGTATAATATGCATTTGTATGATGAGTGAGTCCCTTTTGACTCCAAGGATTATATTAAGAATAATATGAAGTTAAGCCCTACTTTCTATCACCAACCAACCCTTGAAGATTATTGGGTTGATTATTTTGATGAGTATGAAGTCAAAAGAAGAAGCTGGATGAGATTTTCTATGGAACAGATAATCATATATGATTTCAAGTGTGATTTAGAGGGCATCGTGGAGGACGGGTCCGAAATGGTAGACCCCATGTATGCTGAATTAATATAGGGCCGACCTATCCCTGCCATGGATTGCACTGGTAAAGAGAAGGAAACCATTGAAGGAAAAATTGTAGATGTTTTAACTAGAACACGGGCGTGAGTGACCAAGAAGAGAATAGAGCAATCCTACCCTCATACCAATTTTAAAGACACACCCTGTCGAAGGTACATCTCAAGCTTCTATGAGTGAGCAATTGATAGGTAATGTTTCATGATCATTATCATTAGGAGCTTGAGGAGATGGTGATGGGGATCCTCTAAAGAAAAATATGTTTTCTCAAACTTTTGGTGAGGATATATTGAACCTGACCATTCTAGAAAAGGAGGATGAGGAAGGTGAAGGATAAGAGGGTTTGGAGACACTAAATATCAACTCCTCCCCCTCTCAAGGAAAATCACTTGCTAGAGAGGTGAGCACATCTTGAAAGCCACAAGCAGTTGCATTAGTGGAAGACACTCCTCTAGTTACTAGGACATTATTCAAATATCTAGGTCTGAAGAAAATGAAGGTCTTAATGACTTCAACCTGGTTAGAGGACTCTCTGTCAAAGAAGAGGAAGGCCATACATCCAAGTTTTCCCAAGAAAGATATGGTGGGGATATTGTTGCAGAGGACTCCAACCCCAAAATCAAAGAAGTTAAAAACCAATGCTAAGCTGATAGATGACACAGAGTTCAAATACCTCCAAATCGAGATTTCTCACCCTTCGGTGTAGAAAGATGCTACTTAGGAAACAACAGGTGACTTTGAAGTAAATAGGGTAGACCTTGGTCAACCTACCAGAGATGGAGATGTGCAAATTTTTCAAGTGTCAGCAGCAAGAATGGTTGAAAGATCAAAAAAGGATAAAGAAAGCATGAATGAATTGAAAGCCTAGGTTAGATAACTAACTGAATGTCTAAGTTCTATCTTTGAGCTTGTTCCTCAACCTCTATCTCAGGCTGATTCCTTTGTATCATGTCTAACTATATTCACAAAATAGCCCATGATTAAAATTAAAAATTGCAAAACCCTAAGTAAGGATATAGATGATTGGAGTGATTCCTTGATTAAGAAGGGAAGCTTTGTCATTTCCGAGTCTATAAAATTCTTCCAAGAAAGAAATGCCTTGAAAACTACTCTAGGGGAAGAAATCACTGCAATTGAAAAGGAAGAGAGGTTGTGGAACAACTATCAAAATGAGTTGAAGTTAATGTTAGGTTTAGACATGGGGAAGTTGGCTACATAATAGGTTGTACCTAATACTTCTTACACTCGTTTCTTGTCATAGAATACAGGGGTAGAATTGAAATTGCAGGTTGCTAGGAAAAGTGTGTAGAAGCTCAAGGATATCATTGATGAGTACATTGTTGTTTTAGAGGAGGCACTGGGTCCCTTGGTGGCCCTTGAATTACTCTAAGACAAAGGTGAGATGAAGAATGATATTGATACCAAGAGTTTGATAGACCGTTTCTAGAAAATAGTTAAAGAAACACTTGATGCAACTACACTCAATGTCGATCACCTACAAAAGCTTAGCGAATTACATCTGGTCACTTCTCAAGCAATTGATCTAATGACAGTCTATGAGCACCATGTGGAAATATCTAAAGACAACCATCTTACATGGAAGGTGAGGATGGAAAATGTGGCTATTCATCAACATAAGGATTTGTTTCACATCCTCAAATATTTCCAGGCCTGGTGAAAGAAACCGTTGGTGACCCTTGAAGTTGTAAATGAAGCAATGCCATCATGATGGATCATTTTCATTTTCTTTTCTTACTTGTCTTTTCATTTTTGATCAGCTATGGACATGAAAGAGGTAGTTACTCATCTGCCTATATATATTGTATCTATTTTATATGCTCTCTCTCTAGACACTTGATAAAAAATTTTACACTACAACATTTGTTGTGAATGAAATTATTGATTGTCTGTGTGCATTTAGTCATGGAGTTAATTTGAGTTCTTAAATTTAAGTGTTTTAGAATATCTTGATGTAATAGCTTATCTTTGTGTAAGTGATGTAGTTATCTTCATAGTTGATTTCATTCATCAAATGGAATCAGATACATGCTTTATTATTGAATAGTTAACTGAAATTGTTCTTTGTGTTGATACTTATTGCTTGCTGAATCTCGCCTTGATATTAGGAATTTTCCTAATATTGGGTATTCCTTTTCTTCTTTCTAGTTAAATGCATACATGAAATTTAATTTCATAATTTAATTCATTAAAGTTGTACCTTGATAAAATTCAGAGAATATTAGTCTTTGTTTAAAGTTTGATATTCAGATTTGTTTGGTTAATTCTAGCGCCTTTCGGGCATAGAATTGTCATATCTCAAGGTGCCCAATCTGTTAGCCAACATGTTGCAACAAAATAAATTTAAGAAGGGAGCCCTAGAGAAACCTCCCAAGATGGGGTGGAAGAAAGATTAGAATAAAATTAAATTAATGAATGCGACTTTGGTGGAATTAGGGTTACTTAAAACCATTGATTCCCATTTCTCCAATTCTAAGAGATAATTTTCCTTTCATGGAGTGAAAGGTGCTTGAACAACGTTCTTAGACAAAAAATTACTTATGATTTGATTAGAACTCATTATTGGATATTATTTTTATTAAGGAGACAAATTTTTCAATGGAGTGTATGTACAACATGGCCTCTAAATTTTGGTGCAGAGGTCATTGCCAATGTATTTGTGCTTAGGGAAATATAGGTGGTGTAGCTTATTAATGGGATCCACTTAAGATTTCTCCACTCTAGTGTTCATCTAGGGTGGGTGCAAAGAGATGAGGGACCAAAAAGTGACCACGCCACTTTTTGGTCCCAAAAAAGAGAAAACACAAGCACATGAAATAATAAAATGTGGTCACATTATGTTTTGTATTAAAAAATTATCTTTCTCTTTCTTTTTTTTCTTTCTCTTTCTCCTTCTCTTTTAGTGAAATGGTATACATGAAATAAACATTTGAGTTATATTTCATGTATATAGTTTTAGGATGCTTGAGAGTGGTTTTGGATCTCTAGGAGTTATAATACAAATTCTAGTTTTTGGAAGATCTTATAATTTTTCAAACTTAGTCAAATTTTAATAATCAACATCTCAAATTTTAATAATCAACAAGTTGTATCATCTCTCTCTCTCTCTCTCTCCCTATCTCACTCATTTTTTATCCCTTATTCTCTAAACCTCTCTATCACTATCTTCTTCCCTTTATCTAACTCTCTCTCCCTGGAGCTCAAAAACTACCTCTCTACATTTCCATCATTCTCTCTCTCCATCTGCCTCTCTTCTCTCTCTACTTCTATCTATCCTACCTCTCTCTCCCTCCCTAATTCCTCCCTCTTTCTCCTCCTTCTCTATCTCTCTCCTCCTCTCTCTACTTGTGATTATCTCACCTCTCTCTCCCACCCTACCTCTCCCTCCCTCTTCCCCTCTCTCTCCTTCCCTACTGTTTAGGGGGAAAAATAGGGTTTTTATCAAAATGAATTGATCAAGATGATGAACCACTAATTCTCACCACAAAATAGGCAATTATGTGTATGATATGATGCAAATAACAATTAGAAATCAATCCTAAATATTATAGAAAAAATGAGGGAGGTTTTGAGAGGCTAGAATGGTGTGTACCTTGTTGCAAGAAGGCCACTTTTAGGTCATAGAGGACTCATTCTCCTTTACTGGTGAATGGGTCCCTATTAGGGTTCTAAAAACTAATATTTGTGTTTTTTTTTTCAAGATATGCAATCTTACCTCCTCGGTTATTAGCTCTTGAAAACTTGAAACAAATTCTCTAGCCTTGTTTTCGTGTTCTTGAAATGTAGGTGGCAACTTTGCAACTTGACAAGTTTGAAATTTTTTCTTCAAACTTGTTCTCCACTTGATATTCAACCTATGAACCTACAAATACAAATAAAAGAGGAGAAAAACTTGTTGATTGTTAGAGGATAGGGGTTTTCCTTAGTCAAACCCCTTTTAGGTAATTAAACCTTATGATGAAACAATGAAATTGAAGAATTAAACATGAAACGTTGATAACTTGGAAGTTGTCTTGGAATGTAAATCTACAAAATAACATGAAGTGGACATGTAGAATGTAGATCTTGATATTGAATTGGATGTGAAACAATGCTTGCAAATAGATCTTGAATGCTACATCAACAACATAATCTCAACCACATGCTTGATGCACTATGCCTTTGACATGATGATATGATCTTGAATTACTACAATAAAACTTTAATAATCTACCCTTGAATGCCTTTGAAAGTATCTATAATTATCTTTCTCTTGATCTCATGAAGTTACCTAAAATTTCTAGGTTAAACAATGTGAATTAAACTTGTATTTATACTAAATTTAAGGATTAAATCCAAAATTTAAATAATCCAAGCTAGCATCAGATCTAGAATTAAAAATCATTAAAATCTTATGAAAAATAAATTCAAAATGGGATGTCCTAAGTGAGGAGGACCCATTTTCCACCTTGGCCGAATGAGTCTTAGCACAATTTCTTAGGACCAAGATTCAAGGGGATGAAATAACATAAAGAACCCATTCCAATTGTGCTAAGAAAGGATTGTCCTATATGAGGAGGACTCATTCGCTAGTAAATGTGAATGGGTCCTAGCATAGATTTCCAGGACTCCAATTTTTCCAAGTGAAATTTCATGTAATATCATTAATGGGTGTCAGGATAGATCCTTGGAAAATGAAATTAATAAGGCTTAGATTTGAAGTAAAGGGGCCAATTAAGATCAATTAATTAATGAAACCCTAGATTAGTGTGAAATTGTAAGAGAACACTTTACAATACCCTAAATAAGGTATAATTTAAGTGCATTTTATTATAAGGGCCCTAGATTCAATGTGAATGCGTTAAACACATTACAACACTAAATCAAGACATTATTAGGTTAATTTGTTAATTATTTCCAAATACAGGAAAAAGTGATACTTTTTCCATTAATAAATTTCCCCCCCACTTTAGTGAGAGTTTTCTGCCATGAAAAACTCACACTAAATTAGACATTCAAGACACTTAAGTATGTAGCAAAAACAAAGATACATAGTCATACCCTATGAAAGACAAATAAAAACAAAGAAAAACAAAGGATTAAGCACAACTGTTCCAACACACTATGAAAGGGGGTTGTTTGTTCATAACATGCATGCTCACTCTAGGGTAGTGAAACCTCAATCCATCCATTAGGTGAGTTATCCCAACCATGCATGCTCACTTTGGGGTAGTGGAACCTCAGTCTATCCACTAGGTGAGTTATCCCAACAAGGTGGAAAATGAGAGGATCATATTAGCCTCCCATACCATATTAAAGTTATCCTCCTAAAAACTTGGATAAGGCACCACAATGCTATGCTTTTAAACATATTTGAATGTCATGTCTATAAGTTTTTGTTAAAGGGGATTTTTCTTTGTTCACATTAGGTATTATTCTTAGGGAACATCATACATAATTTATTCGAGAGAGGACAAGTCAAAGAGTATCGAATCACCACTTATGGGATGCCTCTTGTTTTGCATCATACCACCAAGGGAGATCTTATGCTTAGAAATATCACACTCTTGGAGGACATCAAACCAAATGGCACCACCAAGAAAAGTACATGTCACAAGAAAAAAGAAAATTATGCCATGAAATATGCTGAAAGATGTCATCAATGTATGCCCCCACTTTAAAGTAGTTTCTAACGCCATTACTATGAGAAATTTCTTTAAAGTAGCCAATGTTTTCGCCTAAGATGTGAGAGATTTCCTCGGAAAACCCTATGCCAAGTCACATGTTTCCGAAACAAAGATATGCTATAAAATAGGAAGGAAGGGTTGCCCCCAAAAATACAGAAGGGATCTATGGATTCAGGGTTAGTATGTCTTTGCTACAATATTGTTTCTAGAGCTCAAAATTGTTATCATTCCCCAAATACTCATAGAACTGGAAGAACGGCACAAAGAGAGTGAAAAAAAAAGAAAAATCCTTTCAATTCAACATGGAAGAGACCTAAATTTATTGACACCTTGCTTCATCCCCAAAATGAAAACACAAGAAAATCAAAAAGATACAATGAAAAATATTTTGGATCAACATGGAAGAGACCTAAATTTATCGATGCGTTGCGTCATCCCCAAAAGGAAAACACAAGATAAATGAAAAGATAAACTTAAAAAGCTTTTGGGTCAACATGGAAGAGACCTAAATGTCTTGATGCCTTACATCATTCCCAAAAGGAAAACATAAGACAAAAATGCTTACAAGATAGAGAATAATGTAGGTACATATAGAAGAATGTATAAAAAGAGAGAGATACATTAAATGAAACATTATGGGGGATCACATTACACACATGAAATCACATAAAGAAACATGAAAAATCAATAGACTAGTAAGGCACATGCGAGTCAACCTATAATAGGTCATGTGCATCCCAATCTCAGTTTGTATAAATAGAAGGCAGACAACTAGTTAAAGGGAAAATGACCAGTGCTGAACTAGGGGAAGAACCAAGTTCAACACTTTGTTTAGGATATTTTTCATTTAAGCTCATAGAAGAAGAAAAAAATGTGTTGAATTCATCATGCACTTGTTCATCTATCTTTGCAATATCAATGTCATCATCTAGATTAATCACAACAGGAGTTCGAATGAAAATTCCCATGGAATGTTCTTGTTTATGTTGTGGTGAGGGTATTAGATCATCATGCATTGCTTCAGGTAAGTTTGGATATTGATTTGCTATGTTGTTCTTGTCTTCTTTAATCTATAGTTCATATGAGCAATAACACAATGTCTACACCTATGCTCTCTAGTACTGTGATTTCATTTCAATATATTGTCAATTTGTGTTTGTGTAAGAGTGGGTTTGTCAATCATAGGTTTCTTCTCTTCCTTAGGAAGAACACAAGAAGCAACTGATGGTTGTTCAACCACTTTCTCTTTAGTTTTGTACACTTGTTTGATTTTAGGAGGCACAATAGGATTACTTTCGTTATCCTGTGGTCTCTTATAAGAAATTGCAGGAGGATTTGTTGTAGGTTTCTCTTGGATGTTTTTCAGTTTAATCATTGCTTCATCAAGGATAGGTGTTTCAGTCATAGGTTGAGGCATGTTTCAAAGGGGTAATTATGCTATGCACTTTGCCTTGAACTTTTGATATGATTTAAAAAATAAATCCTCACGAGGCTTAATAGGTTCCATAGGCTCAGGCCAAAATAAATTTAATGAAAAGTGTTAGAGTAAAGGTTTTAACTTAATTATGTTGATTAAGTTACCTTTATTCCCTTCTTAAGATTTCACATTAGTTTGCATATAGTGACATTTAATAATTATATTAATTATTAAATGTTATCCTATTAGGGCTTCTATTAGGGTTTTTCCTATTAGGGTTTTATTAGGGTTTGCATGATCTCCTTTTTATAAGGATTGATCCCATTGTATTTCATATCAATTCATTCTCTCATTCTCTCTGATATATACATTTTCAGTTTTCAGAGAACCTTTCTTGTTTGTCTCCATCTCTTCTTTTGTGATAGGTTATTTGCATGCAGGTGATCTTCGGGGTTTGTGGTGTTGTATTTTCTCAACTCCTACATGGTATCAGAGCTCCACACCTGCTGCTTCCTGTTCTTGTTTTGAAGATTTTTGGAGCTTCAAGGGTTTGGGGCTTGTTTTCTTTTTATAGGGCATACCTACAATTTTGAAGCATTTTCAGCTCAAATAGACATCGCCATTGCATCTGCAACAGTCCAAAACCCCTAAATCGACTGTCCATTCATCCATTTTGAACAAAGTCGAAATCTGAAGCAAAATTTGTTTTACAATACGACCGTACGACCATTGCCCGCCTGGTAAAAAGAAATTCTGAAATTTATTTTATCCGAATATTATTTTCGCAAAAATTTCATCAAAAAAATATATTAATTTTTTTTCTACAACATTCGTAGTTTTTAACATTGTAATTTTTTGTTTTTTTTTATAAAAAAAAAAAACAACATTAAAAAATTTGATAAAGCCTTTTAACGGCTTGTTTAGGCCAGGCGGGACACTGTGCAGGCCCTGCGCAGTGTACCCTACGTAGTCCTGCGCAGTCCCCTGCGCACGATACCCTGCGCAGACCTGTGCAGCGTACCCATGCCTACATAGGGCTGCGGTGGGGGTGGGCCCACGTGCCTCGCCCACCCCATATTTTTTTTTAAAATTTCAAAAAAAAAATTTTTGTAATAAATTTTCTTTTATTTGTTTTTTTATTATTTAAAAGAACAAAATTTTCATGTATAAGTCTAGTCGATCTTTTACGGTGACGGCCGTTTGGCCGTCAAATTTAACACAGTGTTTTTGCTGCGACGGCCGTATGACTGTCAAATTTAACCCAGCATTGGTTTTTTTCCTCTTTGGAGCTGATTTATTCTAGAGGCCGTAACTTGGGCATACGATATCATTTTTTGGCAAACGAGGTATAGTCGAAAAGCTGGTTTTCTCATCTTTCCAGTGGTGTGGTTCTCATCACTTCTTTTTTCCGTTGGTGCATTCTACTACCAGTTGAAGACAAAGGGGCTATTTTCAGTCTCAAGCTCATAACTTTTGATCAGTTTCTCCGTTTTTCGCAATCTCAGCGACATTGGAACTGCTTTTCAGAGCTCTTCAGTTTCATCCATGCCATTTTTCTAGATTTCACTCTAGGTATCTTTTATTTAGTTATTTGTTTTTTCACACTTTAGTGGATTACCTAGACATATTTTCTCTTGGAAACATTTTGTTTGCATGGGATGCTTCGTTTTTGGCTATTCTTCATGTATTTCTAGCATTTTTTCCTTTAAGGACATTTTGAGCATCATTTGTAAGCTACCTTTTATGTAAACGCACTGAGATAAAGTGCCACACTATTGTACATGCATCTTTTGGAGATTTTGCACATAAGGTTGTGCCATATTTTGTACTCGCACTGATATTATAAAGTGCCATGAGGGGTTTTGTAGTTTTCCTTTGTTTGCCATCACATCTTTGTTCGGTGAATATCCCTCCACGACGACAGTGAATCCATACCATGGGGGGTTGTGTAGTTTGCCTTTGTTTGCCATCACACCTTTGTCTGGTGAGTGTCCCTCCACGACAACCATGGATCCAGATGATTCTAGCCTCATGCATGTGTGCTTTGTTTTGCACACCACTTTTTCAGTTGTAGGTGCTTTCTTGTGCACTTTCAGATGTTGTATCTTTTTCTTCATACACTACAGGGTGTTGCACACCATTTTAGTTGATCTGTTAGGTTCCCAGTTCACCATTATGGGGGGGTATTATATTGTTCATGCTAATGCTTCCTTGGTTTCACCTTGGAAGGAATCTTCCATTCTCAGTTGATTAGTGTTTCAGACTATTGGTTCTTGTGCCATCTGTATCTTCATTCTAGGTGTTTGCCTTTGTTTGCCATCTGATTCGAGTAGTGTCATATGGGGCACTCATACAAATTGTTGTCTTTTTGATCCTGATCATCCTATCTTCAGCGAAGGTTCTTCAGCACCATAGCAGTCATCTTTCGATAGTTGTTTGCAACTTCTTCTGCTTCAGTGATGTCTCTTCTTAGCTTTCTTCTTCTCTTTTTGGAGTAGAGCTTTTTCCCATGAGGTTTTCTCTATTTCTCCATTTTACAGAGATTTGGTTGTATTTGGGTACCTGATCTGGCCTAGTTGCCGGGACCCATGTTTGCCTTCTTGCATTGTAGTTACCTTTGCTTTTCTGCATTTTTTTGTAGCTGCACTATTGCTCATCTTAAGGGGGGGTGTTAGAGTAAAGGTTTTAACTTAATTATGTTGATTAAGTTACCTTTATTCCCTTCTTAAGATTTCATGTTAGTTTGCATATAGTGACATTTAATAATTATATTAATTATTAAATGTTATCCTATTAGGGTTTTATTAGGGTTTGCATGATCTCCTTTTTATAAGGATTGATCCCATTGTATTTCATATCAATTCATTCTCTCATTCTCTCTGATATATACATTTTCAGTTTTCAGAGAACCCTTGCTTGTTTGTCTCCATCTCTTGTTTTGTGACAGGTTATTTGCATGCAGGTGATCTTTAGGGTTTGCGGTGTTGTATTTTCTCAGCTCCTACAAAAAGTTCGCTCAGGATGATGTAGGATTAAACCCACTATGATGCACAGTAAAGATATCATTTCCAAATGGAAAATTTAAGCATTTATGCACAATCAAAGGGACTGCATTCAAGGAGCAAAACCATGGGTAGCCTAACTTCAAATGAAATTGGTCTGATTGTGAATAAGACATTTAATTTTTTCGGTCCAAATTTTAAAGGGAGATATATCAAGCCAATCATAGGACAAGAAAAACCATTATTCATCTTGATCCATTCTTTTGATTTATCATATGTATCTTGGTATAGTTCATGCACAAATATAAATTCTTTAGTGATCATATTCTCTTCATAGACATGATCAATTAATATCCCATTAGTGGGCTTATCATTCATTTGGCTAGCTATGTAAAGAGGACCATCAAGTGCACATTTAAGTATGTCATTCTGTGAGAAAGCAATATCAAGAGGCTTTTTATTTGATCCCTTACGAGGTCTAGTTTTAATAAATTATACCATAATATTCGTAGGATATTTTTCAATAGTATCCATGTTGTCATCATCTGTGTCAACATTCATCTCATTGTTTTTCATTTCAATAGCTTCAATAAAGTAGACTATGGCATGTATGACATTATTGTTTTGTTTATTCAAGTGCTCATGAAAGAAGCAACTAAGGCTATCAAACTATTTTTTGTTTCTAATTTTAAGCACTTTCCTTAGGTTTTGTATAATAGGAACCATGCTAATGTCTATGCTTTCACTAAGGATATAGTCTTGTAAGTTTTCTAGTTTTTCATCTAGTCTTTTTATGTTGTCTTTTGAAAGATGGACATCATGCACATCAGTGTAGGTCATGGGAAATGAATTATGCAAACTATGATCCATAGCGGGTTGATTATCAACACTATAAAAAAGAGAGCTAGAAAACCAAAGATCCATGACAAGTGAGATATCGTAGGAAGACATGAGCCTCAAACTATGTCTTACAATAGTATTTCTAATAGGACACCAAGTTGTAAAGCTCATACAAGTTTTACAATCTAATGTGCAAAACCAAAATGGAAAGAGATAATGCAATGACCTAGAATGAAATGAAATTTCAAGATTCTAAACGATGCAATTTACTAAATATAGAATGTAATAAACTAAAAATGAAATATTGTTTAAATGTTATTTTGAATTTGGACAATGCACTAAATGAACCAAATTAAGCTAGATGAAATGAATTTGATGAAACAACAAATCAAAAATTGAAGCAAAAATGTAAGAACACCAAATAAAAGCCTAAAATAGAGATTTTAGACTCCAAAAAATGCAAATCAACAGTTGATTAGGGACGCATTGGCCTTTAGTGGCAAATGGGTCCTGGATGAGGATTTTTGAAATGTTTTTAATAATTTTTAAGTATTTTTAAGTGAGTTTCAGATGCTAGAAAATACAAGTCTAGCCTGATTAGGGACTCATTCACCCTAAGGGAAAATGGGTCTGAGATTAGGGTTTTTAAAACTATTTTTGAATGATTTTAAGCTTTTTGCATTGTCTTTCAGTTTCAAGTTTGTAACAATAACCTTCACTTTAAGATTTTCTGGAAAAGAAATATGAAATGCAAGTTGAAAAGGTAATGAAATGATGAATGCAAAGACCTAATTTGAAATGAAATTTTTATTTTATTTTAAAATACAAATTTATGAGATCTAAATGATATGCAAGATGACTTATTTGTTTTTGTATTTTTCAGATTTAGAGAATACAAAACAATGTAATTCTAAACCCTAAATGAGATGCAAGTTTGAATTCCAAGTAAGAAAACCTAAATGATATCTAATTCAATGCAAATGAATGCAATATCTAACATAGGATGAGAAGAAAGACTCCAAGATCATAAAATTACAATATTCGATAGGTTGGGTTCACCATTATGTTCAGGGGGAAAAGTAGGTTTTCTATAAAAATTAGTTGATCAAGATGATGAACCACTAATTCTCACCACAAAACATGCAATTATGGGTATGATATGATACAAATAACTATTAGAAATCAATCCTAACTACTATAGCAATAATGAGGGAAGTTTTGAGAGGCTAGAATGGTGTGTACCTTGCTGCAAGAAGGCTATTTTTAGGTCATAGAGGACTCATTCGCCTTTACTAGTGAATGGGTCTCTGCTAGGGTTCTAAAAGCTGAGATCTATTATGTTCTTCAAGATCTGCACTCTTAGCTCCTTGGTGACCAACTCCTGAAAACCTGAAACAAATTTTGTAGCCTTGTTTACAAGTTCTTGCAATTTAGGTGACAACTTTGCAACTTGATAAATTTGATAATTTTTCTTTAAACTTGTTCTCCACTTGATCTTCAACCTATGAGCCTCCAAATACACATCAAAGAGGAAAACAAATTGTTGATTGTTAGAGGATAGGGTTTTTCCTTAGTCAAACCCCTTTTAGGTAATTAAACCTTATGATGAAACAATGAAATTGAAGCATGAAACACGAAACATGAAATTTTGATACCTTGGAGGTTGTCTTGGAATGTAAATATGCAAACTAATAAGAAGTGACCATGTAGAATGTAGATATTGATCTTGAATTGGATATGAAACAATGCTTGCAAATAGATCTTGAATGTAACATCAACAACATAAGCTCAACCACATGCTTGATACACTATAAATTTGACATGATGATATGATCTTGAATTGCTGCAATAAAAATTTGATAATATACCCTTGAATTCCTTTGAAATGGTCTATAATAATTTTGATCTTGATCTCATGAAATCGCTTAAAATACCAACATCAGATCTAGAATTGAAAATCATTAAAATACAACCACAAATAATTTGAAAAAAGGGTGTCCTAAGTGAGGACCCATTCGCTACCTTGGGCGAATGGGTCCTAGCACAATTTCCTAGGACCACGCTTTGGGGGGATGAAATAACATAAAAAATCCATTCTAAATGTGCCAAGAAAGGAGTGTCCTATGTGAGGAGGACCCATTCACCAATAAATGTGAATGGGTCCTAGCATACATTTCTAGGACTCTAATTTTTCCAAGTTAAATGTCATGCAATATCATCAAAGGGTGTCAAGATATATCCTTGAAAAATATAATTAATAAGGATTAGATTTGAATTAAAGGGGCCAATTAAGCTCAATTAATTAATGAAACCCTAGATTAGTCTGAAATTGTAAGAGAACACTTTACAATACCCTAAATAAGGTACAATTTAAGTATATTTTATTGAAAAGGGGCCTAGATTCAATGTGAATGTGTTAAACACATTACAAAATGTAATCAATGCATTATTAGGTTAATTTGTTGTTAATTATTTCCAAATGCAGGAAAAAGGGATACTTTTTCCATTAATACACCTACTATGTTAAGCAAGTAGAGAGTAGTATGTATTGCTTCCTTCCAATATATATTTGGTAGATTAGCATCTTTCATCATTATCCTAGCCATTTATTGCACTATTTTATTCTTCCTTTCAACTACCCCATTATGTTAAGGGGTTCTAGGATCAGACAAATATCTCTTAATACCATGATCTTCACAAAACTTTTCAAATTCATAAGAAGTGATTTCACCTCCTAGGTGTGTATAAGATCATGGGGGTCCAAAAAATGTGGTGATATGACAAAAAAGTGGCTGATAACTTTTTTTTATCCAAATTTGATGAAACAAAAATGGTTTATTGAGAAAATTATCAAATTTCAAAAAACATAAGATATGCCTTATTTGGATTTAAATAGATAATTATTATTGATTTTATACATACATTCTGACTAAAGTTTTGATTGATAGTCTGATTGAAATACATCTATAGTTCTTAAACGATTTCACATTTTTTGAATCTGAAAGATGCAACACATTCTATGCTTCCCATAACATAGGATAAAAAAAAGAAAAATTGAATTTTATAAATTTTTTACCAAGTTATTGTGGTCAGACAAATAATTTTTAATATTTAAAAAAAAAATTAATTAAAAATTCATAACTAATTATTTACTTGCAAAAAAATTACAAAAAAAATGTAGGAAATATAAGAATGTGTCTTCTTATGTTGAAAGTTTCAAATAAATATATTATTTTTTTCTTCTACTTAGGTTGGTCAGACATACACCTGTTTTTTACTTTTTCCTGAAAAATTAGTACTACTACATTGAAATTTCAAATTTTCACCAAATAGATTTAATTTTTACCAAAAAAGGAATAGTATCTTAGAAACTATATTCAATTTTCTAAAAAATTTGTTCTTACATATTTTTCAAATTATGTTAATAACTTATTAAAAATTTTATGTCAAGTTTCCTAGCTTTATTTTTTTGAATTTCCATTGCCACTTAAGGGCCTAGTTTGGAACCCCATGATCCTACACTGACCCTCTGTCTAACCTTAAGAATTTCATCCTAGCATCCATTTCATTCTCAAATTTTTCTTTAAAAATCTTAAACTTAGCAAAGGCTTCATATTTTTCTCTTAAGAATGTAACCCAAGTCATTCTAGTGTAATAATATATAAGAAACATAAAGTACCTTTCACCTTTTTGAATCCTTAACCTTGTAGGTCTAAATAGATAAGTGTGAGTCATCTCCAAAGGCATTGAAATATAAGACTCCTTACTTTTGAATCTAGTCTTTGTTTTCTTTCCCATCTGGCATTCCTTGCACAAAGTGTTTGTAGGCTTGGTTATTCTAGGCATATCTCTCATTGCATGAGAGGAATTTATCTTCACCATGTTGTCAAAGTTAATGTGCCCATTATTTTGTGCCACAAACAAAATTCGTTCAACTAAGACAATAATTAGATTCTTCCATTAGCTTCCTTTAGATGATAGAAATTACCATTTTTCTTTATTCCTTTAGCAACAAGCCTTCCTAAACCTTCCTTTCTAATCTCACATCCATTAGCATGAAAAGTGAGATTGTAGCTTTTGCTACACATTTGAATGACACTCTGGATATTATGTTTCAAGCCTTTGACATAAAGTACATATTTATTTTTATTGTTTCCATCAATTGTTATACCACCTTTTTCATAGATTTGTGTTGACTTATCATCACCAAACTTAACAACTCCACCATTGACCCTCTTGAGACTAATGAACTTACTTCTATAACCAATAATTTGGTGAGAACACCCACTATCAATCACCTAAGAATTTTCTTCTTCCTTTACTTGAAAATTAGTCCATATTTCCATAGATCTTCCATTAGCCTTACTATTCTACAAGGTACCAGACCTTTCACTTTCTCCAATATTGTTCTTTTTTCCTTCCAAAGCCATGAATAGATTTTCATCATTTTCATCATTATCTTCATCTTTAGAGGAATAACTTCTCTCCTTAGAATAGAATCCTCTTTTTATTTTCTCTCTTTTGTTATCATCAATAGATTCTTTATAAGGACATATAGATGCAAATTGACCAACTCTTCCACAATTGAAATTCTTAGAATGGTACCTTGGATTTGTATTTTTCAGTGACTTTCTTCAAAATTCTCACAAATTTTTCTTTAACCTCATCAAAGTCATCATTTTGATCAGAAACTTCATCTTCAATCTTTTTTTTGGCTTTGAATGTATCTTACTTCTTTGGAACATCTTTATCAAGCTCTCTCATCTCAAAGGCAGTAAGAGTACCAAAAATTTCATCAATTGAATACCGATCCAAGTCTTTAGATTATTCAATGAATGAATTTTTATGACTGTAATATTTTGGGAGAGATCTCAAAACCTTCTTTACAATTTCACTTTCTTTCACTTCTCCACCAATTCCAAAGCTTCCAAAGATAAACTTCTTGTACTTGGAGCATATAACTTGCAATGTATTCATCTTTAGTTATCTTTAGAGTCTCAAATCTACTTTTAAAGATCTACATATTAGCTTGCTTTAGTCTAGCGTCTCCTTCATAGATGCTACTAATATTTTCCCAAGAATCTTTGTTCAAGCTACAATTCATCACCTTCAAAAATTTTGAATTAGCCAACCCACACAAGATAGAATTCTTGGCTTTGGCATTGCACTCATATAGTTTGATTTCATCTAGATCAATAAGAGGAGTTGTAGGAGCATTATAACCAATTTTGACTGATTTCCACACACCAAACCCAAGAGAGTTTAGGTATTCTTCCATTCTCATTTTACAGAAGGATTAATTAGTCCCATCAAACCTAGGACCCTTGTATGAACCATTATGTGCCATCTCAGATCTTTGCCTCAAGTTCTTAAGCTTCTACAGAGGAATTTTTCTTTGATACCAATTGTTGAACACTTCTAGAGACTTAGAGGGGGGTGAATTAATCGTATCAAAAAATACCTTCTAAAACTTAACTACTCTAGCACAAGATAACATTCTTTACTGGATCAAAAAACCTTTAAGCATAATAGTAACAAAGAATGATACAGCGGTTTGAATCCTTAACAAGTTCAACACTTCTTGAACAATGAAAGTGTAGACACTAAAAATTGATCACTTTCATTTGGAAACTTACCCCTAATTTAACCAATTTCATATCCTCTATATTAATTAAATAATACCCTAGGTTATTTGATACATTTAATAAATGGTCAAGGGTTGATATGTCTTGAGACATATAAACTCATGAGATAAAGACATGTGGAGGATGAAGTGGAAATGATGTGGAAGTGAGGTGGAGGCCACATAGAGGTAGTTGCAAGTACCTAGTGAATGGGAAAGATCTCCTCATAAAGGAGTTTATTGTCCATTTGTACAAAGGCGTGCGGTGAGAGGATAAGTGAGGAATAAAAAAATCCTCAAAAACCCTCATGGGGAAGAACAAAAGAATTAAAATTCCTGATGGGCGATGCGGGGAATTAAAAATTCCTCAAAATTATTTGGTTTTTGATTATCGTAAAATATATTTTGATGGGACCTAAAACCCATTACATACAGGTTTTAAAGGAACCTGAAACTTGAACAAAGAAAATATACAAAGAGATAACAACAAAGACCATCATCAACGCAACATCAACAACAACCCAAAAGATGTGCATGACACTCCATGTTGTACAAAAGAGTTTTTGAAGGGAACGTAAAACCATCTACAAATAGGTTTTAATAGGGACCAAAAAACCTTAATAGAAACAAGGACTGCCTAAGTTAGTCAGACAACAACTAGCCTGCATCAGCCAAACTATAGCGAACCATCAACTCAGAATAGCAAACAATCCTTCCAATGTAGGCACCATTGAACCAACAAGATTCTCCACCAAAAAAGGGGAAGCAATGAGGAGGCCCAAACTTTAACCAATAACAAACCTCCTAAAACACCAACTCATACTCCACCAAAAAAGGAGAGGGTTCGCCTCTATAGGAGTAGCTAAAGAAAAATCCAAAACTACCAAAGACTCTACTCTTCTACACACAACTCCACCTAAAAAGGAACCAGCATTAGAGAAAAGAACTTCCTACCACCACTACAACATCTAACTCCACCTCAATAGGAGAGGGATTCACCTCAATGCGAGCAATCTTAACCTTTGTAGAAGACAACTATAGAAAACAACAAAAATAAACCACTCCAGTAGAGAAGGAAAACACCTCAACCTTTGGGCACAAGAGAAGAAGAAACTAGAAAAGGGGCTTTCTAAGAATCTCAACCATTAACCAACAACTCCACCAAGCAAGCCCAACTTGCAGCTCCAGCCCCAACCTAGGACCCAACAACAATAACAAGGAAGCTCCCAACACCAAAGAACATGAATCTTACAACCAAGAATCTATGAAAAAGAAAAATTCTCATACTGAAAGGAGTACAAAGAGGTTTCAAACAAGAACACCAACACATAACCCAATATCAATTTTATGAAGCTCCACTAGTAGACATCCCGTAGCCAAGAACAAAAGACAACCGCCTTTGAAAAAGAAGACCAAACCAACCACAAAGCGTACCGAACAACTTTCTTAAGAGCCTAAGAAATAGAAACTGGGCAATAGAATCACCCCTCCACATGAAACCAACCATAAAGACATTTAAGGAAGAAATCCCTAAGCCAAATGATTGAAAAAAAGAGGATAGCCCAAAACATAACTAGATATTCAAAGAAAAGAAAGGGCACAACCACTGACTCCAAGAGCCCAACAACACAAGCATAGAACAAGACATTTGTAGCACCAACACAAGCCAATGCTGGTCCAAAGGGGCAACCAAAGCCAAGGAAGCAGAAAAAAATGAGCCCAAACTAGAAGGGAAAGATCTCTTGAAGAGTATGTGTAGGATCATCATGGAAAAAATAGGCCCTTAAGTGGCGATGAAAGTTCAAAAAATCAGAGTTAGGCAGCTTGACGTAAAAAAATGAATACGTTATCTATATTATTTCAAATATATGTAAGAATAGAATCTTTAGAAAATTGAATGTAGTTTCTAAACTACTAGGTTTATTTAAAAAATAAATCTATTCGGTGAAAATTTGAAGTTTCAATGCAGTAGTACTTAAATTTCAGGGAAAAAATAAGAAGTAGGTATCTGTCTGACGACCCTAACCACAATAAAATGATAATTATTTTTATAATATTTTAGATATAAGTAGAGGAATCATGTCCCGATGTGATGCATCTTTTTTTTTAGTTTTTTTCCAAGTAAATAATTAATTATGTTTTTTTTATTACAACTTTTAAAAAATATAAAAAATTTAATGTCTGACCACCTTAACTTGGTCAAAACTTCATGAAATTCATTTTTAAAAAATCCTATAGTATGTGAAGCATAGAATGTGAAACATGTTTCAGATTCAAAAAATGTAATATCATTTGAAAGCTATAGATGTTTTTCAATCAACCTATCAATCAAGACTTTAGTCATAATTCAAATAGAAAATGAATAATAATTATTTATAAATTCAAAGTAAAGAATAATTTATATTGGTGGATAACTGACATCTCCTTTAAAAACCCTTTTCATTTCATCAATTTTGGGTAAAAAAAAGTCGTCGCCACATGGGCGATCATATCACTTACATATCACCACTTTTTGGCCTATCATGATTCTGCACATACCCTCAAACAGCTACGCATAAAAGAGATGACCTCTAGACCAGACCAAAGGACCACAAGATGTTGCATCAAAATAAACACACAACCAACAAAATACAAAAACACAAAGAGCACAAATGGGACAGAAGAAAGAAGAAACTCAACCTCTTCTCCACAAGCTGCTCCCACAATATAGTGAGAAGGCTAGAGAAATTCCAAACACATAGGTCCCATAGGAAAATAGAGCCCCAAAAACACTAGACCGCCATCATCATCATCTTCATCAACCGAATCACCTCCATCAACAACTAAAATAGAAGTTGAGTTCAAACATCTAGGCCCACGCCTCTTCCCACCTCCACTCTCTATTCTGCAAGTGCATTATCTTGTTTATGTTGAATAATTGTTTTCAAAATTCTTTGGTTGACTAAATTGGAATTTTAAATTCGAAAAGGCATGGGGGTGACTTCTCCAAAAGGAGAAAGCCATTAATAGGGTTGATTATGGGTGTATGGCATAAATTGCATGAGATTAGGTTAGGTTAAATTATTGATTTAGATTGTGCAAATGAGGTATTAGGTGAGTTAATCTTAATTAGGCATCCACTTGCATTTTATGGAGGATGTGACTCTAATCTTAATTAGGAATGTGCACACACTAACTAGGGATTAAGTGGACTAATTAGGATTAGGGGAAATTATGGAGGATGAGACAAGGAGGGAGAGAAAAAGGAGATGAATTAAAAATTATTCCACTTAATCCTTAGGGTAAGTTTCCCCTAATTAAATACCTTAGGGGATGTAAGTATCCCCTAATTAAATGTTAATTAAGAGAAGGGGATGAGGTATTTAATTGATCAAGTAAATACCTTAGGGGATATTAGGGATAAGGCAAATATTAATTAAATATTGGATTATATAATTAACATGACAATGGATGCGGGATAGAAGAAAGCAAAGGTGAATTTTACTAAAATGCACACTAAAGTAAATGCAAAAAAAAGAAAACACAATGAATAAATTTGACTAAAAAATCTTTATGGGGGATGTGAGGAACTAAAAATTCCTCAAAATTCTTCGGTTGGATAAATTAGAATTTTAAATTCCAAAAGGCATGGGGGTGACTTCTCCAAAAGGATAAAGTCATTAATAGGGTTGACTATGGGTGGATTTCATAAATGGCATGAGATTAGGTTAGGTTAAATTATTGACTTAGATTGTGAAAATGAGGGGTTAGGTGAGTTAATCCTGATTAGGCATCCACTTGCATTTTATGGAGGATGTCACCCCAATCTTAATTAGGAATGTTCACACCCTAACTAGGGATGAAGTGGACTAATCATGATTAGGGGAAACTTACCCTAATAATTAAGTGGAATAATTTTTAATTCAATTCCTTGGGGGATGGGGAGAGTTGACCAAAGGGTATATTAAGATAATTAATCAAGGATTTGGATGTGCAAGTGATAGATTAGTGGGGTGATTAGGCTAATGGAGGAAGACTAGGTTAAACTTTCATTTTATGGAGGATGTGACACCTCCCTAATCAATTATTAGGAATGTGCACATCCTAATGATAAGATGCAAGCTGTACCTAATCTTCCTTTGTTAGCCTAATCACCCCACTAATACATCCTAATCCTTGATTAAGTATCCTAATCTACCCTTTGGTCAACTCTCCCCATCCCCCAAGGAATTTTTAATTCCTTTTTGTCTTCCGAAGGTACTTTGGAGGAATTTTTAGTTCCTCCTCAATCCCCATGAGGATTATAATGGAATTTTAAATTCCCTTTTTTTCTCTCTTGCCAATCCCTATTGTACCTATCAAGTACCCCATCTTGCCTCATGCATTCACATGATGAAAAGTTTCATCACAATTTGGGTTGAGATGTCTCAAGGAATTTCAACCCTTGATCTCAACTTCCAATGCTAGCCATCTATCCAAAATACTTCAATCTATTTATCACAACACAACCATTTTTCATCTCTCTCACCCATTTTTCACCAGAGCACAGTTATGCTACTGAAATTTTGAGTGAGCACACAAACCATCACACATCATGGGCACATCTACACTATAGGAGGTTTCATATGATGGTTTGAGGTCCTTATTGCCCAATCTTGAGTGTTTTTCTTGTTTTTTAGTCTTTTCTTTAATTTTCTTTCATTTTAATTGATTAAAAACACTATACACATTTCTGGCACACCATTCCATTTTAGGTCCTAAATGTGACATTCTTTCCCTCCTGACAACAATCTGTGCATATGGATCTACCCTTTATGCAAGATTAGGCATGACTATGTAATAGGTTCCCATCCAGTAGCCTGACTCTTGAACAACCTCATCATACTAGGCTACTGATGCATGTGTTGTATCTCTCTCAGGATTGTACCTATCTCACTACTACTATAGTCTACCCCTCTCCAGATCCTAGGCATCCTATGACAATATCATCCCCCCACCTATCCCTTGGCCTGCTTTTCTTTCCTAACTGCATCATCTCTCTCCCTCTACATCTCCTCCAATAGGCCCTATAGCCTCCACCTCTCCTCTCAACCCCTCTATCTTCATTATCGCCTCATCATCTACCCTTGGTTGTGTACCCTATAGTATCTCAACCTTAGCCTATAGTTGCTCCCTCTCCCCCTTGGAGTGTCATAACCTATGTTGTAGGATGTGAATGCATGCCTGAGCTCCTACTAGTCTCACGGTTGGGTCCTCTACTAGTGGTGGTTGATACACATCTAGACCCCTCCTCATCTACTCCTACATCCTCCACTATTGCCTTAGGTGCCTGAATAGGATTAATCCTCATTGGAAGTATTTTGTGCCACCAAGTCACATATCATTCTTTCACCTTGGAATAATCCTAACCTCCTCTCCATCCCAATACCTTTTCTCCTAATTGGTCCCACTCCTACCTCACCCTGCTGGCTGGCATACACAACCCCCATTCCCTCTCTTGGGTGATGCATCTATACCTCTCCTTTAGTAGAGGGATGTCCCGTCGAATCCCAAAATGTCGGGTGACTCAATTTGGTCTATACAACTCTAGAATAAATAGTTCCCTATTGATCAGATAACATCAGGTGAAAATAAAACTCCTATACAAGTGGTCCTCTGCTCTCCATGATTGGAAATCCTGATCCATGTATGACCTCTACACTATCTAGTCTACTATCAAGTCATCAAATACTCACCACCAATGCTCTAAGCTATACACCTACCTATAGTGCAACATCCCTCCATTCTCATAAGTCACTGGAAGGCCCTCCACCCCCTACTTTTCTACCAAAATATCCGATCATGTGATTTGGATATGGTCTAATTCCCACACCTATAACAAGGTAACATGGGTAATGCTCATCGCTCCTCTATAGCACACTACATGAATGTATTTGTATAGTTGTGCTAATATGTAGGGCCTCCATGTGAACAATCCTCATCTCCTCTTCATAATGTGCTAAACAACCTCAATCATCTTGAGGCTAAAAAATCTCCTTGTCTTGTCAGGGAGGAGGATCCCTCTAATTAGACCACAGAGAAAAAATGGAAAAGGTGGCACAACTCCTATGCACGCATCTATATCCAACTCCTTTTATTGATAGGGAAGGTCTATAGTCCAAAACACGACCTGTAGGCTCTGCTCTAGTGGTTGTCTAGCCCCTCTAGTCACCAAATTTCCCTTGATAAGCAACCACAATATCCTCCAAATGTCCTCTAGAGTCACTATCATCTCCCTTATGTGGAGGAGGAAGGTGCATGTCTCGAAACTCCATCTCTCCATTAATGCTATTAACAATGGTCAATGGGAACTAATTGTTGAGAATGGTACCATGTGCAGCAATCATGCCCAGCCAAAAATCTGATGATCCTCTATGGTGAGACCATTATTCCTGAACATGGTTGAGTGCCTCTCCCGTGTTTGTAGTTTATCTATGATTTGCATCCACATAGGCCATCTATCAGATCTTTTACCCTTTTATTTTTCCCCTTTTTTATTCCTATCATATTTTTTCAAATTCACCTATGTAGAGTGCACATTCGCCCCTTCTACCTTTTTACGCATTTTCTTGTTGGCATAGCACATTCACCCTTGCATCACCCTCTTATTGGATTTACTTGTTGCATTGGCATGCTCACTTGTTATCTCCATTAGACATGCATTCACCCCTTTTTTCCTAGTGGCAAAATCACTTTTTCCCCTTCCCCTCTTCCTCTCATCTGGTGATCTCACTCTCGCCCTTTCTCTTGAGGGGTGATCTTGCAATCACCCTGGTCGTGCCCACAAAAGGATATAGAAGTCATGGTAAATCCTACCCTGGGAATTGGACATTCTAGCAAGTGACTAACATCTTCTCATGGTCGTTCATTTACTTGTCAAACCAGGGAACGTATACTTGAAATGGAGCGGCACTGTATGTGCATTAAGAACCGATTTTAGCCACAACCTACTCGAAATAAATTCTTGAAAAGGATTCTAACTCTGATGTGGGGATGTGAAATAAAGTCTTACTAACTTAAGCATCACTTAACTAAAGAAGGAATCACAATAAAAATTACTGGGAAAACAAACCATGAACTGGCCTTATGCTGCAAGAACAGACACAGGGATGGATTCCTTATGCTGCAGGAACAGTTTAAGACTGAGTTTGTGCTAAAACTTACTGGAATGAAATTCTAACAGATAAATAACAAAAAGCAAATAGCTAACTATAGATACTTACTAAGTGGGCCCCCTTAGTAAGCATCGACCAACTATGCAAGAATGGAACTCAAAACTTCATCAGCTTCTTATTCATAACTCAGAATCACATACATGGTTGTTTGCTTGTAAGAAAACTTAATACAAAGCTCTATCTTTCATTATAACAGTAAACTCATTACACTCTATTCTATCTCTACTCTCTAGTCTAATCTCTTCACACTCATCTCATTCACTCACACAGGAGGAACCTTTATTTAAAGGAAAACAACTAACTAACTAACTTAACAAAGAAAGACGTGGATATAAATGTCACCTGAGACTGAGGAACAGACTTCATAAATGCAAGTCTATCTGCTCAATAGATTCAGAGGAAATCTAGAACTCCACTCTTCCTAGATTGATGATCCATTCGGTTTCTTCCCAAAGATCTAGAAAAAGAATCCTTACTTGAAATGACTCCTTTGATGGCACGCTGGAAACGGCTTTTTCCACAAGGCCGTGTTTTGCTATGCATTGACTCGTTGATACCAGCTTTAACAACCTGTAGAACACATGGCAACAGAGGAAAAAGAAAGCATGTACTCATAATAGCACAACATTCTTCATTAATCACACACATCCAATTCATCTTACTTATCCAAAAACTACATATATCGTATCAGTCAATTGGGAAGTCAAAACAGGGTAATGATCATAAACATACTAAGATATTTATGTTGCAAGAATTTAGAAGTGTTTGTCATTGAATACTACCCATTAACATGAAAATTTCATAACCACAGAGTTTAAAACATTCATAAAAGAGAGCAAAGGTTTTTAAGACTAATAACATGATATCCAAATTATAACCATATTCTGGGCTCATCACACCCCTCCTATTGTGCATCCACCCTTGTGGAAGTGCATTCAACCATCCCTTCTCATGATGATTGTGTAGTCGCCTTTTTGGCCATGTATCTATCCCTATGGAAGCACGTTTGTCCATTCCCCACCACACATTTTCCCATATCCTATAGGGATGAATGTGCTTTCTTAGAAGGGCGAATCTACCCTCTTGTGGTGAACTTGGCTTTTCCTAAACCTACTCGCCACTTTCTCAATGAAAAATGTAAAAACACGTGCAAAATTCAAAATCAAAACACAAAGATTGGTTTTTAGAGCCTACCTCTCAGGGGATGACCAAGAAATGGTAGAACTCTCACAAAGTGTCTACTCAATGGATAATATCCTTGTCTGCCATCTCACTCTCAATCGCCTGATCACCTTTCACCATGTGTACACAATGAAAGCAAAGTGAATAGTAAATTTTATAATTTACTATTTATATTCACTTTTTGACCCTCTTTAGCCTTACTAGTTTTAGTCATTTTTAACCTTTTTTTAGTCTCTTTAATTTGTTTGACCTCATTTCTTCATTTGGATACCATTTGCACCTAGTTCATCTATTTTCCTTTGTTCAAAAGCCATTTTTCATGGTTTTTCATCGTCTTCTATATGATACCATCCATTTCTTCCTATCGAGATGTCACCCTAGGCCCCTTTTCTTCCCCATCCGCCCTCTCGAGGGGGTATAACCCATCCTATTTTTGCATTTCTCCTTCCTAGCCATTTCCTTGTGACACTAGGGCACCTACTATAGTCCTTTTCCTCTTTTGAGTCATCCACACTATATTTTTCTTCAAAACACCATTATTCTAACAATATTTTAAAGAGGGGAAAAATGTAGACACATGAATTTGACCACCCCTAATGGTCAAATTCAACTTTTCTTTCTTCTATACCTCATCCATTGTCATGTTAATTAAATAATTTGATATTTAATTAATATTTTCCTTATCCCTAACATCCACTAAGGTATTTAATTAATCAATTAAAGACCTTATCCCCTTCTTCTCTAAATTAAATAAATAAACCAATTATTTAATTTAGTCATTTATCCATTATGAATTAAAATAATTTTTAATTCATCTCCTTTTCTCTCTCTTTATCCCATCATCCATAATTTCCCATAATCTTGATTAGTCCACTTAATCCCTAGTTAGGGTGTGCACATTCCTAATTAAGATTGGGGTCACATCCTCCATAAAATGTAAATAGATTCCTAATCAAGATTAACTAACATAATCCCTCATTTGCATAATCTAAATCAATAATTTAACCTAACCTTATCTCATTCCATTTATGGTATCCACCCATAGTCAACCCTATTAATGACTTTCTCCTTTTCGAGAAGTCATCCCCATGACTTTTGGAATTTAAAATTCCAATTTAGCCAACCAAAGCATTTTGATGAAATCTTAATTCCTCACATCCCCCCATAAAGAATTTATAATTCTTTTGTTCTTCCCCATGAGGATTTTTGAGAATAAATTTAATTCCTCCCTTCTCCTCTCACCCCATGCCTTTGTACAAATGGACAAGAAACTCCTTTATGAGGAGATATTTCCCATTCCCTAGGTACTTTCAAGTTATGTGGCCTCCACCTCACTTCCACATCATCTCCACTTCATCCTTTCCCCTCCACATCATCCCCTACATCTATTTATTTCATGAGTTGAGATGTCTCAAGACATCTCAATCCTTGACCATTTAACCTAGGATTGATCCTAGCCCTCCATTCCTTTGGAGACCCTTTTCCTAAGTACAATGGAAATAGCCTCATATGAAATACAACACTTAGGAAAAATTAGAGCTCTCATACACTCTTTCTATCACCTCCATTGTTGCAACATTTCAATCTTGAATCTTGCATCCAATCCCACAATAATCTCCACCATTATATTTATCATGAAAATATCTATCATTTTCATATAGTTTTAGGTCATTCTATCAAGAAAATGAGCATACATAATCAAGATCAAGGGCCAAGCAACACATCAACTTGGGCAAGATAAAAATCTAAGCTTTATCTTCTATTTCATTCAAGTTCAACTAAGATTATCTTGAGGTGTCATTGTGTTTTCTTTTATTTGCATTTATTTTATTGTTTTTTCATTTTAGGTAAGAGAATACACTTGCACACAATAAATGAATCTATTATAATGGAATAAATACAATGGAATGAACATAATGCAAAAAAAATTTAAGATTCTTAGAATAAAAAATCTATGTTATTCCAAACAACTTAATTGATAATGAAAATGATGGTGTAAAATGAAATAAATCAAGATGCTTAGAATAAAAAATCTATATTATCCTAAGCAGCTTAATTGATAATAGAAATGATAATGCAACCTAACAAAATGATACTGAAATGGATAATGCAACCTAATGGGATGATAATGAAAAAGATAATGAAACCTAATATGATGATAATGAAATGGATAATGCAACCTAATAGAATGATCCTATATGGTAACAAAAATGAAAAGTGAAATGGATAATAATGGGTGATATAGTGCACTTGTCAAGACTATAGGGACCATGATAGGAAGAATAGGTGGAAGATATCATTTGTACAACCAAAATTTAGTAATCATTAGCTAGGGAAAATTGATCAAGATAAATGAAATGTAATGGGAGGATGAATGAAATGAAAATCTAACACCATTATATCATATTAGGAGCACTGAATTTTACTATAGCATAGGAAACAATATGCCAAGGTATGAAGAACCGATACCAATTGGTATCCAATGCATCAGAGTGACACAAAAAACAAGAAGGTTATCCCAACATCTCAAAGTCACAAGGGCTTTGGTAGGGCCTAATGCTAGAATAGCCACAAACACAAAGGATTCCCCAATGTAACACAAGACCACAAGGATCTTGGTGGCTACTACATGAGACAACTAGGAAGACCCCCTTGACTATGGGATGTTGGACTAACATTTTTGTTTTTTCATTAGTCTCATGCATGTGATACAAATTCACCTTGGTTCCTCATACCCTGGTGCATAATATCTCATGCTATATCAAATTTAGTGCTCATTACATGATAGCATAATTCATAGCAATTAAATTTCTTGATTTGATCACTCTCCTTTCATCTCCCCCCATCTCCCATCCTCTCATCTATCATTTCCTGAGATATCATTTTCATCCCCATTCATATCATTTTCATTCCTAATCATTGGATCTTTGTTGTGCAAGTGAGATATTAGCATCCATTTCCTTATCAAGTTTTTTAGTTTTTAACTGATACACTATGATTCCACTTATCATCCCTTCCTCTTTTCACCCATATTAATCATTTTATCATCTTTTAAATCTTCTTAGGATAATATAGATTTTTTATTCTAAGCATCTTTTCCTCTATTATCTTGATCCATTTCATCAATACTATTACTTAGCTAGCCATCTCACATCTCACACAAATCCTAATCCATTCAATCTAGCACAAATCATATAATTACATCTTTGATCTTGTTCCTAGCCTTTCTACAAGCCTTAATCAAATCATCATCATAAAGATGTATCCTTCCCTATCCTTGTGTTATTTTGGGATATATCATTCCCTCATCAACAACACTCTCATCATCATCATCAGGATGTATCCTTCCCTATCCTTATTTTGTTTCAATATATATCATTTAATCATCAACAACACTCTCATCATCATCATTGGGATGTATCCTTCCATATCCTTTGTGTTGTTGTAGTGTCAAAATTTTTTGTTGTGTTCATTTTCACACTTAATCTAGGAATAATTAATGATAAAATAGACTTAAGGTTCCCTTGATCTAGTCTTGTGATGTGTTTTATACATCAAAATTAGGTCTTGGGCCATTTTTAAGCTAAAATTTTGTAAAGTGTATTTATTCACACCTTCACATTAAATTTAGGAGGCTTTTAAGCTAAATGGACCTAATCTATTGTTGTAATGTGTTGTACATACTCACATGGGATTTTGGGCCCTTGTAATCTAAATAGACCCAATTTTGCCTTAATTTAGTGTTGTAAAGTGTATTTATTTACACATTCATATTGAGTATTGGTCCCTCTTGCATATGAGTCCCATTTGGCCTATTTTTAAGGTTTTGAGCAAGAAAATCAAGTTTTAAGTTCAAAATTCATGAATGTTAGCGTGTGGGATCCAATTAATGGGACATTAGATGGATTTCCTGTATAAATGAGGTCTCACATCACTATTTCACATAATCATTCATGATGTCAAGTCAAGCACTCAAGAGTTAGGCATTCTAAGAATTCACAAGATCATCAAGAGAGCATTCAAGATCATTTCTAAGGAATTCAAGGGCAAAATTTTCCATCAATTATTGTAGAAATCCAAGATACACCATCATTTTGAGGTTATTAAGTATCAAACATGTTATTGAGCTAGTGTTGTGATGTAGCATTGATGAATTTAAAAGCATTATTTCATACCAAAGTTCAAGACCTAGATCTACATCCTCCATGTCCATTTCATGTTAGATTACAAATTTATAAGACATCATTTATAAGAAAAGATTCATGTATTATTGTCCATGATTCATGTTCTTTGTTTTATTTTTCATGCCTTCATTTCATTATCTCGTCATTTGGTTTAATTACCTACAAGTGGTTTGACCAAGGCAAACCCCTATTCCCTAATAATCAACTCTCTCTCTCTCTCTCTCTCTCTGTTTGTGTGATTACAGATCTAGGTGCTTTGAGTACTTGAAGATCCTTTGAATATTAGGTTGCAAGGTTGAGAGTTTCCAAGCCATGACAAGGTTTTTATCTTCACAAAAGGTCACCTACAAGTTCGAAATCAACAGTTTCAGATCCAAAAACAAAGTGGAACAAAAAGACCAGATATTGAAGACTAGATTCAGACCTTGAAGTTCTAGAAAACCCTAACTGGACTCATATGCCAGTCCTAGCATATGAGTCCCATTTTAGGTTATTTTTCATATTTTTGCATATTTAGATACCCTTTTTCCAAAAACCTATTCTTGTGCAGAAACCCTAATTTGGGACTGATTCTCCTAGACTGGCATATGAGTCCCAATAGGTAAAATTTTTAGGATTTTTAGCATTTTAGAGCTTATTCATGTTATCTCTAGGTTTCTAGCTACACATATTTTATCTTACAACTTTCTATTTTGTTTTATATGCATTTTTAGGTCACATAGTGAAGGATTCCATCATATTAGGTTTTATCTTTACATCTTGGATTTTATTTGCCTTTCCAGGTCCTAACTTTGTGGTGTTCACCCCTTATTAGTTTACAATCAGCCCCTAGGATAGTCCCTTACCAAAACTTTTTCTCCCATTATCATCATTTGATTGAGATCTCTAGGGTTTGTCTTTGAATGTGGAGTATAGAAAACATGTTTCCCTAGGTCCTAAAACCCTTGGGGTGATAATTTTCTATCTTAAATTTTGGTGAACCCACATTTAGAACATTTCATTTTCTGATTTGAAGTACATCATCATCCTAGATCTTTCTTACATTATCTTTGCATTAGGTTTTGCATTAGTTAATTGGCATCTAGGGTTTTTAAATATTGCATTATTGAAAGTGCATATAACTTGGATTTTTTCATCTCAAATCATTGAAAATCATATAAAATTTATATTTTCACTTAGGTTATAGCTCATACAAAGTAAAAATCATAGAAAACACTCAAAATTTCTTGAAAATTGTGAAAAAACCTTAACTAGGGCTCATACGCCCCTATGGGCAGATTAGTCCCAGTTCAAATTTTAAACTACCTTTTACAACATTAAAAAACTCATCTATGTGCTTCTTAAGCTTACTGGTAACATATAGTATCAATCAGGAAAGTTTCAGTAAATTATGTTTTAGGTATCTAGGTCAAAAACATCAATTTAGGGTAGTCATTTTTGAAATCATTTCAATTACAAAAATAATTAGCTTTGAAAATGTTCACATTTTTGAAACTTTGCATCATATGGATAAAAGTAATTTTCACTTTTTCATATACAATGTTTAAATTCATAAAACTTTGCCTAAGTTTGATAAAAGTGCTTTTCATTCTTGGATATACATTGTTTGCATTCTTAAAGTTTTGCATACATTGGATAAAAGTACTTTCCATATTTGCATATACATTGTTTACATTCTTGAAGCATTGCATAAAATGGTTAGAAGTGCTTTTCATTTTTGTTTAAACAATGTTAGTACCTTACCTTTCTAGTCATGCTAAGAAAAAGTTCATATCCCCTCCCTATGAGAGTGTTTTAGTGAAAGAGAATAAAACCTTGGACAATCCTAATGATCATATTGTTTCTTCTCCTAATATCTCTCCTATTTGTGAAGAAGATATTTTGGTGTTAGAAGAACCAACCAATGAGAGTTTTGAGAGTCCTAGTTGTTTCTCTCCTGCTACCTCTCTTAGTAGACAAGAAATTAATGAACATGAAGACACAACCATAGGTAATAATGATGATCACATAACACAAAAAGAGACCATTGAAACCTACGTACATAACACTTCGAATAGTCTACATTTATCTCTCAACACTTTCCCCTCTTGCGATAATATTTTAGAAGATGAAATCGAATTTGAGGAGGATATGTTGGTATTAGATGATCAAACCTTTAAGATCTAAGATAACCCTCTTTATGTTCCTTCCCCTACCTACCCTATTTTGGAAGACATTATGGGACAAATGAATGGAATTATGGACAATCATGAAAATTACATTTTTTCTTCCCCTAGTATCTCTCCTAGTTGTGAGGAAGATGCATTGATGTTAGAAAATACAACCAATGAGAGTCATGAGAATCTTATGTGTCTCTCTTCCCCTAGGAAAAACACTGTTAAACAAGAGAATGTTATCATTAATAAACAAGACAATTCAACCATTGATCATTCCCCTACTTGAGATGAATTCATTTTAGAAGAACCAATCCTTGAATGCCAAGAATATTTGGTTTGGAGTTCTCCTAAAAACTCTGCTCATAGGGAGGATATCATGGTGCAAGAAAATGACAATAATAGTGATGTGGCTTCCTTGGATTATGGTGAAAAGGTGATTCTAGAATTCCTTTTATTATAAATATATCAAACCAATTCCATTGAGGTAATGTATGCACAAGTGTCTATTAGATCCCCCTCGATTAATGGACCTCCTACATACCTCATGGGACATCCTAAGAATTCTCTAATTCTTTACCCACCATCACACAAACAGAAAACTCAAAACAAACTCACTTATCCTCTAACCACCTAAGAATAATATTTTGTAGTAGCCAAGTTCTAATACCATTGCTCATACATATATAACACTAGGAATACTCTGCAACCAAGAAAAATACCTTTAACATCCATCACATTTCCTAATCCTATCTTACTAGGTTCTCCTCATTTTCCTTAATAAAGTTGAAAGGAGTACAAACTTTGTTGAACAAATAAAGAATACTCCTGCTAAGATATCATTGTGGGACCTTATTCAATCCTCCCCTCATTACCACAACATGATTCAAAGTTCTTTATAAAAATTTCCTATCCCTTCTAATGTACAACCGAATGACATAGCAGCCATGATTCAAGGAATAAATATAGGCATTATTTTCCACCAAAGTGAACTTCCCCCTTTAGAAGTGCAAAAACAAAATGATGCTTTCATGATAATAGGTATGCATAATAGGATGGGAATAAAAATAACCCTTTTTGATAATGGTTCCACCCTTAATGTGTTTAGTGTGTCACTTTTGGATAAACTTGGCATGGATAAATCAAAAATTCAACCTAAACCTTTATCTATCAAGGGATTTGATAATGTAGGAAAACAACTACCTGGTGTGATCACTTTTCCTATTTCAAATAGAAAGGCCACATTAGAAACACTAATCCATGTTATGCATCATGATATTTCATATAACCTCCTTTTAGGTAGACCGTGGATTCATGCAACGAATGGAGTTCCTTCTAATCTTCATCGTAAAATGAAGTATATTTATAACAACAAAGTATACACACTTGAAGCTGACCCTAACCCAAACAATTGTTTGAACATTGAGAAAAGAAAGGAAACTCCTTTGGAAATATTAACACCGACTACACAAGTCGAAATCATGCAACAAAAAGATAAAGAAAAACATATTGAGCAAATCACAAAGCTATTATAAGATGATTGGGGTTCCTTAGACTTCGAACCTACATTCATGGGAGAATCCAAGATCATAAATAAAGAGTCGAAAAAGGGAAAATAAAAATAGGTAATGTCAACACAAATTATGGAAGACCTCTTGAAAGTATCCACCTCAACCACTTTAGAAGAAAATACAAATACACAACAAAATTTGATGCAACTGACTATCAACAAGCTCTGAATCCTAAAGAAATGAAAAAGATTTATGGAAGAGATTATGAACTTATGAAACAAATGGGATATAGTGTAAAAGGATGTGGTGCTAGAGAACAAGGTATTCATGTCCCTATAGATCCTCACACACAAGAAAAGACTAGTGTTCTTGGTTATTGTCCCTTGAAAGAAAGAAATAAGTCTTCGCTCAATATCAACACTCTTACAAAATATTTTTCTAAGCCAAATTTAATAGTAGTGCATCCTAAATTGATAGACACTAGTGGTCTTGATTATCATCCTTGGAATGAAATGAAAGAAAAAAAGAAATCCTTTCTTAATGTCAATGTCATCATGCAAAACACTAATGATTTGAATTCTTTAGATTTTACACCCTCCTTTCAAGGAGAGAACAAAATATCACAATCTAGAGAGTCTTGTGTAGGTATGAAACCTTGTGCTAAGAAAGAGATATCTTTGTCACAAAATAAAGGAACATCTGCTATTATTGATCAACAAAGTATCTTGTCTAGACTCATACAAGATAGTTTGATTTCCCTTCCTCCAAGAACATGAAATAAATTTTACTACAAAAATTTATTTTGTGCATATCATAGAGTTCATAGTCATTCTACTAATGAATGTAAGGCTTTCAGTAATCAAATCCACCATCTCAAGGAGTGTGGTTCTTTTCCTTGTGTTGAAGCACCTAATTCCTCTAGCTAATACTTACTTTCATCCTATTCAGCTCATCTTTGTCCTACACTAATTGGGGGTAAGGGGTTAGGTAGCCTTGTCCTTGTATGTCACTTGTTGTTTTATATTTTGGCTAGTTGACCACCTTTCATCTATATATATAAGATCAAGCTTGGGATGTGGATGACATGCCTTAAGTTGGCTTGTATGTGACATACTTATCCATGACATCATTTCATTCGAGAACATATGACTTGGCATAGGGATTTCCAACTAGCCTCTCATGTCTTGTACCACTTTAAAGTGGGTGCATACATCCACACTCGTGTTTCACTGTGTGGTTTTCTTTATTCTTGTGATGTGTCCTTTTCTTGGTGGTATCATTGGGTTTGATTTCCATTGAGAGTGTGATATTTATTTGACTTGTCCTCTCTTGGAGACACTAGGCACAATGTTCCCTAAGAAGAGACCTTACATGAACTAAGAAAAATCCCTTTGAATATTCCTTACACCATTCTACATTTACAACATTGGTTTGTTCATGATTTCTAAGCATATGAAGTTTTTCTTGCCTCATGGAGCTTGAAGTTCATTGTTTGTTCATGAGCTCCAAGCATATGGAGTTTTTCTTGTCTCATGAAGCTCAAAGATCATTATTTGGTGCCTTATTAAAGTTATCAAGAAGTATAACTTTGGTATGGTTAACATATGATGAGAATCCTAAATGTGGGCATGGATTTCTCATTATACAATGAGAAGCTGATACAAAGGCATGAATTTCTCACTAAGCCACCCTTTGGATACTCACCCAACAGACAACCTAAATTTTCATTAGCTTAGAGTGAGTGTACATTTTTTGACAAAAAACTTAGATCAGATCCACATCGTGTTGAACAAATGGTTAAGGCTTGATCCACCTATTTTTACTTTGTTTTTGTTTTTCTTTCTTTTAATCTACTACATTTTATGTTTGAGTGTCTTGTTTTGCTACATATCATAAACCTTGTGCATGTCCTTTTGTGCTTATGTCTGTTTGATGTAGGATATTATATCTTGGGGGCTCGACCACCTCCTTGATCTTTGTTATCCTAGACCATCTATGTTGGTCCAATGGGACCCCTCTTGAATGTCTACTTTAGTGTGACTTTGAAGAAAGTTTATGCTCTCACTAAAATGGGGGCTAAATGTAGTGTCAAAAAATGTCATTGTATACATTTTCACACTTAATCTAGGAATGATTAATGATAAAATAGACTTAAGGTTGCCTTGATCTAGTGTTGTGATGTGTTTTATACATCCACATTAGGTCTTGGGCCCTTTTTAAGATAAATAAACCTAACTCTGCCCTAATTTAATGTTGTAAAGTGTATTTATTCACACCTTCACATTAAATTTAGGAGGCTTGTAAGCTAAATGGACCTAATCTAGTGTTGTAATGTGTTGTACACATTCACATGGGATTTTGAGCCCTTCTAAACTAAATAGACCCAATTTTACCTTAATTTAGTGTTGTAAAGTGTATTTATTTACACTTTCACATTGAGTTTTGGGCCCTCTTGTGTATGAGTCCCATTTGGCCTATTTTTAAGATTTTGAGTAGGAGAATTGGATTTTAAGTTCAAAATTCATGAATGTTAGCATGTGGGATCCAATTAATGGAACATTAGATGGATTGCCTATATAAATGAGGTCCCAAATCACTATTTCACATAAGCATTCATGATATCAAGTCAAGCACTCAAGAGTTAGGCATTCCAGGAATTTGCAAGATCATCAAGAGAGCATTCAAGATCATTTCTAAGGAATTCAAGGGAAAAACATTCCATCAATTATTGTAGAAATCCAAGATACACCATCATGTCGAGGTTATTAAGTATCAAACATGTTAATGAGCTAGTGTTGTGATGTAGCATTGAGGATTCATTTTTAAGAATTGTTTCATACCAAAGTTCAAGACCTAGATCTAAATCCTCCATGGCCATTTCATGTTAGATTGAAAATGTATAAGATATCATTTACAAGACATCATTCATGTATTATTGTCCATTATTCATGTTCTTTGTTTCATTTTTCATTCCTTCATTTCATTATCTCTTCATTTGATTTAATTACCTACAAGGGGTTTGACCAAGGCAAACCCCTATTCCCTAATAATCAACACTTTATCTCTCTCTCTCTCTCTCTCTCTCTCTCTCTCTTTGTGATTGCAGATCTAGGTGCTTTGAAGACTTGAAGATCCTTAGAATATTAGGTTGCAAGGTTGAGAGTTTTCAAGCCATCACAAGGTTGTCATCTTCACAAAAAGTCACCTATAGGTTTGAAATCAACAGTTTCAGATCCATAAACAAAGTGGAACAAAAAGAGTAGATATTGAAGACTAGATTTAGACCTTGAAGTTCTAAAAAATCCTAATTGAACTCATATTCCAGTCATGGCATATGGGTCCCAGTTTAGGTCATTTTTTAGATTTTTTCAGATTTAGATACCCTTTTTCCAGGAACCTACTCTGGTGTAGAAACCCTGATCTAGGATTGATTTTCCTAGACTAGCATATGAGTCCTAGTACGTCAAGATTTTAGGATTTTTAGCATTTTAGAGATCATTCAAGTTTTCTCTAGGTTTCTAGGTGCACATATTTCATCTTGCAACTTTCTATTTTTTTATATGAATTTTTAGGTTATTTAGTGAAAGATTGCATCATATTAGGGTTTAGCATTGCATCTTGCATTTCATTTGTCTTTCCAATTCCTAAATTTGTGGTGAACCCATTATTAGTTTACAATCAACCCCTAGGATAGTCCCTTAGTAGATCTGTTTCTCCCATTATCATCATTTGATTCAGATCTCCAGGGTTTGGCTTTGAATGTGGAGTATAGAAATCTTGTTGCCCTACGTTCTAAAACCCTTTGGGTGACAATTTTCTATATTAGAGTTGTTTCAAGATATATCATTCCCTCATCAGCAACATTCCATCCATCATCAATCGATATTAGCTTGTAGGTTTACTGGGGCAACATCATATTTGTGCTTGCTTTCTTATCATCTTCTCCTTCCATTATCTCTTCCTCCTCCCATCCCACATTCTATCCATAATGTTGCATCATCTTCCCCATCTATCCTTACATCATCTCATCCATTTCTAGAGCACACCCTTGTTCTCTTGCACCTGCATGTCCTCTCGAGGGGGCATCCTCAATCCGAATCTTCATCTTCACTCTCATCATCTCTCTTCCTAGTGACTCTTTTGAAAGATTGGGGAATATTCTCTAATCCAACCATCTTCTTTTAGGTTCCATGTTTTAATCTTCTTTAAAATTATCTTCTTCCCCCTTTCAATCTATAACATTCCCATCTCCCTTGGCTAAATGACTAACACTTGGTCATTTTTGCATTCAACCACTACATTCTACTAGAACACATTCATCTAATTATCTCAAACACACACCACCACCACCATCTTGCATCCAAAGACAAATCCTTGCATCCTTTCCATTTGGTGATCCAAATCAAATAGAAACAAGTCATTATGCTACCAAAATTGGACTATGAGCACATAAATCAAGCAAATGAAGGGTGAAAAAAGTTATCAAACTTGACAAGGTATAATTTGTTTTTAATTTTCATTTCCTTGTTAATTTTCATCTCTTACCCAATCTTGAGGTGTTGTTTGTGTTTTCCTTTCCTTGCACTTCATTTTTTTGTTTTTCATTTTTAGAGTAGGAATTAACCTACACATAGAAAGATATAGAAATTCTACTTCTAACCAGATCAACAATAATGAGAAAGAAATAATACACACATGCACAGGGAGAACACTAGATTTACATGGAAAAACCAATGAGGCAAAACCACGGTGAGAGGTAACTCACAATATAAGGCACACTACCAAAAAGACTTGCAAGAAGGCTCACTACCTTAGAGAAAGATTTGGAGGACTTACTGAACTAAAGGTAAAATAACTTCAGGAGCAGGATACAGGGAGCTGATGAGATTCACTATCCCAGAGCAAGATACAATATGATATTGAGATAATTACTATGATTTCCAACACAACACTCCATTGACTAAGGTGGTATAACAAAATTGATCTTTCCTTTACACAATTTAGAACTATCACTATTAGATATTCAATACAATTTGCATATGCACTTGTTATCATTTGTACACTACTCCACACCATTGCATATGAAATGATCTTGCATCTATATCCACTACAACACTTTAAAACTTCAATTAGGTCGGCCAAGAAAATGATAAAAAATGAAGTTAACTCGTTGGCCACCAAAACATAATGTGGTCCTATCGAGATGATAAAGAGGACCAAAAGAAATATTGGTACTTATTTCAATGTGATCGAAATCAATTTAAATGCAAGCACACATCAACCTAATTCAGAATCAAGGAAACATGTGGATGAAATATGAAGCACATAACTAGTCAGCCCAAAAACACTCTTCCAATTGAATTCACATGATGTGGTCCCAAGCTAGATAGTTCAAGGCCCACCCAAAACTATCACAACACATATTAAATTATTGGCACACTTCCCCAAGCATAAAATGCATGCAAAGGAACAAGCCATGTCAGCTAGATATCCATAAATAACCTAGAAATCCAACTCAAGACATAATGTGAGAACAAAGCAACCAAGTAGCAATGTGTGGATCACATGGGGATGTTATCTGAACATCCAAAACAACTTCCATGCACTTGTTTCATACTATCATGCCACCAAAAACCACCATTGATCAAACAAGAATAGAAAACTATATTCCAAAAACATAGAATGCATAACCATGAGATATAACATTAACATATCATCTTGCAGGCCACTTCAACACATGAGATTGGAAATGAGATACTACACAGACATTGAAAGCACATTCATGAGGACACATGAGTAGAGACATCAATGTAAGGTGTTTCCCAGACCAATCTAGACAACCAACAACACTTCCAACCTTCAACAACTCATAAATATCTCTTGAACAACATAGGTGACCTAAAAAGATAGGAGTGCAACATCCACAAAACACTTATATTGAATACCAAACCACAAGACCAAAGAATTAACAATAGTGGAATGTATAGCATTCTCCTAGATAGACTTCACTACATCATTTTGAGCCAAAAACACTTGAACAACTTGTGGAGGCCAAAAATTATTTTTAGCAACACATACTTTATCAGGAACATTTGGAGAGAGAATAATACATACTGTAGACCAACATCTCTCCATTATTATTCATGTTTCTAATCCTCATCTTAATATACCATTATGAAATCAACTCCATTGATATTTATAATGAATTATATGAACTTCAACAACTCTCCTTTGATAAGGCATGACATTCAATCATGAATATGACATCAGTTCTTCTTTGATCATGCATGACATCCAACCATGAAGTTCAATAATTCTTATTTGATAAGGAATGACATCCAACCATGAAATTCATCACCAATTTTTTCCCAAATTGAATATAACAATGACTAACAACATAATTCTCAAGTTCTAACATCAAAGATAACCAACAATTAGTATTCACATCAATGACAAGAACTGCCAACAATGTCCTTAGTGTTGAAATAAATGACAACAATTTCCAATAAGAGGTAGAGTTAAAGAGAGAGAGAAGTTATATGGAGAGAACTAAAGGGGGAATGAGGGAGAGAGAGAGAGAAGAGGGTGGGAGGGATAGTTATATACACACAAAGAGAGGGAGAGAGAGAGAGATATAGGTGGGTATAAAGAGGGATTAGGGAGATAGAGAGGTAGAGAGGGAGGTGAGAGAGAGGTTAGATAGATAAGGAGAGAGTGAGAGAGAAGTGAGATAGAGATAATTAGAGAGAGAGTGAAAGAAAGATGGAGGGAGAGAAAGATATATATATATATATATATATATATATGATCCCAAAGTGATAGGTAAATTAATTTAAAACCACAAATTTCATTGAACACATTGTCAATTATTCGATGATAAGTTCAAATTATGTTTACAATTTAATAGTCAACTTTGATGACATCCAAAAAATCCTTAATATAAATATTTTCATTGGATCCATGGTCCATTAAGTCTTAAGTTTGATTCAAATATGGGCTCATTTTCAACATAATATAAAATGTGAGGATGTCATTCATTTACTATGAGCGAACAATCTTAGCTTATGAAAATATGGTCATGTTTGTGGCTTGGTCTTGAACAAGGTTTCATCATATGACCTAATCTTTCCAATGCAACAAATATGCTAATGAAGAGATCTAATTAACAAGTGTATATAATGAAGAGAGAGAAAGAGAGAGAAAGATATATATATATATAGAGAGAGAGATGGACATGTAGAGAGGTAGTTCTTGAGCTCAAAGGAGAGAGATTAAAATAAAGGGATGGAGATAGTGATAGAGCTAGGTCTAGAGAATAAGGGATATATAATGAGTGATAGAGAGAGATGATTCGACTTGCTGATTGCTGGAATTTGACCTCTTGATTACTAATATTTGACATGTTGATCACTAAAATTTGACTAATTCTAAAAAAAAAGATCTTCCAAAACTAGAATTTGAATTATAACTTGTAGATATTTGAAACCACTCTCAAACATCTTGAAACTATATACATGGAATATAACTTAATGTATAAGAAAATATTCACATAATGTGAGCACATTATAATGTGCTCACATTTTGTGAAAGAATTCAAATAATGCGAGCATATTAAAATACACTCACATTCTTTCTTTCTTTTGAAATTTCCAATCCTTTGGCTTCGATTTTACTTGGGATTCCAACCCAAAGGCTTGGAGTTACTTGCCAACCTCTGAAGATATATGTTTGCAAATTGTAAAAAAATGGACATAATCTCAAGAATGCTCCCCATCAAGTTTGCATGTCTTTCAATATCAAGTTGAAAAATACCATTGTAATGTTAAGATCTCTCTTATCTATCTAACCATGTAATTTTTTCATGTTTTGTGTATGTTAATGTTTTCATCTCTAATTTATATTGTTAGTGTATTCATTTTTTGTAAAAGACCAATGTTTGGTAGTTTTCACTTTATGCTTTAACTATTCATCGAAATTTCAAATAAATTACATTTTTAGAAACTAGATTCCATTATTCACATATTCAAAAAAAATAATTCTATCATTTTTCAAAAAAATTAGGGGGGAGCACCCTCAAATTTCTATTTTTCAAGATGTTACCACTTTGAAAATTATTAAAAAATCATAGTCATTAAAAATTTAGTAGAAAAATTGGGGATAAACTACATAGTGTTAACTAATTTCTCACCAAAGAAATTTTTGAAATACTAGAAAAAAGTTAACATTTTAGGTGGGCACACCAGACACATGTTATATTTTCTTAGAAAAAAAAGACCAATTTGTGTGGCCCCCCTTTTTGAACCCTTTAATCTCTACCATTTAAAAAAAAAAAATTAGTAGTTTCGAAAGTAGACTCAGAGCACTGCAACTCTTATTTTCATTTGATCTTATATTTTTTAGTGTAACTATCTTGAATTTGTCATCTAAGGTCAAACTTTGTTAATTTTAGAAAAAAAAGTGGCCACTTAAGACCCCTTTTTGGTACCCCATCTTTTTGCACCCACCCTCTAGTAGATTTTCAATCTCATTTGTTGCTTCTAGTTTTAAGTCCAAAGAGGTTATCTTGTTCTCTAATGTCTATGACTCGACAAATAGTTATGGTCTCATATTTGATATATTCAATCCTTAGCTCCCTTATATCATTAATTCTTGGCTGAGGAATTTAATGATATTATTAGTTTAAAAGAAAAGAGGGGGGAGTGGAAATTATAGATCCATCTTCCATGCTTCTTGTTGATGGTGTTTCTATGCAATTCTCAACACAGGTAATGCATAGGTGCATCACCTCTCTTGAAAGACAATCTTCCACAATCAAATTGCAGAACACTATCCCAAAGTCTCTCGGATGTCAAGTCTTGAAAGTGCTTGGAATATCTTAGTTGATTTATGTGATTTGCTGGAATAAAAAGGTGGACTTACGGATGAGTTACAAAGTGGGGATGTTCTGGAAACAAGAGGCTAGAATGTCATTCTAGAAATGCTATTGCAGGATTGTTGTTTTGAAATTTGTGCAACTTCCTGAAACTGAATGAAACCTTGGCAGTTCACTTAGGCACCACAAAAACATCCCAAATGCATCTCTTTTGATGCCACCTCTATTGATGGGCACCACAAGGAGAGGTCAGCACAAAATGAATGGTGATAGGAGCCACGTTCTTTTCCTTGTTCAACTTTCTCAATGGATCTCCCGATGGACTCGTGGTAGGCTTCTTGGAACCTACATGCATGAAGTGTCATAAGTGATTTTATACACAAATCAAGGCAAATGTTAATCAAATCATGCAAAATACTTGCTAGATCCATTCATGCATCATCAAAAGATCATAATATTCAGTGTGAATTTCCATTAGCAGTTCACTAGAGAGTGTTTGAACATTCCGGGACCGAGAGGCTGGAATGTTGTTTTAGGAATGTTGTTTTGGAAATGACGAACAGGGCATGGCAACCCGGATGGTACCTCCCAGCTGAAATTTTGGAAATTGAAAGGTCCATGGAGGATAAGATCTAATTTTAGCATATGGGTTGAAGTCTGTTTTCAAATCGAAGGAGCGCTTGGCCTTTCTAGAAACAAGAGGCCGGACTATCATTCTGGAAATGCTATTTTGAAAATGGTGAACAAAGCATGGAACTCTGGATGATATCTTCTAGCTACAAATTTCGAATTTGAAAGGTCCAACGAGGATAAGATCTAATTTTGGCATCTAGGTTGAAGTCTATTTTCAAATCAGAGGAGCGCTTAGATGTTCCGGAGATAAGAGGCTAGAATGCCATTCTGGAAATGTTGTTTTGAAAATGGAAAACAAAGAATGGAACTCTAGATGGTATCTCTTGACTGCAAATTTTGAATTTGAAAGGTTTGGGGAGGATAAGATCCAATGTCGGCATCTGGGTTGAAGTCCGTTTTCAAATTGAAGGAGCGCTTGGATGTTCCGGAGACAAGAGGCTGGAATGCCGTTCTAGAAATGCTATTTTGAAAACGACGAACAGAGTATGGAACTCTGGATGGTATCTACTTGCTAAAAATTTGGATTTTGAAAGGTCTGAGGAGGAAAAGATCCAATTTTGGCATCTGGGTCGAAGTCCATTTTCAAATCAGAGGAGCGCTTGGACGTTCTAGTGACAAGAGGTCGGAATGCCGTTCTAGAAATGTTGTTCTAAAAATGGTGAACAAAGCATGGAACTCTGGATGGTATCTCTTAGCTATAAATTTGGAATTTGAAAGATTTAGGGAGGATAAGATCCAATTTTAGCATCTGGGTTGAAGTCCATTTTCAAATCAGAGGAGCGCTTGAACGTTCTGGAAATAAAAGGTCGAAATACCGTTCTGGAAATGTTGTTTTGAAAACAGTGAACAGAGCATGGAACTTCGGATGGTATCTCCTGAATGTAAATTTGGAATTTGAAATGTCTAGGGAGGATAAGTTCCAATTTTAGCATCTGGGTCAAAGTCCCTTTTTCAATCGAAGGAGCGCTTGGATGTTCTGGAAACAAGAGGCCGAAATATCATTTTGAAAACGATGAACAAAGCATGGAACTCTGGATGGTATCTTCTAGCTGAAAATTTATAATTTGAAAGGTTCAAGGAGGATAAGATCCAATTTTGGCATCTGGGTCAAAGTCCGTTTTCAAATCGGAGGAGCGCTTGGATGTTCCAGAGACAAGAGGTCAGAATGCCATTCTGGAAATGCTCTTTTGAAAACGGTGAACAGAGCATGGAACTCTCGATGGTAACTCCCTGCTGAAATTTTTGAATTTGAAAGGTCCATTGAGGATAATATCCAATTTTAGCATCTGGGTCGAAGTCCTTTTCCAAATCAGAGGAGAGTTTGGATGTTCGCAAGATAAGAGGCCGAAATGCCATTCTGGAAATGTTGTTTTGAAAATGGTGAACAAAGCATGGAACTTTGGATGGTATCTCCTGGCTGAAAATTTGGAATTTGAAAGGTCTGGGGAGGATAAGATCCAATTTTAGAAATTGGGTCGAAGTCCATTTTCAAATCGGAGGAGTGTTTGGATGTTCTGAAAACAAGAGGTCTGAATGTCGTTCTAGAAATGTTGTTTTGAAAATGGTGAATAGAGCATGGAACTCCGGATGGTATCTCTCAATTGAAAATTTGGAATTTGAAAGGTCCAAGAAGGATAATATCCAATTTTAGCATCTGGGTCGAAGTCCGTTTTCAAATCGGAGGATCGCTTGGACATTCTAGAAACAAGAGGCCGAAATGTCGTTTTGGAAATGTTGTTGCAAGATTGTTGTTTTGAAAATTTTGCAACTTCTTAAAACTTAATGAAACCTTGGTAGTTCACTTAGGCACCACAATAACATCCAAAATGCATAGGAAACCTATCCCCAAACTCAAAAATGAAGGAAAAATCAAATCGAGCAAGCGGGGAGGCGAAGCCCGAAAAACCCACGACTTAGCAATTTTTAAAATTTAGGGGTGAAATATGGTTAGCCAAAAATGAGACTTTGAATGGTGCGTTGACCGACTAGGACACCAAAATAAGGGGCACACAAAATGAGGGAGGAACAAAACAGCCCGTCGGGAGCGAAAAAAGAGGGTCCTCGCCTACGGCAGGGCGTGGGTGCAAAATATGCACAACACTTCTCAAAGATAATAATTTTTCCACGAACTTGGTGGATATAAAGCCTAGTAATGGCTTTTATACTTGGAGAAAATTTTTTTTGGTAAGGACTCTATATCAATGAGACTTGATATGTTTTTGGTGTCTAGATTTTGGCTTGGCAAAAAATGGTTTACCAATTCTTAGATTCTAGAATGGAGGAGTTTTGATATTTGGCTTTAATCCTACAAAGGAACTTCAAATAAGAGTTCTTGTCTAGGTGTGGCTCCCCTAGCTCTTGATAGAGTTCTAGAGGAATGATATTTTGCATATGATCACTTTATTGCTAGTCAAGATGATGGGTCCATCACAATAGATGCTAGATAAAAAGGTAATTTATTATGCGTGTATCTATATTCAAATAGATTTAAATAATCCCTTGTCAAATTCATTGTAAATTCATCTTGATCTACATCATGTATTCACCATCTTGATTATGAATTTCTCCATTTCTCATGTAAATAATGTGTTGAATATGGTCATTTATAGAGGAATTTTCCTAGAATTAACCCTGAAAGGGCTCCAACTAATGTGCCTTCTCATAAAAAACCTAAGATGGAAAAATTGAAAACATCTATTTTAGTGGATGAAGAAGATAGGCATGGTTTTGTTCTAGTAAATCTATAAAATAGGGGTAGAGGGCATAAAAACCTCTCAAAGCTAGATAGGATGATGAAGTTTATAATTATTTTGATGCTTTGGAAGACTTTGATTTGGAAGAGATAAACTTAGAAAGGTTCCTTCTTGGAATATATTTTAGAGGTGGATCAAGATGTAACTAGGGAGGATGTTAATCAAAACAATCAATAGGTAAAGTGCTTCATGCTACATAGATGGATATAGATATGGACCTTGATGCTCCTTGTACATTGGAGCTAAATGAAAGTAATGAGAGGGTATATGGATTGACCTTGGTTTTTCTTACTCCCTCGCTAGATAAAGGAGAATATGGATACATGAAAAGGAAGTAGAGTCTCACCCACTTAAAGGTTGCAACAAAATAAATTTAAAAAGGGATCCCTAGAGAAACCTTCAAAGATGGGTAGAAGAAAGATTAAGATAAAATTAAATTAATGGGTGAGACTTTGGTGGAATTAGGGTTAGTTAAAACCATTGATTTCCATTTCTCTAATTCTTAGAGATGATTGTCATGTCATGGAGTGCATGGGGCTTGAAAAATGTCCTCAGACAAAAAAAATATTTATTATTTGATTAGAGCTCATTCATCAAATATTATTTTTTATCAAGGAGACAAAGTTTTCAATGGAGTGTATGTACAACATGGCCTAAAAATTTTGGTGGAGAGGTTATTTTTAATTTATTGGCGCTCAAGGTAATGTAGGCGGTGTAGCTTGATAATGGGGTCAACTTAAGATTTCTCCACTCTAGTGGCTCTCTAGGGTGGGTGAAAAAATATGGGAGACCAAAAAGTAAACACTCCACTTTTTGGTCTTGAAAAAGAGAAAATGTGAGCACATTATAATGAAACATGCTTGCATTATGTTTTGCATTGAATTTTTTTATTTCTCTTTCTTTTCTTCTTTCTCTTTCTCTTTCTCTTTCTCTTTCTCTTTCTCCTTCTCCTTATCTAACTTTAAGGTTTCATATAATGCATTATTTGAATATGAATATGTGTAGTATTCTTTCTACTTGATATTCTCAAGGTCATATATCTTTTTTACAACTTACATATTATAATGATCATATTTCCACTTCTTTTTTTTGGCTATTTCTTCTCCTTCTTCCTCCTCCTACCTTGCAAACTTTCATTTTAAATATTAGGATATTTATTATAAGGAATGCGAACTTGACATTATTATTTAATAAATGATATAGTAGATTCATTTTATAGTGAATATTCTAAAATTACTCTATTAATAGTGATCTTATTATATATGGTACATCTTCCTTCTTATTCCTCTAGCTGTATAACCTTGCCTATATTTTCTAATGATGGAGATACTAAATTAAATGTGCAATATTTTTGAGGTTATAATATAGGATATGATTGTTATTATATGGATTTTCTCTCTTGTAGGTTCATTGTAATGGTTTCATCCTATTATTGGTAATTCTTCCATTGGTATCAGCTTCCTTGTAGAAATGGTGTGGTTTTTCATTTTTCTAGTGTCCTTGTGGTTTTTTTTTACATAGAAATTATGTGCATGTTGGTGTGTGTGGTTTGATATTGTATTGTACCTTGATCATTGGTATTGTCCTTTAACAAAAAAACTAGTTATCTAATGTCCTAGGTGTGCGACTTGGGGCATTATAGGATATACCATGGAGAATAGATGAGTTCTAACGAGAGAAAATAAATGGGCATTATAAAGGGTAAAATGGGATGAAGAGAGAAATAAGAGAGCTAGACTAAAGCTCTAAAAGGATTCCTGAATTTTTTAATTACTCCAAGATCTTGAGAGAATCCAATAGCTCCAAAGAAAGAAGGAATCAATTATTGATAGAATACAAGTATAAGAAGATCTATATGAAACAATAGGAAAGGAAAGAGTGAATTTATTTAATTTTTTATGGATTTGAGGAATAAAAACATGGGAAAAAGTTATGCGATGGCATTAATAAGATACAAGAAAAATTGTTGATGATCATTACAAAAACTAGACACCCCAAGGGGCACGGTTAGGGGGATAAATTTAATGTTGGAGATACCAAATCTTCAATGGATAAGAATCGAGATAACCAAAGGTGGTTGGAAGTATATTCACATAAAATAAATCAACGAGGAGAAATAAATAAGTAAAACAATATAAAATACATGGTCAAATACATATGAAGAGGGAGACATCAAAACTAAATTTTAGGTGGAAGAGGATAAACATCACATAGAAAATCTTTAATAATGACCTTACAAAAGGGTTAAACAAATTAAAAATATGAAACATGAGATAGCTAGAGATAAAAATGATAAAAAAAACTATGCTAGGAGTGAATATTAGCTAAACAATGATGCACATGGCTATATAGTGTGTGAAAAAGACAAAAAAAGATGGTTAAAACACATACAATTGGGAATAACTAAAATAAGTGCAAAAGGTGATAATTTTTTTTATAGGGTATGAAATTTATATTATTAAAAGAATTATTATCATATGTGAATAAGTAAGTTGTGATAATTCTAACATGAAAATGGGGAAACATGATGCCCCCACTATGAAAGGTGAAATTCAAATCCCCCTCAATGTGATAAATTGGCTACTGATGATGTAAATTAATCACATGAGCTGAAAAATTAATATGTAAGAATGAAATATTATATGAGTGCATAGGTCCTCTATGGGGAAATATAATGTGGTAAGGTGTAAATATTATAAAGGGGGAAGTAATTATTCCTTGTATGTTAAAATATATGGAAACATTGTCATAATTGTAAAGAGAAAATGTACGACAATGCCAATGTAGATGAAAAATTGAAGCAATGTAGGTTCATAATCAATGTGTAAGAATATAAATAAATAAAAATGATACAAATAAGTAATGTGTAATGATTTGGCTATGAAGGTACATGTATAGAGCTAGTCTCCCCTAAGTTGGTAGGATAGCATAACGAAGTTCAAAATTTATGTGGGGATAATCATGATGGCTTCATTTGTAGTAAAGGATAAAATATGGAAGGAGGGAAATTTTGATGCTCCTAAGTAAAATGTTAAATCTTATTATGTAAATAAGAAGATGTGGTGCTACTAATGTAAGGATTTAGAAATGGGAAAACAAATTTAAGGGAAGACAATACAATTCTTCATGGTATAATATGTTTCCTAAAATTATGATATGTAAATGTATGCTTAATATGTAACTCTAAGAGCATGTGTTAATTTAATATGGGATAAATATATAATATCTAAGAAAGAGAGTATTGTATGGAAATAGAGGGTCATGAAAAGTAATAAATGGTAAAATTCAAAGGATCTATAATTAGAGTTTTAGTACTTGGAATTAAATTGCAAAGATAATAATGTCATATGCATAAGAATATGCATCACAATAAATGTGAATAATTAAATAATCATAGAAATCATGGGAATGGATGACAAGAAAGATGATGTAATGGAGAGGATTTGATACTTCAAGTCTCTAGGACAAGGGAGAGTCTATAGAGAGTGAATATCTCTTTATTACCTCAAGCACAAAAGCTCAAGTGATGGGATTCAATTAAGGGAGAGCTTAAACTATTTTTTGGGTTTTTTGGATGTTTATGGAAAATAGACTTCAAAATATAAGTGAAAAAACCTCAGAGGTCTTGGGAGATAGATAGACAAGCTCTTGACTAGAGGATGAAAGTGCAAACTAGAGATAGAGTCAACTACTAGGGACACATATGATTTTCTATCTACTTGAAAGAAGAAGTTTAGGAGTTTTAATTAATCTAAACAAAATGATAAAAATGTAGGAAAGAGCAATAAAAATAATAATTAAACAAGTAAATAAAGTATTAAGCAAAATGAAAAGTAGTGGAAGAAAAGGGATTAACTCATGATAGGTCTAGCCTCCCAGAAGCTCCTCACAAATAACATGCACACACAGAAACAAGAAAAGTGTTTGGGCTATTTTTGGGGCTTACCTTGGTCAAACCCATGCATTGTTGTTTCCACCTCCATGAATAGCCAAATATACAATGATATAGAAAGATAGATAAATAAGTGATAGGACAAGATGTAGAATATGCAATACAAAAATATGCTAAGCAATAAGAACAATAATGCAATGAAAGTAAATGTTACCCTCCCTCCAATGAGCTTGTTAAAGTTGAGAGGAAAAGAAGTGCCTTTGAAGCTCTAGATGGTCATTCAAGAATGTGGCATAAAGAGATTGAACCTAGAAGAATGGAAGGTGTAGAGCTGCAAGAAGAGAGCTAGATCAAAGAGAATGTGGGAATGAAGTGTTACAATGAAAGAGTTTGAGATTGAATTGTTAGAATGGAATAGAATGAGAATGAGAGGGAAGAATATGGTCAAATTGTATGCCAAAGAGTCATTCCTAGGCATGCCTATGACTACAGAGGTGTTAATATTTGTAGGTAGGTGACAATGTAATGTCCCAATGGCCACAAGATTAGGAATCCTATCAGGATGTTCGTGTGACATGTAGACATTTGTGCAATGTGGAAATGTCTAAGACAAAAATTCCCACACCAATAAAAATGACAAGGAAAGGATGAAAATGAAGGCTAGAAAGATAGGTTTTCACATTATCATCTTATTAATTCAAAGTGAAGGTAGCAAGTATATGTACCTAAAAACTTGTGAGCTAAATTAGAAAGAGATTGGAGAGAATATACCTAGGATGAAGAGGAAGCAAAAATTCAATTTGGTATACTCGATGTGAAGAAGCTCCATTAGAATGTGAAGAGGACACAGGTTTTCGATCTTACAAAGTTGACTGCAATCTCACCATAAATATGTTAGCTATAGACAAACGTGTTAGGAAAAAAAGTGAAAAATAATAGCCATTATAAAAAATCGCATAGACAAGACAAGGCAATCTGATTAGATAAAAGATGGTGCTTATAGGTATGGATAGCATGCATAGAGACAATATGACAAGCAGATAGGTCTATGACTATTGTAAACTACATTGTAGGATAGTCACAAAAAAGACAAGATAGGTCTAGTCAAGTTGCCCCCGAGTGCAATGATGAGACATAAAACATCAAGGAATCCTTTTGAAACTTTTTGAAACTTTTTAAAAATTAAGCATATATGATAGATGACCCTTAGAATGGTGTGTACTATGCAAAGGAACACATGTCATTCTAAGAAGAGATACAATAGATGATACGACATGAGATACATGGTGAGATGTATTCATGGAATGCTTTTATGTGAGGGACAACACTTAGAAACAACAACATCATGAAGTATAAAGGTAGAGACAAATAAATCAAGAGCATAGGGGGATTTGAGTATTTGGGCTCAAAACTAATCAAAGATATAGGTAGATAAGTATAATATAATAAATGTATGAACTTTAATCACCCCCAAATGTATCAAAATGGGAAGAAGAGCACATGAAGACTAAGTAAAAATAAAAATCAAGTCAACATGGAAGAGGCCTAAATGCCCAAACACTTTGCATCATCCCCGATGTGAAAGTCAAAATTTACAACATATAGAAGAATGATGATACAAATAGAATAACAATACAAATGGTTTGTATCTTGTATCCAAGAACCTAAAAGGGTAGCGAGGGTCCTCCATGTGAGATCACAAACATAAATAGAAAATCATGGGGGAGCACAAATAATCACACAAATCTAATCTAAAGATGAAGAAGAAGGTTTTTCTCTAATCTAACTTTACCAACAGGTCATCCTGCTCCCAATCTAGATCATTATATGGGGAGGAAAGATGATCCTATAGGGGAGGGATAGATAAAGCAGAACCAATTGACTCACCTGCAAAAAACACTAAGGAAGAAGGCCCATAAAGGTCTTCATCACTAAGCTCCTATGAAACTAAATTCATCAACCCAACAAAGATTGAGGATAGAGTCAAAATGTCCTCCAACAAATTGAACATGCACTTTTCAAGAGTAGCATGTGGCAACTGAATGGGAGGAGGAAAAGACACCTGAGAGTTAGTGTCATCCTCATGAAGAGGGGTAGTGATAAACATTGAGGATGCAAGTGTTGCCTCTATCACAAGGATAGCATAGGACAAAGAAAACAAGAATCAAGAGTTTGTGACAACTTTTTTTGACCATTTCTTGAAGTGAGGTCACTCTTGGAGTTACGCTTCAATAGAGGAGGTGGAATCCTCATAGCTGAAGTAGAATAAGGAGAGGGATATGAATCCACAAAGGACACCACCTTTATGAAAGGCATGTCAATGAGCTATGAAAAAGGAGGAATATTAGGAAGAGAGGTAAGAAAGGGTGGCTCCATATAGGGATTGATGAACACCTACACCCTTTTAGGGGGAGGTTAATTGGGTTCATTGATGAAGTGGGAAGAAGGACCAAGGCGATGGGAATTGAGGTAGAATAAGAAGCAGAGATAGAAGAAACACAAATAGGAGAATATGTGAGGTAGCATGCTCCTTAACCAAATCCTTTTGTTGGTGCTTACACTTGCACATAACCTAGTTGCGATGGATGTGGGCACTAGAGGATGCATTGTGAGAAGAGTCCAGGGGCTCTTGATCTACTAGAGGAGTAACATACACAACCATTATTGGTGGAAGGGTGGATTCCTGAGGAGGATCAGGAGGAGGCATAGAGACAAAGAGAGAGAGGCATCCCAAAAGTGGACCCCTTTCATTACACTACCTTAGAGGTAGGTGAAGGAATAGGTGGAGGCCTTATATGCCAAAATATAGGAACAACCCTATGAGAACACTTCCTCTTGCCATAAAGGGTGGGTTGAGGAAGCGTGGAGAGAACTTGAAGTTGAAAATCTTGAGGCTTCACCTTCTAGAGATGGGAACTTTTCCTTTTCCTATGCTAGACATAGTAGAAGGAATGAAATATGCCACCAAATCTTGGGAAGAAGAAGCCAAAGGTGCAAAAGAAGAAGAAACAAAAGAATAATAAGGAGAAGCCCCAAGGGCAAGAGAAATATTTTCTTTCCCCTTTGGAGTGTGAAAGGATAAAGCATGCTACAATGCACACAAGAAGGCCTTGAAAGAGATATCTTGACCAAACAGAGGAAAACCACCCTTCAGCAACAAGCCCCTAGTGTTATACCTAAAAATAAGATCTATATAAAAGATCTGCTCAAGGAGGTAGGGGTCCAATCAAGGTGGGAAAAAAGTGGTCTACAAAGAAGCCCCCACATGATACCAGTGGTTAATATTCATTATCCTAGATGGTATGCACGATACCCTCTTGGAGAAACTTTAGACTTTTGTGGACTACTAAGGTGACTTAATTCATGGAGGCTAGCCATAGAATGCCTAGCCTCACTTTTAATAAGCCAGACTTGGGAATCACCACAAATGGGGCTTCTAATACCATAGGTCCTACTAGGGTGATAGAGAAATAGAGCCAATAGGTGCAATATAAAGCCCATAGTGCATGTGGATGGTAACCTGTGATTCATCATACATCTCTTTATGTAAATTATTTATAAAAGGATCTCCTTTGTAATGAGATTCACGTGACTCAAAGGAACAACCTTGACACCTGTTACAACATTATCATTGATACAAGCATGAATGTATAATGGAGAGAGCTCCTTAATGAAAGGTAGATCATGTGAAGTGAATGCAATATCAAGAATAAAGTTCACATGCTCTAAAGGAGGAATATGAGTAAATGATACTATGTTCACATACTTGGATGGGGTCAAGTGAAAAGAAGAAGAATATAGAGTGACCAAATTATCGGAATGAGACAATAATTGATCTATGTAAATCTATAGTTAGCTATTAGGCTTCTCTACAAACATGTTTGAGTTCTACTTCCTACCAACAAGCTATATTATCCCATTATCAATGTGGTGCTAAATCACATGATGTAGATGAACACATCTCTTGATATCATGCCCTGAGACTCAATGGTATTGGTAGAACTTTGGTGCATCATACCATTGAGGATATGACTCAGACAATTGTCTAAGATATCGAAAAGTTATTATTCCATATTTTAAAGGTTTTTGCAAGACATTATTATAATATTATGATAATTTAGTAAATATTTTGTTTCATCCTATAGAATTTTTATCTATGGAAACAAATACCATGTTCATCATAGCTTTTTCTTTTTAGATTCGCCAGAGATTGACACAATTTTTCGGCTATCCTAACAAGAGTGCGAGGATGAATCCCTATACTATGCAAATGTTTGTTGCTACTCATGTAGAGAAACACATAAATGTGAAAAGGATGGATACTTCACCAACATAAATTTATCTTGTAGCCTCTACTACAAATTTCCAATGAACACTCTCTATACATCAAAATTGGGTAGGGTATAGGAGATCAAGAAAATAGGGCCTAATAATGAGCTACAAAATCAGTCACTTTCTCCTGAGGCCCCTACTTACATCAGATGAGATCAACAAATGTGACCTATGGCCAATGTTAGCTTGAGTTTGAAAGAGGAAATTATTTACCAACTAATCAAAGGAGCAGAAAGAATTATCAGGCAAGAAGCAATACCACTCCAAAGCAACGTGCTTAAGAGAACATAGGAATAGTTTTGTTAGAAGTGCATTGTGGTAAAATAAATTTGTACACATGGTGTTAAAGGATGAGACGTGAGTCTATGGGTCCCCACAACCATTGTACTTTTATAACTTTGGAATCTACAGCCTTGTAGGATTTGAGTGTTTAGAATAGCAATAGAAAAAGGACTATGATGACAATAGGTTTGGAACATTGGTTGAGAAGATGAACTAGCTAGATTCACTAGTTGATTTTACATCTATCCCATGTTCTACAGGAGAGAATTAAAGATGGGGTTATTGGATGAATTGTGACTAATGAATCCACCAAAAAAACCACCAACACTAGCACCAGTGGAGCCATTGACACTAGCACTGAAAAATCCACCAACACTAGTACCAATAGAAGCATTAGCATTAGCATGAAAGGAAGGGATGTTCTAAGATCTTGATATAGAAGCATTAAAGAACAAAGGAACTTGATTTAATTTAATTTTTTGAATCTCCTTGGGTGTGGAGGTGGTAGTAGTACTGGTAGAGGGACTCATGTCAGCCATGCAAATAAACACTCTGGGCACTAAGATATTCAGTTGTTGGCCAACATTCTCTAATCCCCATGAGCTCTTCAAGTCTTAATTCTATGCTACAAAGGAGCTCTAAGCCCCTTCGATCTTTAATCAACAAATTCCTTATATGTTTGAAAATAGGAGCTATTTGAGCATAGGTATCATCTCTTGGAAAAATCCCCATGAGATCTTCAAGTCTTAATTCCAAGTAGTTAATTTTCTATATAGGGACCCTGAAAGAAAGTTCTTCCTCCAAGGAAGAGGAATATTTTGAGGGTGAGGTAGGAAGGATAGGATCTTGGGTTACAACTTCATTGTCAGGTGGGGAAAATCTAGATGGAAGCCCTATAGAATACTATTCAAAAGCTGAGTTGGTATGTGGATGATTAAACCTTATAGACCCCTTATCAATGTTTCAATTGCTTCTTCTAATAATGTGTCCAAAAGTGGTCAATTGGGTCATAAATCTCATAAAGAAGATTACAACATTCTATCGACTACACGTCTTAACATGAGAAGAAAAGTTTTGAAACAAAGACAAGGAGGAAGAAATTTTTCATCTGGTTCACCAAAATTTAATGGAGAGGATTCGCTACTCGTGAGTCTCTAGGACAAGGAAGAGTCTATAGGGAGTGAATAGCTCTCTTTTACCTCAAGGAAAAAAGCTTAAGTGTTGAGGTATGGTTAAGGGAGAGTATAAACTGTGTTTTTTGGTTTTCAGGATGTTTATGGAAAAGAGACTTCAAAATATAAGTGAATAGACCTTAGAGGTCTTAGGAGATAGATAGCAAAGCTCTCATCCAGAGGAAAAAATCACGAGCCAAGGATGACAACATGATGCACTAGCATCTCTGTGGTGTGTTGGTGTCTCATATGGACCAGTGACAAAGTCAAGTACTAGAGACACTTAGTATCTGCTAACTACCCAAAATTTGGAGTTTAACAATTTTAATTAATTTAAATAGAATGTTAAAAATGTAGGAAAGTACAACAAGAGGAATACTTAAAAAAAAAGTAAATAAAATATTAAAAAAATGATGGGTAGTGGAAGAAAATGGATTAACTCGTGGAAGGTACAACCTCCCGCAAGCTCCTCATGAATAGCCTACACACACAAAAATAGGAAAAGTGTTAGGGATAATTTTTTGAGGCTTACCCTGGTCAAACCCTCGCTTTGGTGTTTCCACCTCAACGAATAACCAAATAGACAATGATATAGAAAGATAGATAAAAAGGTGATAAGACAAGATGTAGAATATTGAAGACAACAATATGCTAAGTAACAAGAATGATAATGCAATGAAATTAAATGTTACCCTCCCTCCAACGAGCTTAGTGAACCCAAGAGGAAGAGTTTACTTCCTTTGAAGCTTGAGACGATCGTGCAAGAACGTGGCGTAGAGAGCTTAAACCTTCAAGAATGGAAGGTGTAGAGCTACAAGAAGAGATCTAGAGCAAAGACAATGTGCGAATTAAGTGTTAGAATGAGAGAGTGTGATATCAAATTTCTAGAATGAAATATAATGAGAATGAAGGAAGAATATGGTCAAACTACATGCCAACAAGTCATTTTTAGGTGTGCCTATGACTGTAGAAGTGTTACACTTCATAAGAAGGTGACAATGTAACATCTCAATGGCCATAGGATCAAGAATATTTTCAAGATATTCACATGGTGCATAGAATTCTACGCGATGTGGAAGCATCCAAGATAAAACACCCCCCCACGAATAGAAAACAACAAGATAGGGATGGAAATGAAGGCTAGGAAGATAGGGGTTTTCCATTATCGTCTGATTAAGCCAAAGTGAAGGTTAATGTTATATGAAATTGCATAACAGTGTAATTTTACAACATAACAAATGATAATAAGGAAAGATGAGAAATGAAAATTGTGTGGCATAGTTGTGAAATCATGACTTATAAAATATCAATAATCGTAAGTATGTGAAAGGTAAAATAGGAAAACAATAGGTAAAATAAAAACCTAAGTGGGAAATAAAATCAAAGGAAAATTGAAATAAAAAATAAACATAAAGAGGATAAAAATAACAAAAGGATTAAATATAGACAAGCATAAAAAATAAAATCAAAAGAGCTCTCCAAGTGGGGAAGATATTCATGAAAATAAAGATAGAAGTGGAATTCATGTGAAAAGCACAATAAATAAGGTTTGATAAAAAATTATAGTATAAGAATGATTCAAAACACGAGGAAGAAGTGATGTGAACAACACAACACATGTTAAAATTTGCTTGTGTCAACATGAACCAATAAAGTTATTTTTGTGTCATTCACATGCTAGCTAAAAACATGGATACATAAACAAAAATCTAAAAAAAGGAAATAAAGAAAAAATATGGTGAATAATGATAAGAATATCTAAGCAATGAACTTGTCTGTCACATTATATAGTTTCTCTTTTATGTTTGGTGTAACCTTCTAAATATAAAATCTAATAAATAGCGAACAATACTAAATTCTCAACATACTTGATTTTTTTTCTAATAATTCATATTATCAAGTGAGGGAGTTTCATGTTTTTAATTAAAGGAAAAATGAGTTTGAAGGGTCCTGAAACCCTTTAAAAAAAGGACACTGCTAAAGAAAAGGAAAGAACAAAGAAGTGGGAAACCATTAACAAGCCATCAAAAATTCCAACAACAAACAAAAAGTAGATTATTGTAAATCTTTAAGAATCTCAGTTGCTTCTATGTCCTTCATGATCATATGGTTGTGAAGCTTAGAAACCTCCAATAGATGTTTTTTTTTACTATCCATGGGTACCTTAGAGTGGCTATGGTTCTAAGTGCTCAGACCCATAGTAGTAGTTGAGGAAGTTTCATGTTAATGAGTATTCTTAATTTTTATCTTCCTTTTTCTATATTAATATATTTATATGTAATACCTCTATTCTTATAATATCCATGTGTACAAGATTAAAATTGGGTTTAGTATACATATAATCCATATGGATAGTAGAAGAACAAGGATCAAAAGACAAATCATTAGAGAACATTGATAAGTCCATACCATACTCATATGAATGATGTCTAGAAAAATATGTAATAAAAGCATTGGTCAAAGTAAGAAAATAAGTATAGAATAAGCAAGATGAAATAAATCATTATAAATATTTATTGCTTAGGTACAATCTAAGCTCACTAATCAATAAATACCATCATCTATGTGCATATAATTAGCAACTAAGAAATACTTCACAACTCAGGATGCATCATTAGATCCATCATAATCATCATGTAAAAGCTCCTAACTAAGGCTTATACTATCATCATGTAATGTGGTTCATAAGGAAATAAATAATTATAAAATTAATTTGAGAATCAACTAAACTATCATCAAGGTACAAGCTATCAACTTATGATGGAAGGTAATGTGAGAGACAAGTCAATGTAGGATCATGGGGGTCCAAACTAGGCCCTTAAGTGGCAATGAAAATTCAGATAAACAGAGTTAGGAAACTTGACATAACAATTTGAATACGTTATTAACATTTTTCAAAAAATATGTAACAACATAATTTGTAGAAAATTGAATGTAGTTTCTAAGATACTATTCCTTTTTCGGAAAAAAATAAATCTATTTGATGAAAATTTGAAATTTCAATGCAGTAGTACTAAATTTTCAAGAAAAAATAAAAAGGAGGTGTATGTATGACCAACCTAACTACAAGAAAAAAAATATTTTATTTTTTGAAACTTTCAATATAAGTAGATGACACATACTCGGAAGTGCTTAATTGTTTTTGTAATTTTTTGCAAGTAAATAATTATATATGAATTTTTTATTAAAAAAAATTAAAAATATTAAAACATGTTTGTCTGACCACCATAACTTGGTCAAAAACTTATGATTTTTTTTTTCCTTTTTTAATCCCATAGTATGAGAATCATAGAATGTGATGCATCTTTTGGATTCAAAAAATGTGAAATCATTTAATAATTATAGATGTTTCTCAATCAGCCTATCAATCAAGACTTTAGTCAGAATGTATGTAGAAAATTAATAATAATTATCTATTTAATTCCAAATGAGGCATATCTTATATTTTTGGAAAGCTGACAATTTTCTCAATAAACCCTTTTCATTTCATCAAATTTGGATTAAAAAAAGTCATCAACCACTTTTTTTTCATATCACCACTTTTTGGACCCCCATGATCCTACACTCACCCAGACAAGAATCCAAAGACTCAACATTATATGTAGGAAAATCTTCATGATGTATAAGAGAAGATAGTTCATTTGAAGAACATACATTTATGGAAATAAGACTATCATGATGTGTAATATGTGTATCATCACTAAGTACACTCTTTCCATGTGTAGGTGAATAACATGATAAATCCTTTATTTTTATATCTACATCATTATTATAATACTTACAATCATTACAAAATGTGTGAAAAATGAAGAGAGAATCTCTAATAAGATAGGGTAGACACTAATCAACTAAAGGAAGGATGAGAAAGTTGAAACATGATAAAATAATACAACCATATAGATGGCACTCACATCCATAACATACAATTGGACAATCATATCAAGTATGGAAGTGTCATAGCACATGAAAAACAAAAACTTGTAATAATATAATATAAATGAATGTAAATTATCAGCTAAAGTAAAAACTTTAATAAGTATCATAATGATAGGGTAATCTAGGGAGGAAGGATCAAATAAGAGATAAATCACTATGTATGTCCAAATACCTAAGGAAAGATATAATCATATAATGATCAAACCCTAAATAAATTTGATGATAAATGATAAATAATAACAACATGATATTTGAAAATATAAATTAAAAACCCTAAAGGAAAGATAAGGTTTTGTAGGATCAATTGAGTTCACCAAAGTGTAAAGGAAAATAAAGTTTCCTTAAGCTTAGTATAGTCAAATATAATAAAATGCATACAATTAAGCACAATTGGCCTAGACTAATTAATTTAATTGATTGAGATACTAATATTATGGTACGATTATAACAATTATTAAAATATTAGAACAAAAATGGGAAACAATCTACTTGTCTCTATATACAAATATACCATTGAATCAAATGTGTCCCAATATTAGGAATAGTGGGTAACACTAATGTAATCACCATGAAACCAAAATATTTTGGTGATATTTAACAAATATGAGTCAAAGGATTACAGACCAGTATATGACCATGAATTTGTCTTCTACTTGTGAACTTGTATTGTGATATTTTGTACACGTCTTTTCTTCACTTTTCATGATATGTCTTGAATTTTATGCTTCTTGATATCTATGGACTAGTGGTATTAAGAAACACCCTGATAGGGATGTCCATATGTCACAAGGGGACATGCTATCCTAGGTCAACCCACATAAATGAGTACAAATAGTAGAAACCTATAAATGTTTAGTCATACATATGCTCATGAGAATGATTATAAAGAGCTATAATCCATTTAGTGTATTAATGAAAGTGTGTAAATGCAAATGATAATCAAATAATACTCTCAAATCATGGATTTCAAACATAAATGCATTGAATCCCTTTAAACACATAGATATATAACAATAAATAATGAAATTTTTGTTTAGTCAATCCTAAGTAGGTGATGTAGATCAACAACCAAGAATCCTACTGGATTGTTAGTTGTTGTGGATCCCTCACACCACAATTGGAAAAACAATCCTTTGGGAATAAATAAAATATTTTAGAATTCAAATAAAATTCTCCAACAAAAGAATTGATAGGAAATTCATGAGGAAATTGCTGATTATATTTATTAAATATTCTAAGAGATTACAACAGTAGTTTCTTGAACCAAACAATGAAAAAAATAACATCTACAGGCATGCTTGTTACCTCCAACACCAAAATTTCTGCAACAAGACACCTTCTTACAACTCCAACAGTAGAAAAATCACTCCAAATCTCCCCAACATCACTCTTGGGAATCCCTTGGTTTCACATGAAAGTTCTCTCTTCAAAACTTATGTTTTTCTTTTCTTTCACCTACCAATTCTTTCTCCAAAGCTAGGTGCAAATTTTTATTAGCATCTAGGTAGCCTCACTAACTTTCTTTCCTTCCTAGGCATGGACCAATTCTCCTCATTAAACTTTGTCTACAAAAATCAATTCAATTTTCCAAAATTTCCTTCACTATCTCACTCCACTAACTCCTTCACTAGGTGCCCAAATTCTTCCTCTACCAATTCAAAGCCAAATTTTAAATGCATAGAGGAGTTATATCATGCTAAGAATGGCCTCCTCATGTCTGGTCATGGGACTTCATGTAACTCCCAAAATTCAAATAAATGACAATTCCCAACACCTTCAAATCCATTTTGAATTAAATTCAAATGCAAATTAATTGATTCCAATTTCAAGGAGTTGAGAGGAAAATGAAATTAAAACAAAATCATGTCTACAAAATACAACCAAATCCAGAAAATCAAATGAAATTAAAAATAATATTTTTAGTGTGTAGGATTGTCTATGCACTCGGATGCTCCTACATCAAGAAACCCAAGTAAGAAAGAATGTTTCATGAGTGAAGGGTTGACATGAAAATTCACCTATATTTTGGATTCCAAGCCTTTCAAGCTCTGAAGTTTCTACCCATGTCACTTGTTCCATCTTCTTGAACCCTTCCATTAAATCATGTACTTCTTATACCCTTTACCTCGTGTCTTCTTGACTATCCTAAAGTCCATTACTTCATCAATTTATTTTTCTTTCTTCTTCGGTATCTGCTATTCCCATTTCTTTATTTCATGAAAATATGAAGCAACACCCTCCTTTCCACTGGTATCCTCTTCATTAAAATGATAAATCATCCACATTGAAGATTGGTGAAATATCAAATTCTTGCTTTCTCCCTTTTAAATTAGCATGCACTTTGTACATCTTGGTGCTTATTTCTAACTTTTATTTCATAAAACTAGACTTCTTAAGGTTAACTAGAAACTTCTCTTCCTTTAACTCTTGTAAAATATCTCTCACATGTTTCAAATGGTCCAAAATTTCATCTAAAACAATTGGCAAATTATAAAGGAATGGTATTTGTGCTTCGTTCTTCAACATATCTTTGATCTTCATGGGTGTTTCTTGCTCCTCTTTTTTTGTCTCAAATTTATTTGGAATAGATATGCATCACATATTTCTTTCTTATGTATTTATTCCAAGAATTGTTTTCCATATATTACACATACCCATGTATCATTGTCCTCTTCCTTTTACTTATCCTTCATTGTTTTCATAACATATCTTTTCTTGTCCTTGACTATAGTGTAAGTTCTTACTTCACCATCATGCATAGATTTATGATCATATTTCCATGACCTACCCAAGAGGATATGGAAAGAATCCATGGAAATTACATCACAGATTAATTCATCTCTATAACAACCAATATGAAAACTCACTAAGCATTGCTCACTTACCAGAAATTGATTTCCCTTTTGCAACCATGTAACCTTGTATGGATTTGGGTGCTTTATTTTCTCCAATTTTAGCTTCCCAACCATTTCTTGTGACACCAAATCATTTGAGATACTACTGTCCACAATTACTGTATAACACTTCCCGTTTTATTTGTAAATAGTTTTGAATAAACTTCTCCTTTGTGTAAGCTCTTGTTGTTCTTTCTTTAGTTTCAAAATAACTCTTTTTAACATGAGATTTTCTCCATGCTTTGGTTCCAATCATTCTTCCTCTTCTTCAACCTCTATAGTAGAAGTCGTTCCAACATTTGTTTTTCCACCTTATTTTTGTATTTGTGGGAATTCAATGGCCTTATGACCTTCATCTCCATAATTGAAGCACTTCCCTAAAATCCCCTTCCTCTTCCATATTCTCTTCTTCCCCTTGAATTTTTACCTCTTCCTCTTGAAAAATATCCCCTTCCCCTTGCATTTGAGCTACAATTTGTTTGAGACTAGCTTGCTTCTTCTTTCTTTAATGGTTGTCCTCTTCCACTATTTTTTTTCTCCACCTCTTAAAGGTTCTCCTCTACCTTTGGAATTACCTTGTTGCTTTCTTGCCAACCTTTCCCTTGCCTTGAAAGGATATTGATAGGCTAACTAGTAGAAAAACAAAAATACACTCCATTGTTCTTATCATGACCATACTAAGTTCATCTTGGATAACAATATGCAACCCATTCACATACCATACAACTTGTTCTTCATCATCTTTAGCATGTTCAACATGAATGCCCAATTTGTCAAATTCTTCTATGTACTTCATGACACTCAAATCCTTCTATTTCAGATTTTGTAGCCTCTTAAACAAACTAATGTTATAGTCCATAAGTAAAAATATCTTTCAACTTTGTGACAATATTATCCCATTATTTAATCTTCTCCTTTCATTTTCTTTGTCTTTCAATTTGCAATTCATCCCACCACGAGCATGCATGTCCCTTCAATATTGTGCAAGCATACTTCACCTTATTTGTATCTTCAATGGACTCTAAATCAAAGTATTTATCCATCTCTACAACCCAATCAATGAGCTCTTATGGGTTCAAAATTTTATTTTATCTTGGTGGATCCATCCTTGGTTTACTTCCTAGCTTTGACAATATTTTTAGAAATTTATCTTTTCATGCATCTCCTCCTCCTACCTCTACAACCTTTGGTGCCTCTTCTTCCTCTTCACTAACATCTCCAATAGGAATTCCTCTCTGTTGGGATGTTTCTATGGCTTCTTACCTTGTAGTGATTCCTCTTAGCATCTCTATAACTGTTGAATTTTCTTCTCCTCATGGGGCTCTTCCTCTACCCCATCCTCTATATACCATGCATTCTTCAAACTACTCGCTCTGATACCAATTGATGTAGATCAACAACCAAGAATCCTACTGGATTATTAGCTATTGCAGCTCCCTCACTCCACAACTAGAAAAACAAGCCTCTAGGAATAAAATTAAATATTTTTGAGTTCAAATCAAATTCTCCCACACAAGAATTGATAGGAAATTCATGAGCAACTTGTTTTTTTTATTTATTAAATCTTTTAAGAGCTTACAACAATAGTTTATTGAACCGAAAAATGAACAAAAGAACATCTACAAGCATTCTTGTTGAATCCAACACCAAATTTTTTACAACAAGACAGGGTATGTGTAGGATTATGATGGGCCAAAAAGTGGCGATATCTAAGTGATATGATGGCCCATGTGGCTGACGACTTTTTTTTAACCCAAAATTGATGAAATGAAAAGGGTTTTTAAAAGATATTTTCAACTTTCCACTCATATAAATTATTCTTTACTTTGAATTTAATAAATAATTATTATTCATTTTCTATTTGAATTATGACAAAAGTCTAGATTCATAGGCTGATTAAAAAAAATCTATAGCTTTCAAATAGTATCACATTTTTTGAATCCAAAATATGTGTCACATTGTATGCTTCACATACTATAGGATTAAAAAATAAATAATTGAATTTGATGAAGTTTTGACCAAGTTAAGGTGGTCAAACATACGAGTTTTTATATTTTTAAAAATTTGTAATAAAAAATTCATAATTAATTATTTACTTGGAAAAAAATTACAAAAAAATATGCATCACATCAGGACATGAGTGCCATACTTATATCTAAAATATTATAAAAAAATATTATCATTTTATTGTGATTAGGGTGGTCAGACAGACACCTACTTCTTATTTTTTCCCTGAAATTTAAGTACTACTACATTGAAATTTCAAATTTTCACCAAATAGATTTAAAAATAAATAAATAAACCTAGTAGTTTAGAAACTACATTCAGTTTTCCATAGATTCTATTCTTACATATTTTTGAAATAATATAGATAACTTATTCAAATTTTTACGTCAAGTTGCCTAACTCGTATTTTTTGAATTTTATTGCCACTTAAGGGCTTATTTTTTCCATGAGGATCCTGCACATACCCGACACCTTCTTACAACTCCAACGATAGAAAAATCACTCCAAATCTCCCCAACTTCACTCTTGGGCATCCCTCATTAGTTTCACAAGCAAGTTCTTTCTTCAAAACTTTTTCTTTTCTTTTCTTTTACCTGTCGAGTCTTTTTTCAAAGTTGGACATGGCTTTTTCTTAACATTTAGGCAGACTCACTAACTTGCTTTCCTTCCTGGGTGTGGACCACTTCTCCTAATTCAACTTTGCTTGTAAAAATCAATTCAAATTTTCAAAAATTTCCTTTACTATCTCACTCCACTAACTCCTTCACTAGGTGCCCAAATTCTTCCACTACCAATTCAAAGCCAAAATTTAAATTCATTGTGGAGTTACAACATGCCAAGAATGGCCTCCTCTTGCTTAGTCATGGGACATCATGTAACACCCAAAATTCAAATAAATGACAATTTCTGAAACCTTCAAATCCATTTTGAGGAGTTGAGAGGAAAATGAAATTAAAACAAAAGCATTCCTATAAAACACAACCAAAGCCAAAAAATCAAAGGAAATTAAAAATAAATCTTTTTGGTGTGCAGGATTGGTCATGCACTCGGATGCTCCTACATTAGTAGGAAGGGTAAAGGTAGAAGCCAACAAAAATTTGATTTTTTTATAAATTTGAACAAGACAATTTTGTGATTTTGAGGACATCTCGACAATTACAAACTAGTCCAAAAACATGAAAGGGCAAAATTGTAGTGGATAGTGTGTGCATGCATAAATGTGATGAATAAGTTGATATGACAAATTTATGGAGATGTGTAATCATATGGTTGAGATTGAAGAATGTGTGTAATGGGTAAGTAACTAGTATAAGATAAAAGACTCAACTTTACATAAAAATATATCATTTATCAATATATCTAAAAATAGTATAGTTTTTTTAATCCAACTAACTAAAAATAGTATAAAATAGTGTGTATTAATTTTTAGTTTAGTGAGTAACTAGTATAAAATAAAATATTCAACTTTACATAAAAATCTATCAATTTATCAATAACTATATATCTATATATCAAAACACTCACTTTCTTAAAAATATATTTAAAAATAAATAAAAATTAACAAAGATATACAATTAAAGATATCAAAAATATATAGAAGCCATTGAGATTAGTAATCATTCCACTAACCTCAATTGGGTCGAAGGTTGGAGCCTTAGTCATTCTTGACATCCTTTGTTATCCAATCTTACATTATCTTCTTGTGGATTTTCTTTTGTGTTTCTTGTTTAATTTTCTTCTTAATTGTCTAGTGATTTTCCTTTTTCCTTTATAATTAGCCTAACTGTCTTATTAAAAATATACAAATTTCACTATTACAATATTAATTACAAATATTATGCAAAGTCAATATATAACTAACACTTAAAATTAAAACAATATGTTACATTATTTAAAGTTTCCTACTTTCAAATTTTACTTGATTAAAAATAAAGTGATTCTATACTCCCTAAATGTTTGAGGACAGAAAATTAATAAATAAATATATAAAAGAGGAAAGTAGGAAATGAAGAAACAAATAGAAAGGGATACGCGAGCTGTTCCTCATTTTTACTTTTGGTCCCCCTTATTGCTTTGAAAAGAATCCTTTGACCATTACTAGGAGACAACAAAGATAGACATATTATTATTTACCAAACTCTTTCTAGAAGCTTACGAAAATTACCTGATTTATATTACGATTATAATTTTTTTTATTCATGTATGAGATAGTGGAAATAAAAAATAATTTGCTTTCCAACGAGAAAGCCACTTTTGAAACTACTTTTACTATGGAAGATTTTAGTGTAGATTCATAACAATTTTGTAAAGGGTTACTATTTCTTTTTAAATGGGATAATGTTGAATTGTAATTGTTTGGCTTGACTTCCAACATTCATAATATATTATTTAGACTTTATTTAATTTATTAAAATAAGATTTAATATTTATTTTATTTAATATTGCTTTCTTTATATTTTTATTATTATTTTATTTTTATTTTTTAAATAATTAGATTATATAGATATAACATTTTTATTTTTTGAAAGAATGGTATACAATATGATGAGTAATCATACATTTAATCTATAAGTTGTTCAACTAAACAATTAAGAGTAACAAGATTACATCTATACAAGTTATCTAATGGTCAAATTTGGCTCAATTATGCCTCTAGAAGTTTGAAGATCTATTTAGTTTTGCATGCTTTTAATTTTACTTTTAGAAAAAACACCATTCTTTATTTAGAAATTATTATGTTTTTTTTTTACTTTCAAAAGTGTAGCAAATATTATACAATTATATGTTATTTTTTAATAGTTTCATTTATAAACATTAATATAAATTTTAAGTTTTGATGTCTTTATAATAAAATTAAAAAAAAAATTGTTTTTGTTAGCTGAAAAATAGTATATAAGCATCGGTCTGGAGATACATAATATCTAATCAAAAAGAATATTCAAGAACGTGAGCTTAGGAACTAGGGATACTATCTAAGGGTCACGTCCCATATTGTAACTACAAGAATATAGAAAGATTTATTCACCAATACGGATAGTAAGAGATAGCAAAGGGAAGGATATAAAGTATTGACTATAACAGAGATATATGGAATGTAATAAATGATTATTGATATAATGAATATAAAGAACTTTGAATTTTGATCTATCTTGTGCATGTGTGTGTGTTATTTTATTTTGATTTACAACTAATCTTGCATCCAAAATAACTTCTTATTTCACCTCAATAGGACAAACTTTGGGGTTAGAAACTACAACTAGTAGAGTTATTTTGGGTAAAGAACTCTGGCATGTATCCCTCAAATTTCTTGCTAACATTGGTTCTATTGTTGGGATCTTGGTGAGGTTCTATTGACGCTTACTATTTTTTTTTAAATTCTAAAAATTTGTGTTGAACTGAGACACAAACATCATGTGACAAAATAGATAGAATTAATCAAAATTCCATCTTATTCACATCTACCCTGTGAGAGGGAGTTAGGGGATGGGAAACAAAAAGGGGGAAAGGTCCAGAGAGACCTATAAAAAGGTGTTCAACTATTAACAACAACTACTATAACTATCATGGAAAACAATATAGGAGTAATGAAATCTAAAATATTAAACATCCATAACCAAAACAGATAAAAAAATCATGAGAGATTGAGGAGAAAATTGATTAACAAAGAAAAGAGAAAATGGCCAGCCCTAATAGAGAGGAGAAGAGATAAAGACAAGTGTCAAAAAGAGAAGAGAGACATATAAGAAGAATAGAATTAACAAAGAATTCAAGGTTAGATTGTGTCATTAGGGGTGTTGCTAAGCACATCGATGTGGGTGTTGTTGAGTGCATTGATGTAGGTGTTGCCACTAAAACAAGAAAACATAGTTGAAAGAAGGAGAAAAAATTGGAGAAGATAAGTTTGTTATTAAAAGGACGTAGAAGGATTTCAATCAATTTTAAAAAATTAATGCATAATCAGGAACCCAAAATCTTTTGAACAGAGAAAATTTGTAACACAAAGGCTCCTAATATGTTGCAACCTTCATAAAACCCTAAGAACAAACCAAACTTAGATGAAATTATAATTAAATTAGATGAAAATTTTAATGAGTTCGTAGAAACTCTGAACAAAGTCCTATTAGTGAATGATGATTATTTAGAAAAAGTAATTAAGAAAAGTGTAATTAAATTAATAAAAGAGGAAGAACATAAAAAATGAAGAGGAAATCAAGGGCGAAGAGAATAGGCCACTAACTGATCATATGTCCTTTACTAACAAAATGATGACAAGAAGTTATGATGAGTCAGAACCCTCAAAATGGGACTCATCCCCATGAAGGTTTAAAAGTAGAAGAGATGTAGCACAAGATTTACCAAATCAAAGAAAAGGAAAGCAAGAAGAGAAGAAAGTGCAAAAAGAAGAAAGTAAAGAGGACACCCCTTAGAGTGAGATATTAGAAAACTATTTTGATATCAAACTTGCAAGGGATAAGGATAGAGAAAAAAACCCTGAAATAACATTAAGAAGAAAAATAAACCAATAAAGAAACTAACATACAAACCTAGGGAAACAAAAAGTCTAAAAAAAAGCCTAGAACAAAGTCTAGATGCTATGGATACAATATTAAAAATCCTTGTTTTTGGAATAGATACTAGTAAAGCACTAGAACATGTATTTATTCTAGAGTTTGTATGGGAGAAATTGGGCAAAGAGGAAGATAAAAATAATTTATTAGACTTTGTAGGATCATTAAGAAAAGAAGAATTAAAATGGTACATGAAGAACTACCCACATCATAAAGCCACATGGGAAGAAGTAAGAAAATAATTCTTGGCCAACTTTAGGAGACCAAAAATTCTAATTGAAAGTGTTACTTGGATGAGAAAATTGACACAAGGAGACACAAAATCAGCTAAAAACTATGACAAAAAGTTTAAAGAAATATGTAGAAAATTGGAGGAACCTTTAACAAAAAACAAAAGATAAAATGCTTTATCAAGATTTGGATTGTGTAAGGACATCAAAGATGGATTATATGGATGAGTCTTTGAAAATTATACTAATCTAATCACTATGGAATATTGGATTGAAGATCAACCATGAAGCAAATTAGAAAAAGGTAAAAGTGTTGAAATCCTAGAAGATTTATAGTTGAAGGTTCAAAATTTGGCCATACAATAGGAAATCAAGGCTACCAAACCTTGTCGAGCTAACAAAATTTAGTGCACATATTGAAATAGGGAAGAGAATAGATGAAATGAGTGCCCCAAGGATAGATAAAAAAAGATCGGTTGGGGTGAAAACAATAAAAACTAGCTCTATGTATTGCGTTATTTGTCAAGAATGGGATACAAATTTGATAGAAGACTGTACAAAGAATAGACCTCCAACCCATAATGGAGGAAATAAAGGAAATTATAGAAGTCAATGTTGTCACAATCATAATTACAATACTGATGAAAATAGTAATATCAGACACTGATATCACCCTGGTAGGATAATCGGAATGCATGTGCCATGAAAAACACTCAACAATTGATTTATCAGGAGGATAATAGACAATTAAGCTATAGAGGAGGTAAAGCAAGTGGTCAAACTAATAGACAAAGAAATTATGCAAACTACTTTAACTATGAAGAAATGGGCCATTATGCCTGTAAATGTTGGGCAAAAAAAGAAAAAAAATGCACTTTTTGTGGGAAAGATGATCACACAATGTTTCAATGTGAAGTTGCTACAACATTCTATCAAAATTGAGAGGAAAGTCAACCTTCTCAGAGTGATGAGTTAAAAAGAGGTGCAAGAGTAATCCAGTAAGTTTCACAACAAGGAGTTAGAAGCTATCATCAAATGGATGTGTGGACTTCAAACATTGCTATAGAAGAAAATTCTAAAGAAAAATTAGTTGTGAAAAATAATAAGAAGAATAAATTTGAAGGAAAGAAAAATGTTGTCACCAGAAAAGCTAATGGTACTGGAAATTTAGTAGAAGATACATATGAATAATATTATAGTCTGAAAGAAGAATATGAAGATGAGGAATCATAATACTTCTAGCCTAGTAAAATACAATATGATAAGGTAGTCAAGTAGGCCAAAAAAGACATAATGCAACATCACCAAGAAGAGGTATGTTTCTTTAAAGAACAAGAAGTTAAAATACTGAAATACCTTGCATCCTTGGCTAGACAAAAGGATTTAGTGGCTAAACTAGAGTAATGGGAAAAAAACTGGAATAAATAGAAGGAAGCCAATTGATTATCAAAGGACCGAAACTGGAATAATGGTCCATTGTTGATAAATATACATTTGAATGACCACAAAGTCAAATATGTTATGGTAGATTTAGGTGTTGATTTGAATATCATTCCATCCATGACATGGGAGAAACTAGGAATACCTAAGTGAGCAAAAACACCAATGAACATAAGCCTTTCTGATGGTTCTAGAATGCAAATAGTGGGAACTTGGAAGAATGTTGAATGGATGAGATAATTGGTTGACTTTGAAGTGGTATAATGTAATGAAACAACTTGCACAAGAAGAATATAATATGAAATATGTTGTAATTACTTGATAATAATATGCCACTTCGAGGGGGAAACCTCCTAATCCACGTCAAGGGGGATACCTCCAATATTATTCAATAAGAACACAATAATCAATATGATGATAATAACCTACTTATGCCTCAGGTACAAATACCATACGCATACCTAGAATATCACCTAAGACAACCTAGATAACCCTATATAAGCCTTAGGCCAACCTAAATAGTTTAATAACAATATAATAATGATAATATGACTTAAATAAGAGTTAAGATAGTCACAAGCCAAATAGTCATAACACTATATACACTATAGGGGTAAGGGCATAACATTTCCCTCCTCTTTACAAAAGAATTGGCATCAATGCTAAATTTTTCTTTTTCTTCTTCTTCATCTCCTTTTCTACTTCTGTTTCTTTTACTATTTTTGCTTCTTACTCTTTTTCTTTCTCTTCTTTGTTTCTACTTCTATTGATGCTTCTTGTTCTTCTTCTTCGTGTTCCTACTCTTTTCTTGCGCTTGTTATTTATCTTACTCTTTCTCTTTCCCTTTATTTTTTTCATGTTATTTTTCTTCTTCTTTTTTTTGGCTAATTTTAGTTGTAAAGAAGGTTTAAAAATAATTTTACAATAATCACAAAAATTAAAAAATATTCTAATTTTTTTGTAACTTACCAAATCCTAGGTCGTACTCTCTCAAAAAAATCCCTAAAATTAGACATCTATTTTGTAGCCTTGAAAGTGAAACTGTTGGAAATCCTAATTTTGAAATAAATCACTTATTTATAATTAAAATGCTCTTAAATTTGGATTGTAGGATCCTCTATTACTTCTGCAAAACCCCACCAAAAATAAAAAACCAATTTGGCAAGATTTGGGAGATATGCACTCTTCAAATAAATTGGGAAGAAACCCTAATTCTAGGGTGAAATCACAATGTACCGTGTCTCACTTTTTATCCAAGATGGACATTTACATCAATTTTTTAATTGAATCTTCATCTTCTAAGAGCTATAGCAGCTAAACTGTTAGGAATTTGAAGATGATGTGAACTAGTGATTTGTGAATATTTGTGTGTAGATTCCAAACATATATTAAGAAAAATGAAATAAATCATGAATCTTTCAACATCTCCTTTGATAACTAGTTTCAAATTTTTTATTTTTTTTCAGAAAGTAATGTTTGTGTCATCCAACATTACTTTTTATCTATAGAGGATAAAATTTTAATTTATATATGTAGATTCTCAACATCAATATCTAGGGTAAGGATATATTTTCATAATTTTTTGTTACATGTTTTTTTTAATTAATTTATGAAGTCATAGTAACTATAATTTGGACTTATGTGTGTGTCATCCAACCTAACTTGTTGTGTATATATACAAATCCAATTTTTATTCTTTTGGTGAAACAAGGAAATTAATACTTAGGGAAAGGGTATTTTTTGAAGTTTTTTTACAATGGTTTACTATTTTCCACCTCTGCAAAATGAAGAGCTTGATTTTCAAAGAAAAACCAATGCTCAATAAAAATTGAAAATTAAATATGAGATAAAATGAAAACATATCAAAACTATACTTTTTGGAAAGCTCATTTCAAGGGCTACGATCTTGCAAAATATAATTTCTAAATGACATTATTTAGTCCCTCAAAAGGTAAAGAAAAAGTGTTTTTTGCCAACATTTGTATAGGTGCAAAAGAGACTCCATTGTGGGTATGATTTAATACTAGAGGGGTTCTATCCAAGGGGTTTTGATCTAAGGGGATCTTATCTATACCTCTTCAATTAAAACCCTTTAGATAGAGCCTCTCAAGTCTTAAACCATTATTTTTTCTAAAAAAGTGATTTCAAGCAAGAATCAACATGTGCTCAAAAATTGAGACACACTATTGTGGAAAAAATCTCTATAATAAATCACTCAATTGAACTCCAATTCTTCTGAAATCTAGACTGTAGCTTCTCCAATATTTTCTTCAAAAACCCTTTAAATATTATAATTTTTTTCCCCAAATTTGGGAGATATGTGTTTCACAAAATGAGTTCCAAAATTGAAAAAAATGCCTTGTTGAAATGGTGCCAAGTTCATACTCTAATTTACCACTTGTAATGAAACAAAATTCACAAGAACATAATATGAAATATGTTGTGATTACTTGATAATAATATGCCACTTAGAAGGGGAAACCTCCTAATCAACTTTGATGGGGATACCTCCGATATTATGCAATAAGAACACAATACTCAACATGATGATAATAACCTACCTATACCTCATATATATACCATAATTATGCCTAGGATATCACCCAAGATGACCTAGATAACCCTATATAGTCCTTAGGCTGACCCAAATAACTAAATAACAATATAATAATGATAATGTAACTTAATTAAGACTTAAGGTAACCACAAACCGACTACTCATAACACTATACTCACTATAGGGGTAGGGATATAGCATTGAAATGAAATATCCCTATAATACTATTGAGGATTTAAGTGGATTAAGAGTTTTTTTTAATTTTAATGGCATAGTAGACTCCCAAAAAGAGGAGATCTCACTTACATACACTGTCAGAGTTGTACATATTCCATTAGGAGAACTGGATGGAAAATCCTATATAGAAGAAGTAATACAAGACAATGAAGGGGACATCATCAAAAACCTATACACTATTTCAATTTTTTTGAATGGGGAAGAGGAAGAACAAAATTCAAATAATGAAGGAGAACTAAAATTAAATGGTGATGATTGTAGCACAAATAGTGATGAAGTCTTAGAGGCATGGATGCAAAATTAATTAGAGTAAACATCCAAGAGAGTTTACAGAATCTACTGAGTCTTCATGGTTCAAAGTCATCTTAGAGAGTGTATAGATAGCTTGAAAATTACCAAAATAGGAGAATATGGGGATGAATTAGTTGTGGCATCAATTATTAAAATGTTGATAGAATATGGTGATTTATTCCCTCAAATTTTCACAAAGATGAAGGGTACTATGAAAATTAAATCAAGGAAAAGCTTTAGGATTCTGAAAAATCCTTTTTATATGAAATTGGATAGAACACATCTAGGAAAATATAAGAAAAATTGCAATCATGAATACACCAATAACTATAGATGAAAACCATCACAATCACTAAAACCTAGAAGGGACAACACATGGATATCTGGGAAAGACATTAGAATGATATCAAATGATCAAGATATCATGGACATAATAGACATGGTACAAACCACATAACCAAAAACTAAAACTTGTAAAACCATACCATAATGTATTATAGTGTACCATATTATACTTTAGGTAGACAAAATTAGATGTTGAGAAAAGTTAGATGTAGAAACATAAATTGTAAAAAAGGGGTGGGAAATGACTAAAAAATTTTACAATAATTATAAGTTTCCCCAAAAATATATAAAATAACTTCACCTCACCTTTACACTCACTTATCTTTCTTATACTCTCAAAAAACTCATTCACTCCATTGCACTCAACTCTACTATAAACCTTATCTATCATGACCTAACACAAAATATCAGCTTGTAATAATGGCCACACCCACTCCTATTGTTACCACCAACAAACACTAGTACAAAAGCAACAATAAACTACTGAAAAAACTACTAAAAATTGCTTATAAATGATTGAACATGGTTGTGTGTCCAGTAGTAGTTTATTATTAGTCATTTATAATGTGACCGAATTGATGACTAAAACATTTTTAGTTGTTTGATTGATTGATTTGGTCATTAATTTAGTCGTTTGATTGATCAATTTGGTTATTAATTTAGTCATTTGATTGATTGATTTGGTCATTAATTTAGTCATTTGATTGATCGAGTTCATTCATAATTTGATTGATTTGGTAGTGTGTTTAGTCATTAATTTAGTCATTGATTGTTTTAAACTGGTGACTTATTTATTCATTTTTTATTCACTGATATATTTAGTCATTAATTTAGTCATTGATTATTGTTAATTGGCCACTTATATAGTCATTTTTATTTACTAATTTTTTCCCATTAGTAGTGTATTTAGTCATTAATTTTAATCATCATTTTGATCAATTTAGTAGTTTATTTAATTATTTTTGTTCACTAATTTTTGTGAATTGGTAGGTATATTGATACATTGTTTATTAATTGCATAATCATTATATTTAGTCATATATTTCTAGTCATATTTATTCACTGATTTCTATTAGTTGGTAGTATATTTAGTTAATTGATAGTTTTTTTTTTTTTTTTGTTCACTGATTTCTGCCTATAAGTGTTGGAAATGAGACAATGCTTTAATTGAGGTTTAAACATATAAAAACATAGAAAAACATAATTGATCATTCATTTGCACATAATGAAACAGATATTAAGAAGGAAAAATTCTAAAATTTTATTGAGAATATGTTTTCTTATAGCAAATACAAGACAAAAATATGTCTTCGCTTTGAAAAATGTACTGTTACAAAGTGTGTTTCTCAATGTTGTGACTGAGAAAACTGAGTTACAATGCCCTTTTTTGTTTATGCAAGATATTATAATTTTGATGAAAATTCTATATTGCAACTTATTTGCACTTGCACATACATGTTTGTTGCACTCTTTGCAACTTTTCCTCTTCTCTACACCTCTTTATTTGCTCTGTATTTACCTCTTTTTTTGCACCCCTATTCTTTGTGTCTACTACTTACACAACGAAAATTCCCCTCTTCTACAATGCATCAGTTTGGATTAGTGGAACCCAAACAGAAAGAGAAAAACATAATCAAGCTTGGGTTTTACATTATAGGTGCAGTAAGATAGAAAATTCTCTGTTCTACTCACAAAATGTACACCCAAATCAAATTCTTTTGGTTTTGTTTAGGTTCAACTTATTCAGGCTCAATACATTCTCTATCTGTAACTTCACTCTCCACACTCTACTACTGCTAAGCCTTCTTTTTCTCTTCTACACTTACGGCTTGATATAAAACACTAAGATCCTTGAACAACACATTCAAACTATTGCATAAAATAGTGGGCCAAGTTGTCTAACAACTAATACTACAAGATCATAAACATCAACTATGTCATTTTTTTCAAATATTTTAGTGGCCACTGTGTGAAGGTCCCTTCTTTCTCTTTCAGATGAATAACTCCATCTATTGTTTTTGGCTAAGAAAAGGGTATGTTGTGACCTTTAAAATACTTGCATTTGCATCTCTTGTTCCTTTCAAATTGACTCAATGTATAATAGATAGCACGAGTGAATCCACCCAATTCCCGCAACAACACCATCAAATGGATCCAACACCTCAACTTTATCCCCTTCTTGGAGTTTATCAATAAATGTTTGCGAAAACAAAAAAAATACACATAAGCTTCTATCAAATAGTTAATGATTACCCTCATTTACATAATAAAACAACCATTACTTACTTGAATAGTACTTACTTGCATGTGGTTTCATAGGACTCACCTCAACTTGAACATTACTACCATTATGAAAACCATGTACATGCTCATCGATTTCATCATCATGATAATCACTATCAATGTCATTGCAAATATGAAGTTGTACATCTTTGTAGAGAGGTCTATTGACAAGACATTTTTATTTTCATTATACTTTCATATAATTGCTCTGCATCATGTGGTTTAATCATCATGCAAAAAATAATACAAGTCAAGTAAATAATGCAAAAGCTATAATTTTTTGTCTAAAAGAATATTTTAAGTATGAATAATGTCAAAACATTGGGACAAATAACTAGCAACTATTATATTAATTACCTCAACTTCAAGACAACTAAGACGACTATGTTGTCCATTCTTGTCCACTTCATCACTATCAATGTCCTCAACTCTGCTGACATCATGAAGGTGTTTTTCGTTTCCTATTGCTTTGATAAAATTTCTCTACATGTGGTTTAACCATCATGCAAAAAAATATACAAAGAATTCAATAGTCAAGTCAAGAATGCAAGCTATAAATTTGTTCAAAAGAACAATTTCTAGATCACTCCAACAATAAAGAAACTGGGTTGGATTCTCTTATGCTTAGATTTCAATAATCTACATATTAAGAGGCATTTGTATATAGAATTTACAAACACAAAGAAATGATATTAATAGATCCTCTTTACCTCATTTAAATCCATGGATTTATGCTCATTCCATGTAGAAACTATAGGGTTAATAGACGAAACCAACTCCAAAACTTGTTGAGTGAGACTGAATATGCAACTCATTACCTTTTGGTACCCTAGTTAATTTGACTTGACATGATCTACAAAGGATCCTACTAGGCATTGAACAAATATTTGTAAAATCTGTGTTGACAAACTAGATTTGCACCTCATCCTACTCTTAGATTTACTAGGATCTGGTGCTGCCATATAACTGACAATATCTTCTACACCTACTTCTCTTTTATTGTTTTCCACCTAAAATACAATGTCGATTTCAACATATAGTTACTTCAATAAAAAATCAAAATAAATAACACAATGTAAATTGAACCAAAAATCCATATAGTTATTGTAAATTTTTCCATTTTGGTGTGGAACCCGCCTCAGCCAAATGTATATCCAACCCTCACATTATCTCTTGCTCTTTTGCCTTTGTTACTCTTTGCAAAAAATTCTTTGGAATGCATACTTTCTCTCAATGCCTCCCACTCTTTGGGAGATAGAGTGGATTCTAAACTCTATTTTGTCTCCATGATTTTTTTCTACAATGGTATCTATAAGTTTTTATCAAAATTCTCATCTTTTGCTTGTAATATTTTCTAGAGATTTGTCCACTAGTAGTCTCAAAAGCATTTTCTATTTTTTGTATAACATTTTCCACAGATCATGGATCTTTCTCTGTAAAAGTTGATTTGAAAATATCCAAATTGACCCTACATATTACACCCAACTTGATGGAACACTTTGTAGCATTTAGACCAATGGGCTCACCATCTCTCGATACCTCAACCAAGAATGGCTTCCTGCCTTCTAATTTTCTTTCTCTTGCATTCCTCTTTGTAGATCTGTATAAATATTGACTTAATATTTTTATTTTGATAGAATAATCCACATCTTCTATTAAATTACTACTATCATTGTTTTTGGCTGATCCACTAGTTCCATCAAAAGTTCTAGATGCAACAGGTGCACTCTGAGGCATAACAAATGCAACTAGCGATCTTTCTTCATGACTTTCATTAACTAAAACTGTTGGCAAGAGACACTACACAAGTAATCTATTATTGTTATTGATGGAAACCCGAGTTAGTAATCCCATCCACATCTCTGTATTTACTCGTACCGGAAGTCAGATTGAAGTTTCGTGATTAACTGTCAAGCTAGAACAGAGCATCTGATAAAATTGTGTATATCGACTCATATGTAATATTTCGTTATCATTTTGTGTTGTGGATATTAGGGAAGGTATTATGACGTATGAACTATCTTATCCTTGAATCATTTGGGTTTTCAATAGTTAGTGTCCAAGTTAGAAGATCTGGTGTATTGATTTTTAGTTCAACAGTGCAAAAGACCGACTTGATGATTGAAGCATGTTGCAGATATTTGAGGTGAAATTGTTTAAGGTGTTTTCATGTTCAAGGATTTTTTTTGGGTCCTCAATATTTTTTGGCTGCCTTTGGTTGGTTCGCATTGTAAATTATTTATGGTTTGAGCCGACAGTTTGTACATGTTTTATATTTTGTAAAAGCTGACATATATTTGATTTAATTCCTAGTCATGGATATATATAAGCGATTGTTCATATAATTTTGAAGTGTGTTACGATGAGATGTGAAATTCATAAGGAATATAGATTGATTGTACACAATTTAAATTGTGCACAATAAATATTTGTGATCGGAATTAAGGCAAACATAGTTTCAAGAGAAGAAGAGTAGAATCAAAAAAAGTGTGAAGAATGCTGCAAATGAGCTTAATCAAAATTGTAATTTGGCATTAGCAGATTCTATTATCTCAGTTCAAATCCTCTGGATGTAATCCAAATGTTTTGTAAGACAGTGAGTCTTCCTTTTGTATCTAAGTAGTGATCTCTACGTAGTGTGCTTGAATGCATGTGCATTCCCATCTATAAACACTTATTTTGAGTATACTCATATTGTGGATTGGCCTTCCACGGTGGTTTTTCCCCTAATAGGGTTTCCATGCAAAAATCTTTGTGTTATGTGTGTTTTTGATGTGGTAATTATTTATGCTTTCATGGTTATTAATCAAATCTGACAATAAGTTTAATAAGTATAATTTATGTGACAACTGATTCACCCCCCTCTCAGTTGTATGCCCTTGTGTTGCCAACAATTGGTATCAAAGCAAGGTTCCTCAAAAGAAGTTTAATAGCTTGGGGAAGATCTAGGAAAGTGATTCAATGGATTCTGTAAGTCTTCAACAACAACTTTTGGTGGCACTAGATGATCTTGATCAATCTAAATATGAAGTCAAGGAATTGCAAGCAAGCCTCGCGAATGTTGAGAAATTCATTCAATCATTGAAAGATCAAATCAATAGGTCAAGGGAAAAATGAAAGGAACTATGTGATCAAATCAAGCATAAAGAAATTAAAAGCGTGGAAGATGAACACCTAAGTCAAGCCTTAAAGGAAAAGATAGAAGAATGTGAAAATCTTACCAAAGATAATATTGTCCTAAAGCATGAGATGGGATCTATTGTGATGAGGATGACCAAGGAGATTGAAGAAATAAAGAAGAATGAAGAGAATATTGCTCGTTACTTGAAAGAAAAATTTGAAGAATGTATTCAAATTACTAGTGGATTCAATTAGCTGGAACTTGAATTGCAACAATACAAAAACAATGAAGTAGAGCTTGAAAGATAGATTGTCACTCTGAGGGACGAACTTGCTACTGCAAATGAATATAAGGAGAAGTTCAAGATTAGCTCAGCTAAGCTTGATGAGCTGATTCAAAGTTAGAGGATTGGAAGTTACAAGTGAGGTCTTGGATATGAGAAAGGAGAAAGCTCTGGATCTAGTCAAAGGAATTTTAGGTCAAGAAATTGGATGAACAAAGTTGGAAGGTATTCAATAAGACAACCTAATGCTCAAAATTTGAATGGATAATGTTTTGTTTGCAATAAATTTGGTCATATGGCTACTCAATCTAGAAGTAGAATAAATCCAAGTGGTCCATCATTCTTAGGTTAGTGTTTCAATTGCAATAAGTTTGGTCATAAGTCAAATGAATGCATAAATATGTCAAAAAACTTTTTCAATAGAGATGTTAGATGTTATGCGTGCAATAGATTTAGCCATATTGCTAGCCAATGCAGATCAAGAGAAAATCAATGGAATAACTGGTTTGGACAAACAAATGTTGTGTGCTATAATTGCAACAAATCCTATCACATTGCTAGATTCTGTAGAAGTAAGAAGAGTTTGGTAAACAAAGGGAAAAATGCGTGAAAGGATTATAAGGGAAAAGGAAAAGTTACTGCAAATGAGATCAAGAATCAAATGAAGAAGACATGGGTGAAGAAGAGTGTTTCAGAAGTAGGAAATGGTTCAGCACTAGAATCTAGTGCTAGAAATTCCTCTGGGAATTAGTTTAAGGTCTTTGGCCTAGGGGGAGTTCTCAAGAAAATATTTTAACCCATGTTGATAGTTGGTTCTAGAATGTGAGAGATTGGAATTGTTACATTGATGATGTACAATTTTTTTGGGATCTCTTGTGGAGAAAACTTATGCAATATTGAACATCTGTAGAAGAATTTTGTTTCGCAGTCTGTGAAAATAGGGTATCCAGATGACCTAGGGAAAATTTTTTTATTGTGACAAACAGTTAGCATCTTCTGCTAGATCTAGATCTACCAGGAGCTCTACACTCTCATTTGGTCCTATAAAGAAATCAAGCCCTGTAAAAGTTCAAGTCAAGACATCTAGGAGAGAAGGAAAGAGGAAGAAGGAAAAAAGCACAAGAGTTTATGTTGTTGTAGAAGAGGATGAAGAATTTGAATTTGATGAAGTAAGAGAAATTAAGAAAAAGGGCACAAAAGAATCAAAAGTCTCTAAGGACAAGCCCTCTGATAAAGAGAAATCAAAGAAAAAGGTGAAAATTGATAGATCAGGTATGTCTGTAGAGGAAGTGGAAAAAGATTTGATTAAGGATGGTAATCTCAAGCTACTTTCTGAATGGTATGACACCTTTGATAGTGTCGGTTGGAGAATTCTTGAAGAAGCCACAATAGAATATTTGAATATTTTCAATAAGACTCTCATAGAAATAATGTGAGGGTTACCTAAAGGGTTATATGAAGTCTTAGAAATGAGAACAATAAATGCAAGAAATGAAGAAGAACAAATGAGAGAATGAATACTTGTTGATCTATGTCTAGTAATGTCAATGGAAGAAATGAAGAAGATCTATTAGAATCCAAGAATCACCTGCATGCAAATGGATACCTGTCACATGCAAAAGACATTTAGAACAAAACAAGATCTGTAAACCTCAAAGTGTAAAATGCATTACTAGAATCTCAATTATTACAAAGAGATCAATCCTTATGAAGGAGATCAAGAAACCCTAAAAGGGAAACCCTAAATGAAACCCTAGTGTGCACACTTAATAATTAATCAATTATTAATGTGCCTAAGTTTAGCTTAAGCAACTAGAGGAATAAGTGACTTAATTAATTAACCAGTATGATATAATTAATTAAGCATATGAATTATTACTCTAACACCCCTCCTTAAGATGAACTTAGGAAGAAGCTAAAACACTAGAAGAAGATGCATGCAAACAAAGATGGGTCTCGGCAACTAGGCCTGATCAGGTACCCATTTACAAATGCAAGAAAGAGGTAGAGGAGGAAAACCCAGTGGGACAAAACCCCCCTACAATGATATGACATGTTGCAAAGAAGCACTGGAAGAACACTGTAGAGTAACACTGGAAGCGCAATCTCGCAAGCAAGGAAAGATACTTCTATCTACACGAAACCATATCGGAATCATAATGATGCAACAACAGACCCGATGCCACGGAACACTCGAAAAATACAAATAGGAACAACATTGGAATCTATGAAGCAGCAGTCAATTATTGAATGATGTATCACTGAAAATGAAGTGCAAAGATGCAAGATGCACTCTCCCAACTGCCAAAATATCCAGGTAATCTCCAAAACACCCATCGGTCCAAATCTGGATTAATGAAAAACCTGGGATAGATACAGAAAAAATTGCATGGACAGCAATATAGAGCTCCTCAATACCTTTCCAACGCCGCAAAGATAGCGAAAATCGGAGATCGTGGCAAAGAGTTATGAGCTCGGAAGCATAAAAAGTACATCTGACTTCAAACAGCAATAAATGCAGTAAAACAAGAAAATACTATAAAATGAATAGCACCACAGGATAGTGCTCGGAACCAGCTTTCCGGCGATATCTCATTTGCCCGATTTCGATACCGTATGCCCAAGTTATGTAAAAAAGAAAAAAACTGCTTCTTTAGAGGAAAACTAGGATTAGGAGGACAAACTGTCGTACAGCTGATGATGTCATGCTGACGTCAGCACTTCACTGTCAAAAATTTGACGGCCATCTGGCCGTTGGTGCAAAAATCCGACCCCCCTGCAAAAAATTTTTGGGCCCCTGGTCGCCATATGACCGTGGGCGTAGGGCAGGGGGCTAAGCGGAGCCTCTGGTTCCCCATGCGACTGGGTGCTATGGACAGGGAGCCCTCAGTGGCTAGCAAGTAACCCCTGGTCTTCCATATGACTGGGGCTGAGCTCAAATGGGCCCTCGAGGGCTGGGTCGATGGCCGGTGGTGGGCGGGTGGCGGATGTCGGCGGCGTCGCTGGCCGGAGCGGCGAGTGGGTGGCCGCCTGGTGGCGGGTGCCATTAAACCTGCAAGCGGTGGCACGAAAACCAAGAACCATCATTTTTTGCGTTATTTTTCAAAAAATGTGCCTTGAAAAGCGTGCTAGGGAGGCCGTACGGCTTCCCTGGCAAAAAAAATTTGCCTCCGAAACCAACTACTCGAAAATGGACGATTTGACAGGCGTTTCTAGGGTTTTTGAGCGCTGCGAACGCGATGGTGACGTCTGTTTGAGCCCATACTATGCTGAAAAATTGGTTACCCCCAGATCTTGCAGAAAAGATGCCTATGGAAACCCTTGCACTTGAAACTCACTGAGAAGCCATATCTTCAGCTCACGAATAGGAAGCTGCAGGTCTGGTGCTCTGATACCATGTTAGAATCCAAGATCACCTGCATGCAATAACCTGTTACATGCAAAAGACATTCAGAGCAAAACAAGATCTACAAACCTCAAAGTGTAAAATGCATTATTAGAATCTCAATTATTACAAAGAGATCAATCCTTATGAAGGAGATCAAGAAACCCTAAAAGGGAAACCCTAAATGAAACCCTAGTGTGCACACTTAATAATTAATCAATTATTAATGTGCCTAAGTTTAGCTTAAGCAACTAGAGGAATAAGTGACTTAATTAATTAACCAGTATGATATAATTAATTAAGCATATGAATTATTACTCTAACAAGATCCTCAGTGATACAAAAAGGGATTTTAAGAGAAAAAAAAGGGTGAATAAGCTTATGATCAGATAGACTAAAGAAGTTGCAAGAGATACTGAAAAAATTATTAATGCAGTGTTGTTGAATAATAGGTACAATGTTGCTTCTGAAGAAGCTCCTGATGAAAATGTTCCATTTGGTCCAATAATTGAAGAAGGGAAAGAAGATACAATTGAGGATACTCTAAATCCTCTAGATATGAAAGATACTAGAATTCCAATGGAGACAATGCTTAGTGCATTGAATTAAGCATAGGATGCTATGGTTGTCAATGATTCGAAAAATATTGAGTCAACAGAGATACAATCCTACTTGTTTTGTGGTCACATGACTATTTTGGAGAGTCTCAACAAGAATTGGGACACAAGTTTGAGCCTATTGAAGAACAAGTTTGCAGATATATTCAAGTTCATGTAAGTGAAGCATGTCTATACATATACAATTTTGTATGAATTTTGGTATGCAGATTCATATCTTTGTCATTGATGTCAAAGGGGGAGTGTGGGATAGTGAAAAAATTTCATATTCATCTCAATGGGAGTTGTGGATATATATATTTTTTGAAGTTTTGTGGATTGCAGTGTATTCATAATGGTACTGGTTCCGATACTTAGTCAATTTTCACTAAGTGTTGCCATCAATGCCAAAGTGGGAGATTTTTGGAAAGAGACATTGCATAAGTCATCTGGTGTTGTCATTGATGGCAACCCTAGTCAATAATCCCATTCACATCTCCGTATTTTCTTGTATCGAAAGTCAGATTGAAGTTTTTTGATTAACTGTCAAGCTAGAACAGAGCATCCGACAAAATTATGTATATCAACTCATTTGTAATATTTTGTTATCATTTTATGTTATGGATCTTAGGGAAGGTATTCTGATATATGAACTATCTTATCCTTGAATCATTGGGGTTTGTATTGGTTGGTGTGTAAGTTAGAAAATCTGGTGTATTGATTTTCAGTTCAACAATGCAAAGGCTGACTTGATGAATGAAGCATGTTGCAGATATTCGAGGTGAAATTGTTTAAGGTGTTTTCATGTTTGAGGATTTTGTTTTGGGTCCTCACTATGTTTTGGCTAACTTTGGTTGGTGCGCATTGTAAATTATTTATGTTTTGAGCTGACAGTTTGTACATGTTTTATATTTTGTAAAAGCTGGCATGTATTTGATCTAATTTCTAGTCGCAGATATATATAAGCAATTGTTCATATCATTTTGAAGTGTGTTGTGATGAGATGTGAAATTTAGAAGGAATACAGATCGATTGTGCATAGTTTCACTTGCATAGAATAGAGATTTGTGATCCGAATTAAGGCAAGCAGAGTTTCAAGAGCAGAAGAGTAGAATTAGCCAAAGTGTGAAGAATGCTACAAATGAGCTTAATCAGAAATGTAATATGGAATTAGTCGATGCTATTATCTTAGCTCAAATCCTCTGGATCTGATCCAAATGTTTTGTAAGACAATGAGCCTTCCTTTTTTATCTGAGAAGTGAGCTCTAGGCAGTGTGGCTGAATGCATGTGCATTCACATCTGTAAACACTTATTTTGAGTATACTCATATTGTGGATTAGCCTTCCACTATGGTTTTTCCCCTAACAAGGTTTCCATGCAAAAATCTTGGTGTTATGTGTGTTTCTAATGTGGTAATGATTTATTCTTTCATGGTTATTAATTAGATATGAGAATAAGTTTAATAACTATAATTTATGTGACAACTAATTCAGCCCCCCTCTCAGTTGTATACCCTTGTGTTTCCAACAAAAAATTCATGCTCCTTGGCTACATCAGGTGTGGCATGAGTAGGTAGATCAATATTGGTCTCCACATATTTCACTTCAAACACATCCTTTAATGTTGAATAAATCTTATGCATACATATTATTCTTTTTCTTTGATGTTCAATAATCTCTCTTAACTTTTGTGCTAAAAGATAATCACACTATTGCACATCATCATGTGCTATATCAGGCTGCACATCACCATGTGCTATATTAGGTTGCACATCATCATGTGCTATATCATGTTGCACATCACCATGTGCTATACTAGGCTGCACATCATCACAACTATTATTTTCACCAATTACATTTGTTGAATCATAAAAGAATTGGTTTCTATGAGAGGCGACACTGTATCTTTTCTTTCCTTTTGTTTTTTCTGCACAATTTCTTTGAACTCTTTTTGTTTCTTATAAAACAAAAAAATATCATATTATGTCTTATATACATAAAGCTCTTGCCTATAAAATTTCAATTAATCACTATTAAACAAATAATATACTACTTAGTGGATTTACAACTTTCCTGCTTGTCAAACCAAGATGCAATAAACATTCATTATTCTTGGAAACTTTTTTCACTATGCACACATTGATATTGCATTACCGGAATTTCAGTATTATGGTCACTATAATCTAATTTGAACCTTATAGACATCTTCATTTCCTGAAGTCCAAATAAACAATAATGTATAAATCAACAACTTGAATTAGTAAAAATCTATTGAGTTCATAAGTTGATAATTTTTGACTTTCCAATCCACTGATAACTACAAATGGAAACTTAAAATAGAATTCAGTTTACAGATTAAAAAGAATTTGCAGTAAAAATCCAAGAAGATGTTTACAATTACAAGTATTAGAATTTTTTTCTTAGGGATCTATTCACAAGAAAAGAACTCATAAAAACATAACACAAGAAGGATGAAGGAAGAAAATAGTCTAGTTCATCGTGAGGTGTGTTAGAACCTTAAAATTTTGTGTAGTTCCATGATCACAATTAACCTTAAACAAAAATATATACTTAAGAAAAAACATGTCTAGCTGAAAACATTCCAAATCCCTTAGCAACCCCTTACCACTATCCCTCAATAGTAATCTAAACCTTTAGTGTGTTGGCAGTGTGTAACAAACAACATGAAGATATTTACCACCATACTGCAGAAATATTATAATGAGGATGCGGTTGGGTAGTATGAGAGAATTTAAATACATCATAAACTGCCATACGATGAGAAAGAAAAATGAAGGGTGTGGTATTGCAGGGAATAACCTGCCATACTGTGAGGAAGATCATAAAGGCATGTGGTAGGGTCATATGTACCACTATACCATAGAAGGATGTGATGAATCATGTGGTATGGTGGTAAGCCATATGTGACCATTAATGTAAACCATAGTACCATGGGTCAAGAAGTAAAGCTTGCAGTATAGAGGTAAGGATCCCACTACCCCATTGTGAAATGCAAAGAAGCATGCTTTATAGTGTTGTATACCCCTCTATCCTATGACAGTTATAGAAAGTGGTAGTGATAAAGTGGTATTAAATGCATGAATCACATCAATCCTTCGAACTTGTAAAATTAAAGGTGCATGTTGAAACTCAAACTACAAGAAAAATATTTGGTGTAAGGTTGATATTAATGTTGACATGACTGAGATTAGAAGCTATTAAACCAAGAATTTGACATTCTCTTTGCACACATTTGCAAAAACTATTGTGTGAGGAGCTAGTATTTTGAGGAGCTTAAGCTCTACAACCATTGTAACCTAGGTAAGTGCACAAAACTCATTGTGAAATAAGTTTTACGAGTACAAGATTGTTTGGAAATTCATTTCAGAAGTATAGGAGAAGTAAGATTGTTAAACATCATGTTGCCCAAGAAGAAAGAACCTAAAACTAAAAAGGAAGAATCTAAGCTTAAAAATAGGTCGTTACAATAGTTTATCCTAGATATACTCCCTGAATCAAATGATAGAGTATTTAAGAAAGTTTTTGAAGATGTAGCTCATAGTTGTAGAGATGCCCTTATCCTTATCTTTGGGTGGGAACTATTCTGGTACTTTTATGAGAAAAGGAAGGACAATATTCTGGTGTCAAATCCATGGGCATTATATTTGGCCAAGTTAATTGTCCCAAATGTTTTTATAGATGTAGAGTTCATCAGAGTATTGGCTCAGAGTTATCATCCTACTAATAGGTCTGTGAGATTTCGAGATGGTTCACCATTAGTTGTGTTGACTAAAGTGACCATCATTGAATTTTTTCACCTAAACAAACAAGCCTTAACTAAAATTGATTTGCAAAGAAGTGAAGAAGAATATACTAGATTGAGGAGAACCTATGGAAGTGAAGAAATCCCCATTTACATGAAAATGGGTGTGACCAATATGGTGATTCCTATATTCCCTTCTACTACTAAACCATTTGTTGTCATAGATTTCTAATTCTATTTCAAGAAAACCTAATTTTCTCTTTGTCAATTATTTGGGATTGATGCACAAGAGAAAATACCAATTAGTTTAATGATGATGGCTATGAGGATCCAAAACCTTGAGACAAATATTGAATATGATTTTTCCTCATATCTTGAGAAAGCATTACATGAAGGATTTCTACAAGTCAGGGAAAATAGAGCCCCCATAAGATTTGGGCAATATTCTTTGTTGTGCCACCTAATAATATACCATAATAAAGATACATGGAGCAAAAGGATGTGTTTGGGTAAGATTGATAAGTAGGGGAATTGGGTGCCAGTGCAATGATGGTGTTATATATGGGACAACAAATGTAAGAATTCAATTTATGTGCTATTCCTTGATGACTTTGTGTACAAAATTATGAGAGTTCTTGGCCACCCACCACAAAGAATATATACACGTGCTAGAACTGTTAATACCTTTGGCTTTGAAACCTGAGAAAGGCCATACTCCTAACTTAAGTGATTGGTTTTTTCTACCAAATATCATAATAATTAGGATTTATAGATGCCCACAAGCCCCACATATACTGCCAAAGTTTGTCCCCCATCGATTAGCCTTTTTAGATTTCACGTGTCAGATTATATGGATGAAAAAGGATGTCATGCATAAACAAAGGAAGGGTACATTTCTACCCAATTTGACAACATGTGGGAAACTATCAGTGGGATCTGATACACTTGAAGAGTTGCAAAATTATCTAGAAAAAAGGTACTCTTTAGAGTCTGGAAAGGAAAGATATTTTGACCCTATGGTCACATGATTTTTTTAAGACACACCATCCTTACCAAGTCTATGGTTACTCACTAGATTGATTATGAAGAATATGTAATCAAAAATTGTTTCACTCCTCAAGAGGTATATGAGAGAAGGAGAAAATGGGAAATTATGAAAAGGCTTGAGGAAGAAAGAAAGATGAAGCACAATGATTTCTTGGGGTATTTTGTAGAGGAAGAAAATCCTCTCAAGAGGATTGATATGATGATTGATAAGTTTCATGAATTATATGTTTGTAGCAAAGATGGGGATGGGGAGACTTTCCAAATTGTATCCCAAAAGGTTGAGTGGTATTGTAATTATAGAACCAACTCTTGTTACTATTTTAGTGTGTCATGCTTCTCTAGGATCACCTCCTGAACAACCACCTTCTAAAAAACAAAGGACACAAGAGATAGACCCACTTGTTTCCTATGAAATAAGTGAGGATATTGGAGATACAAAAGAATAAATTAACGTCTTAAGACATTTCAACGATGATGTTGAAGTGGACCAAACTATTCTTGGAACTAAAGAACACAAGCCTAAATCTAGAGATGATATTCAGGTACAAGGAGAAAGAGAAATACATGAGGATGAGAGGGTAATTGCAGCTCTTAGGTTCTTGGAAGTTGATGAATTTATCAAAACCCCTGAACTTAAAGAATTTTGGATTAAGATGAAAATGAGAGAGTTTGAAGTGAGGGTTGGAATAAATAAGATGGGAGCTAAGGAATCCCAACATGACCAAATAGTATCCCAAAATTTTAATGAATTTAAGAATTGATAATATTGATGTTAGCTCACAAGAGGCTAAAGAGATGATTTTGAAAAGTAATATACTTATTGTCCCTGGTATGGAATTAAAGAAAATGTTTTTACTTGATCAAGTGAGAACACAGGAAGACCCAATGCTAATTTATGAGTTTGAATCAGATGAAGGGGTAAGTGGCATAGGGTATAACCCTAAGATTGAAACCTTGTCATTCTAAGCCAAAGAAAAAGAGTAAACAAAAACAAGGGTTACTATATGTAGTGTAGGAAATGAAAGGGGCAACTATGGTGAAACATTAAAGGATACATCTCCTATAGAAGTTGCAACCATGACAATGCATTCAACTATGTTCATTCGAGCTATAATTAAGGATATGGAAGCTAGATTGGGAGATTACAAAAAGGAACAAAAGTTTTTAAATGATGAAGTCAATATATTTTTCATGGAAAATGTGAAGTTGAAGGAACAATTTAAAGGAGCAACCTCCTCTCAAAACAAGGAAATAATATTATACTAGCCTCCTCCTACTAAACTAGTTGATATAGAAAGTGCTTCTACTAAACAAGGGAGAATTATTAGAGAAAAGATTGAAGAGATAAGGAAATACACCAATGAGGGTAAGGAAGGAGTGAAAAATAAAATCTTCAATGTTTTAGAGAAGGTCCTCGAGCATAGGATAAAGCTAATTGTGTATAAGTTGGAAAATGTGTATGATTGCTATAGCTCACTGACATAGGCAAGTGATTAGATAAAAACACATGTACCCATAGTGGATCTCCTATTTAAGAATCGATAGCCCATCCACCACACATTGGTAACCTTGTGAAAAATTTTACAGAGTACTGAGGCTCCTACAATATTAAAGCCTACAGAGTAGATGGCCAAAATAGTTATAAATGAATTCCAATATATAAAAGGAGAGGACCAAAAGATCTTAAAAATAATAGATTCATTTCATACTTTAAAGGAGTGGTTTGTGCCAAATATATTGAAAGATGATGACCAATTGAAGGATCTCAATGAATGGAAGAGTGAATTTGGCTAGATTATTTCACATTGCATCACTCACATACAAAAGGATGGTGAGTTGAGTCTTGATAGGTTTGACTTAATCATGGATGGAGTAATAGCCTTAGATGCTGGATATTCTAAGTTTATCATGGATGGAAGGGCATTACTAGACAATCGATGGAAGATTGACCTTACAAATATATTAAAAATTCAAGAATACAAATGGCCACATCATTATATAGTGTATGAGTGGGAGCACGTATTTGGGTCCTCCCAAATAACAGGCCTTGGGGTTTTCACAGTGGAAGAACCGAACATTCAAATACACTAATATGTAGAAAGGACCTTGAACAGATCTTTAGTGATCATGGGTGCCTTACAGAAATTAATGGACTATGGTGTCATGAGTGCTGTCAACTTCATTAGTTATCTACTTTCTCTATTTTATGTTTTAAGAAAAACTAATGTTTAGTTTATACGAAGAGGCATGAATTTTGAAAAGATTCCATATTTTGTAATAGTCTAAAGCTTGTTGATTCTCTTATAAAAGAGAAACCAAGACCAAATTTTTATATCATCATCATAGGCATTTATAGAAACATATATGAGGATATTTTTGTTATATTGTAATATCTATTTGAAGCAAGCAGTGGAGAAGAAGATTTAATCTGGTGCTCAAATTTTTCTCTCAATTATTTTTTGATAATATTGTGTATGATTGGATTTTTTATGTATTTTAGGTGGGAATATAGGGGTATATTATGAATGCAACATTTTAGATATCATTTTATTGAAAATATTGAATAATTTTTTAATTTTGCAGTCTCTTAGTTTTAGTTTTCAATATTAATCAGACCTAAGAGATCATTTCTTTGTTTGTAAGGAGGAGTCTTAGTTCACCTAATATTAAGATATCTACATGTATTATCAAATCACAGATGTTCATTATTGTTTCCTTGAAACAATTATATTCAATACATGTGGAGGCTAGAAGTTGTATTAAAAACTAAAGCTATAATCTAGGACATACAAGAAATTATATTCTAACTAAACAAAATTAATTTCAACCAATGCAAGAAAACTAGGAAGAATGAATTACATTCAATAATAAATTACACCATACATATAACCAAAGTTTAGGTGACAAGCTAACCTCTTAAGGTGACATGCTAGTTAAGGTGAAAAAACATCATCATAATCATCTGGATTGCTGATTACATTGCATTGCACATATTTAAAACTCAAAGAATTACTTCACATTGCATAACTAATGACTAGATGCTAATAGATGACAAAATTTCAATTACAATATAGTTTTTACAAACTCAACCTAAGCAGTTATGCAATTAATTCACACTACATAACTAATAACTAGGAGCAACTGCTATTTGCATTTTCTTGTCATGGTATTCCATGAGACCACATTTCTTTGAGGCATTTTTCCAAACAATTCATTGCCTTATCTATGCTACCACATTTTTCATACATATTGTCTACCAAAGCATTTTATCAAACAATTCACTGCGGTGTTGCTATGGATAAAACCCTAAAACAAGTTCTTTTGAACAAGCTATGGATGCTTGGAAAAAATATATCAAAGCATGATAGTAAGAAATAGAATAGATAAGGTAGAGAACTAGCTGAAAAAATGCCTCAAAGAAATGTGGTCTCATGGTGATGGAATTCCATGACAATCCATAACAATTCACTTGGCATGGAATTCATCATAACATTCCATCACCATGAGACCACATTTCTTTGAGGCATTTTTTCCAAAGTTCATTTCCTTGTCTATGCTACCACATTTTTCATACATGTCTACCAAAACATTTTTTTTATCAAACAATTCACTACCTTGTTGCTATGGATAAAATCCTAAAAAAAGTGATTTCAAACAAGCTATGGATGCTTGGAAAAAATCTATCAAAGCATAATAGTAAGCAACAAGCTATGGTCTCATGGTATTTTTTTGCGCAAAAATGAACGTGAAAATATTTTAAAGTTTTTACAGGTTTTAAACGCCTTTTTTTTTTGCAATTTTGCTATTTGAAATAGGGAAAAATATTTGTGGTTGGTTTTGTGGATTTTTTAGTTGCGGGATTCTCATAGTTAGTGAAAAAGGTAGTGTTTATGAAGGAATGGAAAAGATGCATAGAGCCTTTGAATTATTCCTATACTGTACAATGGTATTGAATCATTTAGCAAACCATTTCTCTTCACAAGGCTACATTTTCTTGTGGAATAGTTGACCGAGACAACTCTTGCTTTGAACTAACCACCCTCTCATGAAATCCCATTCATATTATAAATTTTCATGATATTATCATAGTAAAGGTGATTATGACACCACTGGCCACTACTACATGTCATTAGTCAAGGAAAGCCGGAGGCCATAGGATTTTGTTGACAGGTTCAATTGAAGTTGGGAGATCTTAAGACTTCTCTCTCAAATTTTGAATAGGTTCTAGAGGTCCACCCTAAGAACCGTGAGAGCTTAAAATTTGTAGGCCATATATATTCTCAGCAAGAGCAAGCAGAGAAGGCTTTTGAAATTTTAAGAAAGGAAACTCACATAGATCCACATGATGCCTATGAATTTATCAAGATGGGTGAGTTATTAATATCGTCAGACCCTAGTGCAGCCTTAGATTCTCTTAAGACAACAAAGTCTCTTTTGAAGAAGAGTAGAGAAGAAATACCCATTGAATTGTTAAAAAAAATTTGAGTTCTTAATTTTGAGCATGATGAACTAGAGTTGGCTCAAAAAAATTTAATGGAGGCATTACGAAATGGCATTTAGGTTGAATTCATAAATAAAATCCCCAGTGCCAATTCTGCAATTTTTTCTATACGCTTTAAGGATATGGAATTCTTCCATTGACTAGAAGAAGGTGGTGTTTCACTTGAGTTACCATGGTGTTTCACTTGAGTTACCAAGGGAAAAAGTCACAACACTATTTAATCTTGCTAGGTTGTTTGAATAGATAGATGATACTGAAAAAACAAATATTTTCTATAGGCTAATATTGTTCAAGTTTCTTGATTATGTTGATGCATATCTACATCTTGTAGCCATGACTCAGGATTTGAATGAGATCCAACTAAGCCTATAATTGATTAGGGATACACTTAAGGTGGATAAAAACTCATCAAATATATTATGTATGCTTGACAACATGGAACTAAAAATAGATGACCGGCTTAAAGCAAAAGAAACAATTAAAGTAGCACAACAACTTGTCTTGGCTAATGAAGCAAAATAGAAAGCTAATGAAGAATGAAGGATTTAGATGGAAAGGAGAAAGAAAGAGGAATAAATTTGGTGAGTGATGCAACAAGAGGAGAAATTTGAACATGTGAAGGAATTATGAAAGATTAAGCGTAAGGACAAGGATGATAATGATGATGATGATGATGAGACTAGTCAGACTAAGAAGAAGAAAGAAAAGGAAAAGAATAAAAAGAAGAAGGACAAGGACCACAAGGCCTATGATTCATATATGGAGGAACATACTGTTGCCATGGAAGATGAGGTAAATTATATGAGTGATAAGGCACAAGATTATGCAGAAAATGCCTAAGATCTTTTTGCAGTTGCAGGTCTAGAAGACTCTGATGATGGTGAGACAAATTCTCCAGTTGCAGAAAAATCACAAAGGAGAGATGAATACTATGATTTTGAAGATGATGAACCATTGCAAAAATAGATTCCAAGAGAAGATGATCCATATGATGATGATTTCTAGGCTTCCCGAGCTTTAACCAAACCTAACCATTGTAGAAATAGATTCCAAGAGAAGATGATGCATACAATGACGATGGATAAGCTACCTCAAAATTTTAGTCAATCAAATATGCTTTTTCGCTTCAAAATCCATTTGTCATAGTTAAACAAGATCTTATCAAAAACCTTAAATGAATCATCTGTATGTTATCTTTTCATTTATCCTCTTTCTTGTTTTTTATGGGAAACCTATTTTAGTCTCTATTTTAGAACATTTTATGTGTTCTTCAATGTATTATGCTTTATATTTCTATCAGATTCTAGATTAAAATAACCTATAATTGAAAATAGATTAATCCATCTATTTTTATTTTATAGTCCCAAATAGGTGGATTAAATTATTTTGTTGTTCAAGTTTCCTAATTATGTGGATGCATATCTATGTCTTGTATCCATGACTCAGACTAGGAATGAGATCCAACTAATCCTAGAATTGATTGGGGATGCACTTAAAGTGGATAAAAACTCATCAAATTTTTTACGTATGCTTGGAAAAATATAACTAAAAATTGATGATTGGCTTAAACCAAAAGAAAAAATTAAAGTAGCATGCCAACTTGTCTTGGCTGATGAAGTAAAATGAAACTTTAATGAAGAACAAAGGATTCAAATGGAAAGGAGAAAGCATGAGGAAGAAATTTAGCGGGTGATGCAACAAGAGGATCAATTTGAACATGTGAAGGAATTATGGAAGAGTAACTGTAAGGATAGGGATGATGATGATGATGAGGTTGGTTAGTCTAAGAAGAAAAAAAGAAGGAAAAGAAGAAAAAGAAGAAGGATAAGGACCACAAGGCTTATGATTCTTATATAGAGGAACTTTATGTTTCCATGGAAGATGAGCCAGATTATATGAGTGATAAGGTACAAGATGATGCAAAAATTGCCCAAGATCTTCTTGCAACTGTAGGTCTAGAAGACTTTGGTGATGGTGACAAAAATTCTTCAGTTTCAACAAAATCATGAAGGAGACATACATACTTTGATTCTGAAGATGAACCATTGTAGAAATAGAGTCCGAGCAAAGATGATCCATATGATGATGATGTCTAGGCTTCATGAGGTTTAACTAAACCTAACCATTGTAGAAACAAACTCCAAGAGAAGGTGATACATACAATGACAATGGTAAGCTACCTCAAAATTTTAGTCAATAAAATATGCTTTGTCCCTTCCAAATCCATTTGACATAGTTAAATGATATCTTATCAAAACATCAAATTAATCATCTGTATGTTATCTTTTCATTTTTCCTCTTTCTTGTTTTTTATGGGCAATGTATTTTAGTCTTTATTTTAGAACATTTTATGCGTCATTCAATATATTATGCTTTATCTTTCTATCTGATTCTAGATTTAAAGAACCTATAATTGAAAATAGATTAATTCATCTATTTTTATTTTACAGTCCCAAATAGGTGGATTAAATTATTCTATTGTTCAAGTTTTCTAACTATGTGGATGCATATTTATGTCTTGCAACCATGGCCTAGGCTTAGAATGAGATCCAACTAAGCCTCGAATTGATTGGGGATGCACTTAAGGTGGAAAAAAGTTGATCAAATGATTTATCTATGCTTGGAAAAATGGAATTGAAAATAGATGATTGGCTTAAAGAAAAAGAAACAATTAAAGATCCACAAAGTGAATCAAATGCAAAGTATTCTTATATTGACATTTCACTTGGAAATTGGAATTAATTTGTAGCTTTTTGTAATGACAAGAGGGATCCAAAGGTGGAGTCACAACATCTTGAGAAGGCTAGAGAAATATATTGTAAAGTGTTGGCACAAAGACCATGAAATGTTTATGCTTTAAATGGGGCAACCATTGTGCTAGCTAAAAGGGGTCAATTTGATATTGCAAAGGAAATTTTTACACAGGTACAAGAAGCTATAGTAGGAAACATCTTTGTTTAGATTTTTGATGTGTGGGTAAATATAGCACATGTTTACTTTGCACAAGGACAATTTGCACTTGTAGTGAAAATGTATCAAAATTGTTTGAGGAAATTATATTTTGGCACTAACACCCAAATTTTATTATATTTAGCTCAAACACAATGAATCAAAATAGTGGCAAGATTGTAAAAGAACATTATTAAGAGTAGTAGATTGTAACTACTATAAGTTTCCAATAAAAAAACTATAGATTTTGTGTTTAATTAATGAGGGTTTTGAATTACCTTTGAATTCACTATAAAGTGAGTCCCCAAATATGACTTTGTTGCAGAATTCAAATACTTTGCAAGAAAAAGTGAAGTCCTTTCCTACCTTTTCAGAATTCTCTAGGTCCTCTCCAAACAATATTTATCACCCATGCAAGTGTTGTAACTCAAAAAACCTCAGTGTAGTTCATGCACCTAGCTTTTGTAACTCAAAATGAGGAACCTTAGTTTAGTTCACATGCCTGATTAGTGTAGTTTTCTAAATGGTCGTAATAATGTAGAATTTCAAAATTTTAAATGGGAATAATGTAGAATCATGTGCAATACATGACTCCCACCAATCATTTCCCCAAATAATTTTTAATTTTTTTTTTTCTAATTTGTACTTGCGTGATTAATTGTTTAATAGTCATTTTTATTTTTGTGACTAAAATTATTTGTACCCAATGACCAAATTAGTCATTTATTTACTCATTTATAGCTATGTTGCAAAACAATAGTAGAATTTAGTCATTTTTAGTTGTTATGACTAAATTTTTTAGTCACCAAGTCATTTATTTGCCAAATTCTACTAGTGAAACCACACCCTAAATACAAGAAATTCTCCTACAAGGAAATGACTATAGATCTATATGGAGAATTTCATTAGTGTCAAATGATGTAATATGCATAGAAGATGTAAGGAAGTACATTCAAACACCTTTGACAGAGATTTAGCATTCAAATTTTGAGGAGTTGAGGACAACACTACTACAACTGGGAACAAACTCATAAATACCTAAACATGCTTGGATGCCAAAGAAGAAGCTAGACATATGGAAGAACTTCCAAGATTTCAAAAAGGAGGAATGGATCTACTTAGTGTTTAGGAGGCTACATGATGAATTAATTTACCTCAAAAAACCCTACTGCATCACAAAGGATGCCATCTAGGCCATTAATAGGTTATTAGAAAAAGGGGTGATTCCTCCATAGAAGGGTATCAAGAATGTTAAAGTCACCAAGCTCACTGATGTAATTTTCAATGGGAGAAGTCTAGATATCAATAACATCATCAACCCTTGGGTGAAGTATGCCACCAAGGTGATCACATATAAAGTGTAATATGCAAACAAAGGACTGACCATTGTTGTTGCCATCCACACTACATATCAGATGGTAATTCAAGTAAAAGACTTTAATTTGTGTGAAGTTCTCATAATGAAGCTTCACAAGGATGTAGCTAAAACTAGGAGCTCATTATATTATTTTTGGTATGGTACTCTTCTCATTTGTCTCACATTTTATTTTATGAACTAGCTCCCTTAGTTTTGTAAGAAAGGATGGGACACAACAAAACTAATAGCCTCTAAAATTTAGGATTATGCGAAAGGGTTTTTGACTAAATCAACATACATTTAGGTATTTGGGGGATTCTTAAAAATGTTTTAAAAATATATGTAGGATTGATGGAGAGTCTCCCAAAACATGGTATAGAATTACCTAGATTCTATTATCTTTTTGGTTGATAAAGACTTCACCATGATAGAGGTGATAAAACCTCAAACCTCATGGATTCCTCCATTGTCATATGAGATTCCAAATATAGAAGTGGAGTCTTATGTTTCTTTGCTTCTTAGTCTCCAAAAATATATTCAAAGGTAGAAATAAACCTCATTGCAAAGGAATACGTGGAGTTTGTAGCCAAGAAAAAAGCTACAAAATAGCACAAGGGGAAAGAACAAACATAAATTCCACCAAGAGATATGGAGGAGCCAAAAGAAGCACCAAAATATACTCTTGAAAGATCCAAAATATTTCAAAATAGAGATTCCATATTCCACAAAACTAGTAGCACTCAGTTGAGGTAGAGGAAGGTAGAGAGAACACTAAAAAATCCCCCCCCCCAAAAAAAAGCAATAAAGGCCCTCTTATAGGTGACTGCAAAAAAGAAAACATCTAGGAGGAAACAACAAGAAAAGAGAGAGGTAGAACATTAATTATTGTAATGAACTAACCCTTATATGAAGTAAAAATTTCTAACTTTACCCTAAACGAGTAAATAAACAACTAACATGCCATTGCAAAAATAAAAAATTTCTTTTCTTTATTGATAATTCCAAAACATAATACAACATGAATTCCTTTTCATTTCATAAATAGATCAATATAAGAAAGCATAAAAATACAACATAGCTTAAAGAGATTTAGAAAAAATAGTTATAAGATGGTCCAAGATCCTTCCTTTCAAATCTTGGTTCTTTTGTCGCCTGCTATGGAGGAGAAGCATCACTCAGGCGATTTTCCACCAACCACAAACTCTTAATGTGGTCTTTCGTACATCTATCATTCTATGGATGGCCCTTCCCTTCAATGAAGAGATTGGTAGAACAATCGATAATGACAACCAACTGATCATAGTGATGTGTTCTACATAACTAGAACTTGTCACCCCACAATCTCTATCTAGCATGTAATATTGGATCATGGTGAACTAATAGTGGAGCCAAAGATTATCACACTACTTTGGCCAAAGTGTTTCATTCAATATGTTCTACTTAGGGTCATCTATCACATACACTACTTAGGGCCGATTTGACTTAAAGGATATCTTATGCTACGTATATGTATTTCCTTCAATGGATAGTTGATCATCCCAGATAACCTACAACTTTACTATTCTACTATGAATTAACCTACTTATCTAGTAACTTCACAAGGTAGGTATTTTAGTTTCTATGGATATTCCATCATTCCAAAGACAACCTATATACTTGGATAACCCTACTTACTTGTAAGTATATATATAATTCTCTCCCATACTGGATGACCTCTCCTAGGAGTAAAATAAAATCTTTCCTAGTTAAATCAATAACTTAGCTAAATACACATATGTTCTTTTCATGTTCAATCATACCTAGTATATAATACCTATGATAAAAAAATCATCTCCTATTATGGAGCACATAAAAAAAAATTATGGAAACAACATAACAACATCACTTTCCTTTTCAAAGTAATCTAAATTTTCTAATGCATATACTAAAATACATCTCAACCATGCATGCAAAAAAAAACCACTCTAAGTAAAATAAAAAATAAGAAGAGGTCCTCATGCCTGTTATTGCTTTATCCAAACTAATGACAACAATGCAGCCCTCTCCAATAGCAAGTGGATTGATAAACAACTTCTCAAGATTATCTCACTATCTCTATCTCACTTGTTGGAAACTTAATTCTCTCAAGATATACTTTCTTCTCAACTAAAGAATCTCACTCCTATCACTCTCACAAGACTCTGCAAAGTATGGTTGGAAATATGTAGAAATATGAAATGGAAAATGTGTCTTATCTCTTGAATAATGCATCTCTCACAAGTGAATTAGAAGAATAATAAGAATCATCATCCCTCTCAATTGAAATGGTTTGACTATTTATAGATCAACCCAACATTTAGAAAACCTATAGTCTAGGCATGTTGAGTGACAAAAACCTTCATGCAAGGCAAGTCAACATAAAGGTGGTGATGAAATAAGCTTAGACTTAGCAAAACTCTCTATAGATCAACTTACTTCTGTGACAAAAATTCAAAGACTAGTTCAAAAGGCACATGGAGAATTCAAATTGTTTCAATGGGGACTTATCTATAGAAAAAAAAACTCAAAGGTAGCACCAACCTCTACTATATCTCCTTTACATTTGGTACCATAAAAATCAGTCAATATCTAGTTTATGACAATAGATTAAAATCATTCCAATGGTGGATGAATCGACTTGCAATTTAATATGATAGACTAAGTTAAGCATGGTTTCATTTATCATGTCGACTAAGTCAAGCTCTCTACAACCAACATTACCAAATGCAAAGCCACACTTAATATTGCATGCCATTCTCAATGATAATTGATTCCTACTAGCAGTCGATAGCTATTAAATCAGTTTCAAAGACATAGTCAACATCGACCTTTAACTCATAGTCTATATCGACTATTAGTTAGCCTTTTAAATCGGCTCAAATAAATAAGAGATGGTCAATCTGAATCAACATAAGTAATATGCTTAATATATATATTATATATATACATGTAGTATATATTATATACATATATATTTAAATACTCAACACATATATATATATATCATAAATCTATAATGTTTGAATACATTCAATATATATAACTATACATATATATATATATATATATATATATATATATATTCATATAAGAGAACATGCAATACAATATATAATAAACACGTTATACCAAATGTGTGCATAAATACATATGTATAAATGTATATACCTCTATGTACACATATGTGTAGGTATATCTATATCAATGAATTTGTATGAGTGTGTCCATTCACCAGCGTATGCATGTATCAATATACATATACATATGGATAGGTGTATATAATATACACATATATATGTTCACATTTGTTTCACATAAAGCCACTCATGTTACCATCATATTGATAAGTGTGTATGTGTGGTATATCTATACATATGCATATATGTGTCATTAGATAGCATTGAAATGCATGTACATACATATAAGCATACTTCCCCATACATCCCACTTGTCCATATGATCATAATAACACAAGAAAGATCTCATAAGCTCAAACAAATAAACATCAACTAATGCATGCAGAAGTAAACAAGACTCTCAAGTGCAACCATATGATTAGGGATGAATTACCTACAACCCACAAATTGACTCAACTCAATGTTTCTAATGTGGTGTGTGTATATGCTCAGATAGTTACTTTTACCACTTGCCTGACCAAGATCTTCTCCCGAGTGATAATTCCCCTCCGCTTGGAGGAATGGAACACATACCTACATCCATTAACACATGCACATGATAGTCAATTGTTCAGAACAATATGCAGTATACATTAACATCTCCAAAGTTAGGATAATGATAATTGAATAAAATTTTATTAAATTATATGCAATATTTCACCATGAATATCATCAACTAAGGTAATATCAAATGAGAAAACATACATATTGATAACAAGGTACAAGCATATTTTATTCATCTCCAAAATTCACATTACATCCATTTTTACCCTATGTAGTAATATTAAATAGTAACTATACAATTGGAGTGTAAAATACTCCTCCCCTTATGAATCATCATCCTCGAAGACTTAAGGTATTATTCAAAACATAACAACTAATATTATTTATTAAACATTCTCAAAAGTATCAAGGATGACAGGAAATTTATGTTGAATTTTTGCATAGTCCTCCCATGTAGTTGAGTCTTATGTGTATTGGTCCCACTATACTTTGCACTGCAAGATCTTTCTGATATGGAAGCATATCTTACGTGTTCCTAGAACCTTGACGAGCTCGAGAGTTACTACTCTGGGGTCCTGTACCTATAAAGCAGTCCAATCAATTACATGATTATCCCCTGGTATATAATTTTTAAGGTAGGACACATGGAAAAAATTATGCATTATGGCAAGAGCTGGTGGCAATAGGATCCAATAGGATACTAGATTCACTTCCTCTAGAATCTGAAAAGGTCCAATGTAATGTGGGGCTAACTTAGAAGACTTTCCAAATTTAATGGATCTCTTTTGAGGTTTCACTCTCAACTATACTTTTCCACCTAAGGGAAAATTACAGGGCACTCTTTTAGCGTCGACATAGCTTTTCTATTGATCATTAACTGCAGCTAACCTTATCGTAACTACTTTAATTTGTTCATCCATTTCAGCCAAAATTTTTGGCCGAAGACTTACTCGATCCTTAAGTTTGTCCCAACTTATAGGAGTTCAACACTTTCGGCCATACAAAGCTTTGAAAGGAGCCATCTTAATTGTAGAATGATATGAGTTATTGTAGGAAAATTCAACTAAGGGTAAGTAATCCTCCCACTTGTATTGATGATCCATGCAATACATCTTAAGTAGATCTTCCAAAACTTGGTCTACCGTTTTAGTTTTCCCATCTATTTCTGGACGATATCCTAAGCTTATGTTTAACTGAGTCCTTACTGCAAAAAATGAGGTTTTCCAAAACCTAGAAGTGATTCATGTATCCCTATCTGAAATTATCTTTTTAGGAATTCCATGTAATCTAAATAGTTCTTGCAAAACATTTCTTGCTATAATAGGTGCTCCATTAGTTAAGTTCCTTGGTATAAAATGTGCTACTTTGCTAAGCTTATCCACTACCACGAGTATGGCATTGTGCTTGTTCCTTGACATAGGAAATCCTTGTTAAAGTAAAGTAATTAATTAACTTTACTCTCCTCTTAAGATTTCACCTTGCACACATATTAGTCATTTAATAATTAATATTAATTATTAAATGCACTCACCTTTAGGATTAGGTTTTCCTTTTAGGTTTTGATCTCCTTTTATAAGAATTGATCTCTTGTATTTCTTTGATGCACTATTCATTTTTCTGGAATACATCTTGCACATTGTGAGAGTCAAACCCTTGTCTTGATCTCTCTCTTTCTTTGTGACAAGTCTTTTGCATGCAGGTATTGATCGGGTTCTGTGGATTTGCATTTATCAAATCCTACAATCCTTGCACAAAGTCCATACTTATGACTTTCCATTTCCTTTCTAGTATGTCATGTGGGTATAACAAGCCCGCAGGATAATGATGCTCAACTTTCACCCTTTCACACTCAAGACACTTGGCTACAAAACTAGAAACATCTCATTTCATTCCCTTCTAAAAGTATAATTTTTTTACATCAGCCATCATTTTCGTCACTCCAAGATGTTCAGAGTATGGTGCTTCATGTATTTCCTTCCATACCAAATTTTTTAATTCCTTTACATCAGGTACATACATTCTACCATTATATATAAGTAGTCCATTAGGTTCAAATTGAAAACTTTCATACCTAGAATCTTGAGGATTATTTGTGAGAGATTGCTTGACTTGTAAGTAATACTCATTCTCTTTGCACTTTTGGAGTACTTTCCCCTTGAAATTGGTTTGGGTTGTTATAATTGAGGAAATGTTCCATCTTTGACTTAATGCATCGACAACTTGATTTTCTTTTCCCTTAATATAACTGGTATTAAAATCATAGTCAGCTATTAGCTCTAACTATCTTCTTTGTCTTACATTCAAATTAGTTTGAGTAAAAAGGTACTTTAACCCATTGTGGTAAGTTTTCAACTCAAAGGGTTTTCCTAGCAAATAGTGCCTCCACATTTGCAATTCATAAACAACTGCCAACTCTAAATCATGCGATGCATAATTCATCTCATATGGTTTCAACTTTCTAGATTCATAAGCAATTACTTGGCCATCTTTCATTAACACACCTCCTAACCCTTCTCCACATGCATCTGTGATCACTGTAAAGCTACCTTCAGGATTTGGTACTTTTAAGATTGGTGTAGTGGTTAATTTCTCCTTGAGTAGGTCAAAAGCTTCTTGACACTTCTCATTCATACAAATATCTTTTCTTTCTTTCGCAAATATGTAATTGGAAAAGAGATTTTAGAAAATTTTATGATGAACTTCCTATAATATCCTACCAAATCCATGAAACTTATTAATTCTGATACATTCTTAGGTATAGGCTACTGAATTACTACTTTGATCTTAGCTAGATCTACAAAAATTCCGTTAGCCAAAATCACATGTCCTAAATAATGTACTCTCTTTTGGAATAATGTGTACTTGGAAAGGTTACCATACAACCTATGCTCTTCAAATGTTGTAGGAACATTTCTAAATTCTTGCAATGTTCTTCCTCATTTCTAGAATAAATCAATATATCGTCTAGAAAAAACTAGTACAATTTTTTCAAGGTAATCCCTAAACACACTATTCATTAGGTTCATAAATGTTGTAGGTGCATTTGTTACAAATGGTAAAAAAATGAACTTATAGTGTCCATATCTAGTTCTAAATTCAATTTTAAAGATATCTTCATCTTTAACCCTCAATTGGTGATATCTAGATCTCAGACCAATTTTAGAGAATATGGCGACACCTCTCATTTGATCAAAAAGGTCATCAATGCGGGGAAATGAATAATTTTTCTTAATTGTAGCTTTTTTAAGCATATGATAGTAAATGCACAAACATAATGCACCATCCTTCTTCTCAACAAATATGACTATACCATTACAAGAACATTACAAGAGCATTCATAAGGCATTTCAAGGAAGATTTCAAGAGTCTATTGCAGCAATCCAAGATCATATCATCATGAAAAGGGTTTAATGCATTCATGTTTTTGAGGTAAAGAAGTGAATGTAGCATTGAATATCTACTTGAAAGAATTGTTCAAATCGTATTCAAGGATCCAAGATCTACATTCTTCATGTCCACTACATGCTAGATTGCAGATTTATTTCACAAGACACCATCCAAGGTGACATCAATTACATATCTCATGTTTCCTGCTTCATTTCATTTATTTCATCATTTGGTTTAATTACCTACAAGGGGTTTGACCAAGGAAAACCCTCATTCACTAACAATCAACAAGGTTTTAATCACTTGAGTGTGTTATTATAGATTCATAGGTTGAAGATCAAGTGAAGCAAGTTTGGAGCAAGATTGTCAAAATTGTGAAGTTATAAAAGTTGTCATCTAAAGTCCAAAATCAAAGATACAAAGCTAAAACGTTACCTACAAACTTCTAGAAGCTGATAATGAAGAATTTGAGAGTGTAAAAATAAAGGAATATAACCCTCATCTAAATTTTAAAAACCCTAATAGGGATCCATTTGCCACTAAAGGTGAATGAGTCCTCTATAGCTTAAAACAAGTTTCTGGCAAGGTACACATCATTTTATGCTTTGAAAACTTCCCTCATAGTTGCTATAATATTTAGGTATCAATTTTTATTGTTATTTTCATCTTATCATACACATAATTGTAGTGATTTAGTATGGAAAAACTAGTGATCTATCCTCTTGCACATGAATTTGGGTTTACCTTATTTTCCACCTAATCATTAATGGTGAACCCAACATATTGACCATTGCAATTTTTCAATTTTTGAAGTATCTCATTGCATCTTAGGTTATATCTTGGATTCATTAGAATTAAATTAAGATCTCATTTAGGATTACTTGTTTTGAATTGAAATCTTCCATCTCATCTATGGTTTAGAATTTCATTGTTTTGCATCTTTCTAAATTTAAAAAATACAAAAAGAAAATTAGTCAGTTTGCATCTCATTTAGATCTCATATAATTGAGTTTGAAAACAAAAACAAAAGGGAATTTCAATTTATACCTTGCATTTCATCTTTTCATTACACTTTTACATTGCATTTTTGGAAAATTTGAAACTGAGTTTCATTGTCTCAAAATTGGAACTGAAAGATATCACTGAAAGCTAGCAAATCATTTAAAAACATTTTAAAATACCTAACCAAGACCCATTCACCCTTAGTGGTGAATGAGTCCCTAATCAGGTCCTATTTGTATCTTCTGGCATCTGAAAACACATCAAAATTCACTTTGAAATCCATAGAAACATCTAAAAAATAACTAACCAGGACCCATTCACCCTTATTGGCGAATGAGTCCCTGTTAGCTATTGATCTAAATTTTTTGGACATTAAAATATTAGTTTCTAGCTTATGTTTGGTGCTATTACTAACCTATTTCAGTTTCTTGATTTTCTATTTCATCAAATTCATTGAATTTAGCTAAAATTGCTTCATTTCAATGTATTGTCAAAATTCATTTGGATGTCTTTATTTTTCTTTCATTATCAGCATCGTTGCAACATTAGATAGATTAGTTTACATTTTTCAATCATTAAGAAATGAAAACAAAAATATAAAACATGAAAAGAAACAAACAAGCAAAATGATAAGCCTTGGAGAAAGCATATCGTTCAAACCCTTTAGTTGTGATGACTTTGACATGTTAGATGAAGCTTTTGAGGAATTCATCTCACTTAGATCATCCACTAAATCTTTGATGCAAGAGGATGCAAGCTGTAACGCCCTGCCACGCAACCCTAGAGGAAGTTGCATTTAACTACTTAAACGAAATAATTTTTTTTTTTTAAAGTATAATTAATAAGCAAGTTCACTAACTAATGCCAACAACCTCTAAGGTTACGAGATAGAGGTTAAAAGAACCTAAACAAAAAAAACATGATTTAAACCATGCCATTTAATTACTAAATAAATTAAGCACATACATTCCAATGAAATGATTTACAACAAAGCATAAGATAACTTTCCATTCATTAAACCATTCATTAAACAATAGATTACAACACTCATTCCCCGAATGAGGCAAGATCAATTACACAATAACAATTACAATTTCCACCTCAATAACAACTAAGGGGTAAAATACTATGAAAGCAACTGAAATGCAATAAGGCAAGAACTATTATGGAAACCAATGAGCTCTCCAACTGGATGTCTCATCCACACAAACATGAAGAAGGAACCCAATAGATTTAGGTGCACGCCATCCTACCAAGTGGAACCCAAAGGCCCACCCCCCGTGCTAGGAGATAGTAACCAGGAATCCTAGTCAAGTCAATCTACCTCTAGACATAGGCTAACATAACTGAACCAAACTGAAACAACCAAACACACGGACCTCACAAGAACATCATAAGCTCAACTCAGATACCATACAAGTACAACACACATACAACATGAGTACAACACTAGTACAAAACAAGTACAACATATGTACAATATAAGTATGACACCACATGATCACATTGCTTCCAGATATAAAGCAGGACAAGAATGATGCGAGAATCAACACGTAGCCACATTAGGTATGTTAAGGAAACCATACCCACCATACAAAACTGACTGTTGTCCTAGACAGAGTATCATCGCACAGCTCGTCATGGGTTATCCTTGGGAATCTTCCTAGGCTCCGGCCCCCCACAAGACAAGGGTTATCCTGGTGACCTTTACCAAATCCCGACCCCCACACTCACTCATGGGGAGCCAAATACCTTTCGTACAGACAAGATAGATGACCTTGCCATTGTAATCCTTCTCATCTCATCCCAAGCCTAACCGAGCACTTAGGTCCATGAGTGAGGTAAACTTATCTTGATTAGTGTGAGGTTAGTCCTAAGCTTCTAAATATTGTTTTAGTTATCACTTGTTTAAATAAATTGCAATGAGTTATCCTTGGCACCACTCCAGTGTGCCAGCCCCCATTGCAAGCCATTCTTCTATGATGACACACACACACCATCCAAACAAACATCTATGGAACCAAGGTGCAACAAACTAGATACCATGTCCACTCCTTTCTTAGGGGATGACAAAGTTAAAACCACTCCAAACACTGGAGGTAACAATAATACAAAACTACTCTTGACCACTCTCGACAAGGAGACACACATTACAAAATAACTCCTTACAAGGAGACACAGATCCCATAATCCACTCCTAAACCAAGGAGGTGCAAACACTCCCGTTCACGAAAATTGGGTACCAACATAAACATAACCGCACCTGATAAGGAGGCACACATTACAAAAACCAACCCTCACAACGACAGACCAACTGGAAGGCTTACAAATTTACAACACATTTAACTCACTTCCCAAGACAATGACAGGAATAGTTCATAATCAATTCGAGCAAGAATTAACTTCTACTTTGGGTTCACTAAACCCATTTCCCCAAACAAGAACACGAAGGGAAATTTCACTGAATGCAATTGAAGAAAACTACCTTTGGATATTCTAAATCCATGTCCTCATTAATATTTCGTAAATCACTACATTAATAAAGTGGAATTAAAAACATCTCTTTAAAATGAAAGATAAAATTCAACTCCAATGTTTAATTTCGCTATTTGATTCAATGGTAATAAGTAATCGTTCAAATTTCTATGTTTCAGAATGCAATGTTAGAAATAATGATAGATTTATTGCAAAATAATTTAGTAAATAATCATAATGCTAAACACAATTCTAAACAATTCTACGTTTAACCTTTCAAAAAAAGCATTTAAGATTTCAATTGATAAACTATATATTCTAATTCTCACAAGTACCGTTACAATATAATCATCATTTAAATCAATAGTTTAACAATATGCCATAGAGAAAAATATTTAAAAACCTAACTCAGTTTACCAATATAATTCACCCCTATATGTGTATATCAAAACACACATATTTTAATATTTAAACAACAATACCCTCATATTATGAAATATAATATTAAATATTAATATTCAATATATTAATAATTTAATACTATACTATATAATAATGCATATTACTATATTTATTTATACTAATATTATAATATTATATATATTTAAAATTAAATATTATTATTTAATATTATAAATATATATATAATATTAAAATATTAATAAAAATAAAAATAATAAATAAAATTTAAAATAATAAAACAAAATTACAAAAGGGTCAACACCCAAGCATCAGTCCACGTGCGGACAGAAAAGAGCGGTCACCTAGGGTTCAGTCACACCCATAGTCGAGGGACGGTCGGCTGTGTCCATACACAACCGACCCTTATGCTGGGGCGACTGTGTATAGCCATAGTCAGCTCTCCCTAATGGGGTGGCGGTTGTGTCTATACACAGCTGTCCCCTGGCGGTGGTGGCGACAGGGATGCAAGGAAAGAGGGGTGGGGAGTAGCGGAAGAGGAAGTGGCTAGGGTGTGGGAAGCGGCGGTAGACGAAAAGAAGGTGGGGGTCGCAGGGTGTGGCTCCCTCCACTCACCTCCATGGGAGGTACGGTAGGGGTTGAGCCCCCAGCCCCCATCCAAAATTTTTTAAAATTAAAATCTATAATTTTTTAACAAGGATGCACTGCAGATTTAGAATTTTGCGCCCCTCCATGGGGTTTTCAAGAATTATTTTAACAGCAAACCCATTTAAAAAAAAAAACAAATTGAACCAGGTATATATATATAATTAAAATTATATACATATATAGAAGTATTGATTAACCATCTCTATTTTACATTTGATAAACAAATTGAGCAAATAATTTCCAAATACAAAGAAATTGCAGCCAAGAACACAAAGATTTTCTTGAAGAATTCATATCCAAACATAGATTTTGCAAACAAGAAATTTTCAAAACCTGAATCTTTCTAAATTCAATAAACATTTAAATAAAATTAACCTGGTAGTCCAAGAACTTGAGAAGATCCAAGAGGGTACACCGATCCTCCTTCAGATTCCAGTCCCTCCAAGCAAATCCAAAACCCACAAAATCCCCATTTTAATCCTTCTCCCAAAACTCCATTTTTTAACTTCTCCAAAATTTTCATCCTCCAAAAATTGAAAAACCAAAACCCAACCATAAGGATTTAACCTTAAAATTTCAACAACCCTAATAAATTCTTTAAAAGCAGGAAAAATGCAAAAATATCTAATTTCTTTAATTTTGAATTTCAATTTTCAAATTTCAAACTTTCAAACTTGACCTTTAATTCATTTTCAATTTCCAAATTCCCCAAATTGCAAATTAAATCATTTTCTTTAAATTTTTCAATTTCGACAAATATTCAATAACATTAATTTCGAAATAGATAACTCAACTTATTTAATCATCATAAATTTAATTAATTAATAAAATAGATTTAATCAAAGATTAAATTATTTATTAATTAAATTAAATTAAATAATAAAATAATTATATTTCAGCATAATTTCCAAATCAAATTAATCAACAACTAAAATGCATTTAAGCTATTTAAATCACCCAATAAATTGCAATTAAATAATGAAGAGAGGGCACAAAATCCCAAGCAACACAACCTGACACACACTGATGACATATAAAGACTAGGGTGACGACCTGACATAGAAACCTAGTTACTATCTCCCAATCGAATACCATTGGGTATTGAACACGCTCTCACCTATGAAACTAGGTGGAGTCAATGTCCTGTACCTGTCAACCTGCAATTCAAGTAAACAACAACATATAATCTGAACAGCATAAAATACACACCGTGAAGAGGAAATTACGGGGTCATAGGGCACTCTCAAGTGAGTGATGTGATACCATCCTCTTCACCAATACACTACAAATAACTGACACTTCTAACATGATATAATTCAGAGCATAATCATCTTTAATTCAAATAACCACTATGCTAATCCAAAGCATGGAATAAAGATACATTAGAATAACTAGAAACACATCACAACAACATACACACACAAAGACACACTGAACAACCAGAAGGAAAAACGGAGGGGTATTACACAAGCATAGACAATCATGACAATCACAATTGTTCTTCTCATGATACCTCTCCTATTAGTGATGATGGTATCTTAGTGAAAGAAGATACAATCATCAAGAATCATGAAATTCTTGTTTGTCCCTCTCCTACTCCCTCTTGGAGAGATATTATGAGACCATTAAAACATTTGTTAACATCACTTTACCTTGTGAGAATACCTTAGTGAGAGAGGATATGTTGGTGTTAAAAGATCTGATGATTGAGATTTATAGCATTATTTATCTCCTTCCTAATTGTACCTAACATTTGGAAAGGTCTATTTGAAAAAGAGGATCCAATCATTGGTAAGCATAAAAATGATAGTTTTCCTCCTCTTGATGCCTCCCCTATGTGTGATGAAGTTACTTTACAAAATATAAACATGGAATATGAACATCTTGTTTACTCCTCTTCTAAAGACTCTCCTACTAGGGTGGATGTTATGGCACAAGAGAATGAGACCTTAGAAAAAGGATGAAATCATCGAAAATCATGACAACCAAATTTGGCCTTGTCCTAGGGGTGAAGAATATATCTTGGTGTTAGAAAATCAAGAGAAAAGTCATGAGAATCATATTATTGAACAAGAAAATTCCATAATTGATAATTAAGATAATACAACCATTGATAGCTCCCTTACTTATGATGAAGACATTTTAGAAGAACCAAACATTGAATGTCATGAACATCTATTTTGCTTCTCTCTTAAAAAATCTCTTCCTAGGGAGGATATCATATAGCTTGGGATGAAATCCTTAAACAATATATCAAGAATTTTAAACACACAAAGGAGATTATTAAGGAAATTCAAGGAAAATTTCCTTAGTTGAAGGGGGACTCTACTCAAGCACCTCTAACACATCTGAAGATTCTTATAGATGAACTCGTAAAAGATCCCATCCTATAGAAGGATAAGATAAAACATGAAGTACAAGAAGTATTCCAAAAGAAAAGGATGGATGAAGTTCATAATAAATGTGCTACTATTCAGTTACAACTAGAGACTCATCTCGGCACAATCAAGGGCACAACTAAGGAGATCAACAAAATTTTATGATATTACCTATACTAGCCAACAATTGTGGCTTATACAAAAGATTAGAAAGATTCTTTAGAGACCTAGATTCTACATAGCTTGAATAGGAATACGATGCCACTAAAGATATAGATGGGAGTATTTGGGTAAAAATTGAAGGCCTCCATGATCAGTATTACCAACTACAAGATCAAGGGGATAAAATATAGTGGCAGTTTCATAAGTTTCAAGATATTTTTAGTCTATGGTCGACCCATCTTTCCAACATTATCCATGAGGCTTACTATTTTTCCCAAGGTATTCAAATCCTCACCGCCATTTTAGAAGCTGAGAAGCAACTTGTCCAATTCCATATTCACATCTTGATCAGCTACAATTGGAAAAGAAAAAATGGGATGATCACCTTCTTACCCTCCAAGGAATCTATTCAGGTATTCTTCTAGCAAAGGAAAATTGACTTGAGGAAAAGTCTAGGTTTTGACGAGGGGATGATGTTAGCTGGAAAATAGTACATAGACACTGGTCTGGAGATACATAATATCTAAACAAAAATAATATTCTAGAACATGAGTTTAAGAAGACAAAATATACTCTAGGGATAGTATCTAATGTCCACATCTTATAGTTTAACTATAAGAATATAGAAATATATTCATTAGTAACCAATAGGAAGAAATAATAAGGGAAAGGGTATAAGGTATTCACTATAATGGATATATAAGGAATGTAATGAATTATTATTGCAATAATAAATATAAGTAACACTAAATTATGATTTATCTTGTATATGTGTGGAATATTATTCTGATTTATAAATAAGCTTGGATCCAAAATACCTTCTTGTGTTTCCTCAATATGACCAACTCCGAGGTTACAAACTACAACTAGCAAAGATATTTTGGATATAGAACTCTTACCGGTATCCCTCAAATTTCTTGTTAACAATTTCTACTAACTAAAAAGTAATTAACTCATCATAAATATTTACTTTTAATTTTAAAAAAATAATAATAGAAAGATGTGTGTGTGTGTGTGTGTTTGTTGTATTTTTATATTTTATTACGTTGACTATATTTTTTTATTTTATAGTATTAGTTTTTAAATATATGTCAATTCTATTTCAGGTTTTATGTACACAATCATGGCATGAGATTTTTTTCCTTGTTTTCATTATAGAACACCTCTTGATGTAATAACCAATCATGAAGGTTATAAGGAATCAAAATATTTATAGGAAATAATATTATTATTACTTATTCAAGATAAGATTCATGAGGGTAGCATTCCATTATTTTAATTTTTTTTCTTTGTCTAGTAATTTTTAAAGATTTAAATACATAGATTTTTATTATGTCATAGTAAATAATAAAACACTGTCTTGAAATCATTCATGCCTATAGTTTTTATAACACCTTAAACAATGAAAATTAGTTTAATTTGAATTTTGTCAATAGGCCTTGTTAAGATATCAAAATATTGATGAAGTCCTTGATGGACGGTCCATGGAGGGTAGAGTGAAGGATTATCCAACTATGTAGCTAAATGAACAAACACACAATCAAAATATGAAACAACAATAAAAATAATATGATCCTTATTGATTCATTGTCATGATATAATTATTCTACCATAAGGGCTTAAAAAATGAGGCCTTAACCTTCAAAATGAATGTTTGTTCATGGCTTTAAAAGATGAATCTATGTTTGCTAACTTTGAAAGATGTGTGAAGGAATGTCCTTTAGTGAGAAAGGATAAGAGTGAAGGTACTTTGGTATCTGATTTTCATGCTAGATAGGATAAGAACTACTGGATCATTGATAGTTGTTTCTCTAACCATATGAATGAAGAAAAGAGTAAGTTTGTTAAACTTGAAAAGTATTATGGAAGACTTGTTAGATTTGGTGATGATTTAGGTGCTAAAATATGTGTAATAGGTTCAATTAGTTTTGATGGAAAGCATAATATTGATGATGTTTACTATATTAAGGGTTGAAGGGATAATATATTGAGTGTTGAAAAAATGTGTATCAAAGGATAAAATCTTATGTTTTAGGATGATGGATGTGAGATCACAAAAAGGGTTTGAAATTGTAATTGTTGCTAGAAAAAGGATAGATGGAAATGGCTATTAGCTTAAGGATGTTGATGGTCACTATTTTATGGCTGAGATTAATGAAATTTGGCTATGGCACAAGAGGATGTGTCAGATTAATTTTGATAATTTGGTAAGCAACATTTTAGTTCAAGTAGTGAGAGATCTGCCACAAATTACAACTCCTATCAATGTTGTCTACAAGGAGTGTCAGATTCAAAAGAAAACAAGGAGAAGTTTCAATGGAAAATAACAATATTCTACCAAATTTTTGGAGTTGGTGCATATATATCTTTGTGGTCCTACATGAGTAATAATTTTTCTAGGTGATAGGTATTTCATGCTTTTGATTGATGATTATTCTTAAATTACATAGGTTACTTTTCTTAAAGAAATATTGAATCCATAAATAAGTTTAAAGCATTTAAAGTTATGGTTAAGGGTGAGATGAATTTTAAAATCAAATATTTGAGGTCTAACAGAGGTGGAGAGTTCACCTCCAATGAATTTAACATGTTTTGTGAGAATCATGGGATAAAGAGGTACTTGTCTAGCTCTAGAACTCCTCAGTAAAATGGAGTAGTTGAAAGGGAAAAAATGACTCTTCAAGAAGCTATAAGGACTATGATGAAAGAAGCTAACCTACCATAAGTCTACTACAGAGAAGAAATTCATAGTGTTTTTTATGTACTTCATAGAGTTCAAGAAAAAACAAACAACACAAAGACTCCCTATGAGTTCTAGTATGGAAGGATCCCTATTGTCAAATACTTCTGAGTGTTTGGAATCAAATGTTATTTTAGAAGAGATGAAGAAAACTTGGGAAATTTTGATGCAAGGTTAGATGAAGGAATATTCCTTGGATATGATACTAAAATAAAAGCCTACTAATGTTACAAAAAGAGAGTAATAAATATTGTTGAGAGTCCAAGTGTTAAGTTTGATGAAGATTTTTAGAATTCAGTGGTGATAGATGGACATGAATAAAATTATCTTGATTGTAGAGTGAAAGAAAAAGCTAAAGAAAAGGAAGTATAGTTTGAAGAAGAATAATAATTTCTAGAAAAGACCCCTATAACCCCTAAGTATGTGCAAAGGAATCATTCTGAAGAATAGATCATCAGAGATAAAAATAAAGGTGTATTGATAAGAAGGAAAGCTACTGAAAAATAGGTAAATTTATGTTCACTTTATGAAGTTGAACCTAAAAAAATAATTGAAGCATGAAAAGATAAATATTGGATGAAGGATATGGAAGAAGAACTACTACAGATTAAGAAAATAAAACTTGGGAGATTATCCTAAGACTTGCAAACAAAAATATAATTGGATCTAAGTGGGTGTTTAGAAACAAACTAAATGAGAGTAGAGAAGTGGTAACGAAAAAATCAAGGCTTATGTGTAAGGGCTATTCACAAGTTGAAGGTGTAGTGTAGAAAAAAGTATCCCTTTTTCATACTTAATTTGGGAATAATTAATGTTAAATTAAACCTAATGTTTCCTTGATTTAGTAATGTGTATTTCACATTCACATTAAGTTTAGATCCCTTATAAACTAAATGGACCTAATTTTGACTTAATTTTGTGTTGTAAAGTATATTTATTTACATCTTCACACTAAGTTCTGGGCCCTCTTACATTTATGACCTTCAAATCATCATTAATAGGCCCCTACGACTTTTAATTATGCATCTTGAGGCTTAGTTCAACCAAAATCCTAAAAAATTCAATAAATACACTTAATATTCTAAACCCTCGACATTTCCTCATCCCAAAAATATAGGGTGTGAACCATACACCACCTTGGGTGTATGAATCTCCCTAGATGGAACCTATATGCCACCTTGGGTGTAAAAGTCCCATTTGGCCCCTTCTTAGGGATTTGAGGAAGAAATTAGGGTTTTTAATTCAAATTTTGTGAATGTTGGCATTTGGGATCTAGTAAATAGTAAATTAGATGTAGTGCCTATATAATTAAGGTTTGAAATTATTATTTCACCTAAGAAACCTTATAATCCTCAAGAAAGAGAGTCTCCCCTATATCTAGAGCCTTCAAGGGATAATGTCAAGTATTGAAGAGCATTCAAGAGTTTACAAGAGCATTCAAAAGTTGATTATCCAAGCATTATGGAATATCAATTCATGATTCAAGCATCATTCAAGGTCTTGATGCATCATGTATGTTTGTGAGCTAACATGTTGATGTAGCATTGGTGATCCAACTTCAAGCATTCAAAGCCATATCAAGTGTTGTGATCAATATCTACATCCATTGAAGCCAATTCATACGAATTGTAGATCTACACTCCAAAGATTTGGTAAGGTTTGGTGAGATTTTACATTCATTTTTTCATTCAATATTCCTTCATGTTATTTCAATTCATTTCAAATTTTAATTACTCAAATGAGATCTAGGTAAGGTGGACCCTCATACACTAACAAACACAACACTTTTCTCTCTCTTGTGGTGTGTGTTTTGCAGATTTATGTGAGCAGGACTAAATTTCCACCTTGGGCATATGGGTCTTTGTACAACCATTTTACCAGTTTTTAGAGGATACTGATATGTCACCTAAAGATTATAGTTTTTGCCCAAAAACCCTAAACTGGGACTAAATCACCTAGTCTAGGTATGAGTCCTAGTACACATCAAAAGCAACAAATTTAAGTGTTTTTACGCCTTCCTTAGTCATCTCTAATTCTCTAGTTATTTTTCTATATCTTTCTATTTAGTGGTTTGATTTCATGTTTCAAGTTTCTAGGGCTTAGTGCATTAAGGCTTGCATATTTCTTTCATTTCTTTTTTTCTAAGCATTTTCTTAGAGGTGAAACCTCTTTTAATCACACCTAAGGAAACCTCCTACTAGTCCTATTAGTAGTAGTCCTTCCCTCAATTGAGTCACTTGGTTGAGGGATCTTGGTTTCCTAATGAACTAAGAGTGAAATAGGTCCCCTTTTGTGTTCCATCTCCTAAAAGGTGGCACCCTATTTCCTTCAATTCATTTTGGTGAACCTGACATGAACACCTATATTTCTAATTTGGAGAACATTTTAGTCATAGATATAGCTTAGATTAGGTTTGCATTAGTTAATTTCCATTTAGGGTTCCTAAATCTTGCATTAGTGAAAGTGCATATAAGTTGCATGTTTGTATCTTATATCATTCAATTTCACTAAAATTCTACAATTGCAAACAATCGAGACAACATACAAGCTAAAAACCTTAAAATTCACTTAGAATTTATTGAATTTGGTGTATAAACCCTAATTCAAGACTCATTCACCCATTTGGATGATTTAGTCTCTACATAGGTATTTTCCCCAATTTCTAGCAATTCTATGATGTATGTTTTTCACTTTTTGAACCTTCCAAAAACCATAACTAGGACTCATTCACCCATCTGGGTGATTTATTCCCATATTAGACCTAAAAATGTGTTTTACAACATTGAAAACTTCATTTATGTTCTTTTGTTTGTTATCATCAGATATTTGTTTCAGTTTGTTGAGTTTCTATTTCATTCATTTCATTAGATCTAGCTTAATTTGGTTAATTTCGCAGATTGCTTAATTTCAAAATAACATTTACAACATTTAATTTTCAAATTTTTGCATAGTTTAATCATCAAATTACCTTGTTTAGAATCTAAAAATTGCATTTTTTATTCTAGGTCATTGCATTGCATGTCAAGACTCTTTCCATTTTGGGTTTGCACACTAAGTTTGTATAGATTACTTTTCACAAATGTTAGTATCCTTATTTTCTAAGTTTGCAAAGAAAAATTTAATCAATAAGCATGTTATTAATTCATTCAATACATTTCCTATTTATGAGAGTCTCTTAGTGTAAGGGAGTGAAAATGTTGACACATTCCTTAATTCCACAATCCCTCATATCTCTCCTATTTGTGGGAATGATGTGATAGAATAATATGAAAGCATAGACAATCATGATAATCATAGTTTCTCTTTTCCCAATACCTCTCCTTCTTGTGAAAAAGGTATTTTGGTGTTAGAATATACATCGATTGAGAATCATGACAATGTTGAAAGCTCCTCTTCTATAGACTCTCCTACATTGGAAGATATTATAGCATAATAGAATTAGATCATAATATCGATTAACCTTACATCATCTCCATTCATCTCTTTCTTTTGAGAATGTTTTAGTGAAAGAGGATGCAATTGTAAGGAATCATGACAATCATATTATTTGTGAGGAGGATATGTTGGTGTTAAAAGATAAAAAAATTAAAATCTATGACAAACATATTTATTTTCTTCCCCTACCTATCCTATTTGGGAAGACATTAAGGGATAGAGGAATGTAATCATAAGTAACCATGATAATCAATTTTTTTCTTCTCCTAGTATCTCTCCTAGTTGTGAAGAAGATATTTTGGTGTTAAAATATCCAACCAATGAGAGTTATGAGAATCTTATTTCCCTCTTCCCCTAGGGAAAACCTTGTTGAACAAGAGAATTCCATCATTGATAAGAAAGAGAATACAACCATTGATAACTCCCTTACATATTATGAAGTCATTTTAGAAGAACAAAACTTTGAATGTCATGAAAATCTAGTTTGTAGCTCTCCTAAAAACTCTCCTACTAGGGAGGATATCATGGTGTAATAAAATAAGAACATTGAAACATGTCTTTTAAATACTAGTAATGAGGCCTCCTTAGATGAAGATGATGAAGTGACATTAGATTCTCCTTCACTAAGAGATCATAAAAATAAGGATAAATATTTTGAGGTTATTTAAATTAGATATCCCTTGAAGTACTATCCCAGGCTTGAACTTATCCTTTATCCACCCTCACAACAACCACAAACTCATAACATACCAATTCTCATCCTTGAACCACCTAAGAATAATATGTCACAAAATACAAGTTATAATACTATTCCTCATACATATAACACTAGAAACAATCCCCAACCAAGACAAACAACTCCTACATCCCTTCCATTACCTCAACCTATCTTACCTAGTCCTCCTCCTTTGCCTTTACATAATGGAAAGGAGTATGATCTTGTTGAAAAAATTAAGAATACTCTTGCTAAGATATCATTATGGGACCTTATTCGAGCCTCCGCACATTATCATAACATGATTAAAATTTCCTTACAACAAGTTCCTACCCAACATAATGTGAAATTAAATGAATTAGCATCCCAAATTAAAGCTATAACACCAAACAACTTAGACATTACACTCCATCAAGATGAGTTACCTTCTTTAGAAGAGAAAAAAAATAAATATTTCATGATAATAGCTCAACATAATTGTATTGGGATAAAGAGAACCCTTGTTGAAAATGGCTCAACCCTTAACATGTGTAGCATAAACCTTTTGGACAAGATTAAAGCATACAAAATCCAAATTCAACTAGACTCTTTATCTATTCTTGGGTTTGATAATGTAGGAAAGTAACTATTTGGTGTGATTGCATTGCCTATTAAATTTGGAAAGGCCACATTAAAAAATCCTATCCATGTTATGCCTCATGATATTTCATACAATATCCTTTTAGGAAGACCATGGATTTATGAAATGCAAACAATACCTTCTACTCTTCATCATAAAATGAAGTATATCTTAAAAAATTAAGTGTATACAATCGATGTTGATCTTGAACTAGAAATTTGTTTTAAAATTGAGAGAGACAAGGAAAATCCTTTGAAAATATTGACACTAACTATATAAGTAGAACATGTGTAAGAAGACAAAAAAGAGAGGTGTCCTAAACCCTTCACAATGTTATCGCTAAATGATTTGGGATCGTTTGTTTTAACACCTACATTCATGGGAGAATACAAGATCACACTAAAAGATTCTAAAAAGGAAAAGAAAAAGTGTTAATTTCAACACAAAATTCAGAAGAACCTTCAAAAGCATCCACCTTAACCACTTTAGAAGAAGAAGAAAATTACAAAATAAACTTTGATGAAGTTGATTATGAGCAACCACAGAATCCACATGAAATGAAAAATCTTTATGGAAAAGGTTATTAACTTATGAAACAACTTGGTTATAGTGGAAAAGGATGTGGTGCTAGAGAACAAGTTATCCATGTCCCTATAGAACCTAATACAGAATAAACTACTAATGGTATTGGTTATTGTCCTTTCAAAGAAATGAAAGAATCAAAGAAATCCTCCCTTAATATCAATGTCATCATGCAAAAAATTTCTAGGAAATGTCATAGTAATGATTGGAGTTTTTTAGATTTTACATCTTCATTTAAAGAAGAGTACAAAATCTCACCATCTAAAAAGCCTTATGTAAGTATGACACCTAATACTAAGAAAGAGATATATTTTTTGCAAAATAAAGGAACATCTTCTACTTTTAAGATCAGGAGAGTATCTTGTCGAAACTCCTCCAAGATCATTTGATGTCCCTCCCTCAAAGAACATGAAAGAAATTCTACTACAAGAGTTCATTTTGTGCATATCATAGAGTTCATGGGAATTCTACTAATGACTGTAAGGCTTTGAGTAATAAAATTCTACATCTTAAGGATTGTGGTGCTCTTCCTTGTGTTGAAGCACTTTTTTCCTCTAATTGATACTATTTTTCATGTTTTTCATCAATCACCTCAGCTCATCCTTTTCTTGTACTAAGTGGGGGCAAGGGGTTAGGTTAGCCTTGTCCTCATATGATACTTGTCTTTTTCTTTTTTGGTTAATTCAACACCTTCTATAAATATATAAGAGTGAGCTTGGGGTGTGGATGACATGAATTAAGTTGGCTTGCATGTGATGTACAATACTAAGTTATCTTTAGTATTGCATTTTGGGGGCAACCCCTTATCCATGATGTATCTTCATTTGAAAGCATATGACTTGGCATAAGGATCTCCGAATAACCTCTCATATCTTCTTCTAATTTAAATCAATTTCTCACATAAATGGTGTTAGAAACCACTTTAAAGTGGAGGAATACATCAACACTCATGTTTCATTGTGTGATTTTCTTTCTTCTTGTGATGTGTCCTCTTCTTGGTGATGTCATTAGGTTTGATTTCCTCTAAGAGCATGATATTTCATTGACATGTCCTCTCTTGGAGACATTAGGCATGATGTTCCCTAATAAGAGACATTAAATGAACTAAGAAAAGTCCATTTGAACAAATTTTTACTTGCATGTTGTTCATAATCTCAAAGTTTCACTTTATGGCACGTTATCAAAGTTATCAAGAGGTATAGCTTTGGTATGGTTAGCGTATGGGAGAAAAACTTAGGGGTGACTTTCCCATAGCCACTTGCTTGTGTGTGTGAGAACATACCAACCACATATGTATGTGTCTCACCACTTTGGGGGCTCACCTAGTGGACGAATTGAGGTTCCATTAGCCCTTGTGAGAATGCATTTGGTTTGCATAATGGAAACTGTGTTCGACTTGTAAACATTTTTGGACAAACAATTGAGGCTTGATCCACATCATGTTGGACAAGTAGTTGAAGCTTGGTCCACCCCTTCTATTTTGTGTTCTATTTTATTTTCTCTTTTCTTTCTTTAAGTCATTGACATTGTATGTTTGTCTATATTGGTGTTGAATATCATACACCTCATGCATTTCCTCTTGTGCCTATGTTGGTTTTCCATAGGATCTTGATCCTGGGGGCTTGACCACCCCCTTGATCTTTTTAATTCTATACCATCCACATTGGTACACTTGGACCCCTCTTGAATCTATACTTTAGTGAGTTTGAAGCAAGTTCTTCCTCTCACTAAAGTGGGGGCTAAATGTAGTTTAGAAAAAAGTATCACTTTTTCACTTAATTTGGGAATAATTAATGTTAAATTTATCCTAATGTTGCCTTGATTTAGTAATGTGTTTTACACATTCACATTAAGTTTAGGTCCCTTATAAACTAAATGGACCTAGTTTTTCCTTAATTTAGTGTTGTAAAGTGTATTTATTTACATCTTCACAATAATTTTTGAGCCCTCTTGCATTTATGACCTTCAAAGCATCATTAAAAGGACCCTAAGACCCTTTATTATGCATCATGCGGCTTATTTCAATCGAAGTATTGACAAATTCAATAAATACACTTAATATTCTAACACTCAACATTTCCTCAGCACAAAAAATATGGTGGGACCCATATGCCACCTTGTATGAGTCTCCCTAGATGGGATCCATACACCACCTTGGGTGTATGAGTCCCATTTGGCCTCTTTTTAGGGTTTTGAACAAGAAATCAGGGTTTTCAATTCAAATTTTGTGAATGTCAACATTTGGGATCTAATAAATGGAAAATTAGATGTAGTTCCTATATAATTAAGGTTTCAAATAATTATTTCACCTAAGAAACCTAAGAATCCTCAAGCAAGAGAGTCTCACCTAGATATAGAATCTTCAAGAGATATTTTAAAGTAGTCAAGAGAATTCAAGAGTTTACAAGAGTATTCAAAAGATAATTATCGAGCATTATGGAGCATCAATTCAAGATTCAAGCATTATGTCAAGGTCTTCATGCATCATGTATATCTGTGAGCTAACATGTTGATGTAGCATTGATGATCCAAGTTCAAGCATTCAAAGCCATATCAAGTGTTGTGATCAAGATCTACATCCATTGAAGCCAACTCATACAAATTGCAGATCTATACTCCAAGAATTCAATAAGGTTTGGTGAGTTGCTAAATTCATTTGTTCATTGATAATTCATTCATGTTATTTCAATTCATTTCAAAGTTTAATTAGTCAAATGGGGTCTGATTGAGGCAAACCCCCATCTACTAAAAAACACAACACTTTTCTCTCTCTCTTGTGATGTGTGTTTTGAATATTTATGTGAGAGGGACTAAATCACCACCTTGGACATATGAGTCCCTATAAAAAAATTTTACTAGTTTTGAAAGGATCATGATTTGTCACCTAAAGATTATAGCTTATGTTTGAAAACCCTAAACTGGGACTAAATCACCTAGTTTGGTGTATGAGTACTAGTACACATCAAAAGAAAAAAAAAGTTTTTTTAGGCCTTCCTTAGTCATCTATGATTCTCCAAGAAATTTTCTATATCTTTCTATTTAGTGATCCGAGTTCATGTTTCAAGTTCCTAGGGCTTAGTGCATTAGGGTTTTCATATTGCTTTCATTTCCCTCTTTCTTAGCATTTTCTTAGTGGTGAAACCTCTTTTAATCACACCTAAGGAAACCTCTTACTAGTCCTATTAGTAGTATTCCTTCCCTTAATTGAGTCACTTGGCTGAAGGATCCTGGTTTCCCAATGAACTAAGATTGAAATAGGTCCCCTTGTGTGTTCAATCTCCTAAAAGGTGGAACCCTATTTCCTTGTGTTCAAAAGGAATAGATTTTGAGGAGACATTTTCTCCCAAGGCAAGAATGGAGACTATTAGGACGTTTTTGGCCTTTATAGTGCATAAGGATTTCAAATTTTATCAAATGGATGTGAATTTTACTTTCTTGAATGGAAAATTGGAAGAAGTATACATGAAACAACTAGAAGGATTTCACTTATCAGATAAACCTAATATGGTCTACAGATTAAAGAAGGTATTATATAGATTGGGGAAAGCTCACAAATCTTGGTATGCAAGGTTGGATAAGTATTTAATACAATGACAATTCAATAAAGGTACCACAAATACTAATCTTTAATTTCAAGTTGAGAAAGATCAAATCTTGATTGTGGTTGTGTATGTTGACATAATTTTTAGAGATAATGAAGTTATGTGTAATAAGTTTGCAAAAGAGATGAAAAAAGAGTTTGAGATGTCTATGTTTGGGGAGATGAATTTCTTCCTTGGGCTACAAATTAACCAAATAGGAAAATCCATATTCATTTCACAATCAAAGTATGTTAAGAAAATATTAAAGAAGTTTGAAATGGAAGACTCTAAACTGGTATCTACTCCTATCGTTACTGGTTGCAAACTAATCAAGAATGATGAGTTTCCTAAGGTTAATTAGAATAAGTACATATCAATGATTGGTGGACTGCTATATCTAACTGCTACTAGACTAGATATCATGCATACAATTTGTCTTGTGGCTAGATTTCAAGAAAATCCTAGAGAATCACATGTTGCAGAAGTGAAGAGGATATTCATATACTTGAAGGGCATTATGGATTATGGGCTATAGTATCCAAAGGATACTAATTTCACCTTGAGTGATTAAAAAAATTTAGATTGGGTTGGTTGTGTTGATGAAAGGAAAAGTACAAGTGGTGGTGCATTCATTCTTGGATGTAGATTGGTATCATGGCTAAGTAAGAAACAAGATTAAGTTTATTTATCTACTATAGAGGTTGAGTACATTATAGTAGCATCTTGCTACACACATGTGTTATGGATGAGGAAAATATTGAAGGATATCAGAGTAGTGTATGATGAGCTAATTTGTATCTTTTTTGACAATAAAAGTACAATAAATATTTCAAAGAATTCAGTGATGCATTCAAAGAAAAAACATATTTCAATCCGATATCATTTTTTGAGAGAGAAGGTTGTGGATAATGAAGTGAAGCTTGAATATGCACCTAAAAAGGATTATATTGTTGATATATTCACTAAGGCTCTTCATAAGGATACTTTTGAGTATCTCTGGGAGAAGTTAGGGGTTATTTCCCATCTATTGAACTAGATACATAAGGAGATGCATCAATCCAATGGATCTCAAGATTCATTATTTATTCTGGAATGATGTTGGTGGCTACCTCTTAGGGGGAGTAGGTAGTAGCATTGTTGGTTGTTGTAATAAGAATAGTGTGTGTTGTTATTGAGAAAAGGTTATTGATTTTGATCAATTTGGTGTGTGCTCCTAGGGAGGAGTATTCAGAGCAGTAAAGGAAAGAAGTTGCAGAAGTAAGCAAGTTCATTGATGACAAAGAGAGAAGAATAAAAGTGAAAACATTTTGGTCCTTTTCCATTATGTAAAAAGGGGATAGAGAAACCTGTGAAAAAGAATAAGTAATAAGAGAGAGATTCATGTGAAAAAGAATAAGTCTTCAGGGGGAGAGAATGTGAAGAGAGAAATTTATGAGTATGTTGAGTAAGGGGGAGAAAAGAGAAAAGGAAATAAGTATGGAGTAGAGTTGTTGGGTCTTTGATGGTTTTTCACATTATGTGTTTCCTTCAATGAAAAAGGGAGAGATTGTTCCAAGCAAGCAAAGTTAGTGTTTTCATTGGTGTCAAAAAGCCTGTGTTGTCATTGATGTCTACTGTTGGATGAGTTTTTTATGTGAGCACTTGATGTTATCTATGCTTTGATTAGTTGCATTATGTTGTCATTAGTAAAGCTACTAGTGTCAAACTCTAGTGTTTCTTTGATAGGCTTCTATCTATCATTGAGGAAGTGCTGAATATGATGATTATGTGTCTCTAGTGCTTGCTTTCTAAGTTATTTTGATAAAATTTGATAAAAAGAGGAACTAGTGTGTTGCAATTGTGTTATGGGTTGTAGAGTTGTGTTCTTGTGTTGCTTTGCATTTATTCTAGGTTGAAGATCTTCCTGTGTGATTTGAATATAAGACATGTTTAGAGGTGTTGTATTAAAGATTTGGAGTGTTGTATGATTGTATGGAATAATTTTTGTTCACCAATGTGTGAAATGTGCATTCTAGAGGTGTCTAGGAGAAATGTCTTTACTCTGCATTTCTTCATAAAGTGGTGTCACGTCTTACAAATTTGAAGGAGTATTGATAATTTTGGTATCTCTGTTTGATTAAGGTGGTTTGAGGTTTGGTGCTTTATAAGTCAGTTTCTTAAGTACCAATGTATGCAAAGTATTTTAAATGTAACAGGTGTGTACATTCATCAATTGGAAGCTATTGTGAAGGATTTTGATGGATTTCAAGGTTTTTGTGGAATATTTTAGATGATGTTCAAGTGTGGTTTGTGCTTCACAATTCATCCTTGGGTTTGAGGAGGTATCTACTTAAAATTTTAATGGTGTTTGCATGGGTAACAAATGGCCTGGTGTTTACACTACTTGTTATGGATAACTATTATTTTTAGAAGTGTGTGGTTGAGTGGTGTTGTTGATTTGGGTCCCAATGAAGGTTTTATATGGTCCACTTTCATTTTTATCCACTATAAATTTTTTTCGATGCCATCCTAATTTGAAATGCATTTTTGATTTGCATATACGACCTTGGAGAAGGTTTTCAAGGTTGAAGATGATATAAGTATGAGTTGAATTGTTGAAGGATGTAAAGATAGATGCAAGAGATGTGAATGATGTGAAGTGTAGTGTGTTAGAGTAAAAAATTGAGTAATGCAACATGAGATTTCATGTGTTTGTTTATTGGATGTAGTTTGCAGAAGGTGGCTACAATTCTTCAATCATACTTTGAAGGTGTTGGTAACATTGTGGTGGATTCTCTGTTGCGTTGAGATGCTTTTCTCTATGTAACATTCCATATATATCTTATTTTCTATTATGGTAGTGAGCCTTTCCTCTTTTGTCAATGATTCAACTAGCAGTGAGGCCTATTATATTCAATATTGATATTACTTATATTGAGAGCTTATCCTCACCATGGTTTTTCCCTTCTTGGGTTTTACATGTAAATCTGGTGTTCTCTTATGTATGGTGTTAAGGTTTTTTATTTTCTATCATTTTCCTTGCATGCTAAATCATCATAATAGTTTTAAGGGTTTAATGAAATAATGTGGATTTGAATGTTAATGAGGGTTTTGAAGTTTATAGGTACAACTGATTCACCCCCCTTAGTTGTCTTGTGCATTCAACAAAACCCTTGTTTTTCAATTTCTACCTTCACAAATAGCCAATGAAAGGATTGGAAAAATGTGTGTGATCCTAACCTTAAATGTGTCTAAGGTTGTAATGAGATAAAATGTATAAAATCCTACTCAAGTGTGTTAGAGAAGATTTATAAATGAAAATGACAAGATCCACCTAAGAGAAAGTCAAATACCCTTAAGAAAATATGAAACACAATGATACATTTCTTTGGAGAACAAGTAATATGAAGCTTGAATATGAGAACACTTTATAAATAAGTCATTATGTTTTAGAAAATTTCTAAGAGAACTTTACAAACCTAGATTCCATCATGTCCTTCTATTGGCATCAAACTCCAATCATTTAATAAGTTTGATGAAATTTGAAAACATCCTTGAAAACTAGAAAATTCAAATGTATATTAGTAGAATGTAATTGTCACAAAATTATCTTTCTTGTTCTTGTTTTCATCTTTATTCAAATGATGAAATGACTAGGTCTTTCTATGCTATTAATCTAATTTCCCAAAAATTAAATCTTGGCAGCTGAGATTTATGATTTAAAATTCAAATAAAAAAATTCCATCCTCTACATATTTAAATTTTTAGCCAATTTAAGAGGAAAAGGAAACCTAGGCAACCCTTGTCCGAGCCCTATTTTTTGGGGCTGTGAAGTGTTGGGGAAAAATTTTAAATGGCTAATTTGATTTTGTACATTTTATTTCTTGATAAATGATTAAATGGGCCATGGAATGCATAATTTAGGAAATCAAGGCATGGTTAGGAAATGTTTAAATGCATTGATGAAAATTTCACTCAAGTTGGTTCCAAAAAAAGTGTGAAATTATGTTTTCACCTAAAAGGGAGTACAATTTATAATGCTACAAGAGAATATTTTATAAATGAATAAGATCAAGAGCTACAATATAATTTTTATAATCCATAATCTTATTTCTTTTGGATAAAATTATTATGAGGGTAAAAACCCAAGGGTTTTATAATAAAGGCCAATAAATTATACATCTAGATGTTATGGCTATTTTAATAATGATTGGTAAATTATATTTTTTATGCTATCCTTAATATCTTGTATAGTGTGAAAAATAAAAGAGTACATTAAAGTAGAATGAACAATAATGGCACATCTATCAAGAAGTTTTTTTGTTTGATTTCTAATTCATCACATTGATTGGTGGAATGGGAAAGCACACAATGATACACACAAGAGAAAAACTTTAATTGATTTTGTTTAGAAAATTCCTCATATGTGGGATGAGGAGGATTGGATTTTATGAGCATAGGAAAAATATGATTAGGAGGATGACGAAGATATGTTCTGGATAGGTCATATTTATTACAGGATAAGGTGGAATACTTTGAATTATTGCATAAGAAGTATATGAAGGAGGAACTAATCCATATTATTGAGGAGAAATGTATAATTCAAGAAAATAAGTCATGGATACATTGGCTATTGGAGGAAGTAATGTATGTGAAGGGAACACAATATACTAAGAGGGGGGTGAATCAATATATGCAAAAACTATTTAATTCAACATTAATTACCATTAATAATTTCTCCAAACATAAAACTCAAAATATAAAAGAAATAAGTATAAATTTCTTCAATCATTAAAAAAATAGATAGATGCACACATCCACACAAAGAACACCAGACATACATTAAAAAATAGAATGGGAAAAACCACGGTGAGAAGAGCTGCTTGGAGCTACTATCCAAATCCAACATCACAAAAAAAATGAATTAGTTACAATCATGAAGTAGGAACCAACATACTGGAGACACCAATCCTTGATTGGATTTATAGTAACCAACCTACTAGAGACACAAATCCCCAACACAAGGATCTAAATACCAACTCAATAGGAAAGACATCAATTGTACCAAATTATAGAAATATGATTTGTGGATATTTAAGATTGATTAGATAGCTTGCACTTGATTTGATCATCCTTCAGAAACTCTCCCATATAGCATATGATATTTTGATAATGACATACGATAATTTGGATGAAACTCCCATTACACCAATAAAATATATCATTCAAATTTACACACTCATACACTCACATCAATGAATGAATCCTAGTCTTTAATATATAAATCCCAAAATATTAAAAATATCTCTCTTTAGCCAAGAACCCCTTAACACCATCTATAATCATCCAGGTTTGCTAAGGGTATACCTAAATTCAAATTGATATGAAGCATGTAGCAAGCTGGTCCTAAATCAATTTTATTTTTTCACTAACAAATGATTTTTTGTGATTCCTTTAGAGATCTTTGACTAGACCTATTTAATATTCACATGCTAACTCCAACTTGTGCTTGCTTCCCTTCTCTAGCACAAACATTTAGATTTTATTCATTGTTAGCCAGTCAACATAGATAATAATCTGTTAAATCTAACTTTTTGTCTACTAATGATCAACCTCTAAATATTTAGAATCTAATACAACATGAGTAACTTTAATTTAGGTTGAAATCAGAAGACAACATTCAAATACGATAAAATGCAGAGAAACACTTTGATAGTTTAATACAATTCATGAGTAGAAAACCACATAATATTACAATAAAAAATTCTAGAATACTTCCAATAATTGTAGTACATAAAATATTTTATTTCAAGCATACTAATGGTATCCTTCTTCTCATTAATGATACAATTAACATTCTCCAACTGATAAAAGTTCTTCTTGATCTCAAATGCTCTGACATGACATGACATTAAAACTTCCTGATTCCAAGAGCTCAAACAAGAAAAAATTAATTACATTTAATTCTCATAGATCTATTGACATCACTCTTGTGACATAAATGATCTCTATTGACATCAATAACAACATATGATCAACAATCTCCCCATTTTTAATTGATGGAGAACATAAAAGTGATGTTAGCACACCAACACACTTAATCTAGAACTCCCCCTATGTGATACAATCAAAGTTCCTAATCTTTTGAAAGATGTATCATTTTGGATTCCTTTCTTCCCCTTTAACATCAATGGAAAATGAAAAAAAATAAGAGACATATTATTTGGAATCCCTTCGGATTCATTCCTCTTTTCATTTTGATCTTCTCCCCCCCCTATGTGATTTCCTATCTGACAATAATTCTACAAGGCCATCAAGCATGATTGTAGTAGGGAGTCAATACTCCCTCTCAACTTGTACTTCCTCTTGATTCAAGAGGAGAGAGAAACAACTCCCAACTTCCACCAAAGATACTCAAAGGTTGTCGTAGGAAGAGGTTTTGTGAAAATGTCTCCTATTTCTACTTAGTCTCAACATACTCCAAATTTTCTTTATTGTATACAACCTTCTCTCTTAGAAAATGACAATTAATTGCAATATGTTGTGTCCTTGAATGCATCACTAGATTCTTGGAAATATTATAGCACTAGTATTGTCACAAGGAATGGAAATGGGTTCATCAAGATCTATTTCCATCTCCTTCTAATTATACTTCATCCATAATACATGAGTGTCACATTAAGCTACTACAATGTACTCCACTTATGTTGTATACCAAGAAATAAAGCTCCACAACTTGTACTCTTTTGGTCATCTATGCTTCTGACCGAATCTACATTTGTGTATGTAGCTAATGTGAATTTTTCACTCTTAGGATACCATAAACCAAATTTATTGTAGCCTTTATATATCTAAATATCTTTTTACTACCTTGATATGGGTTTTCTTAGGCACTTCCTAGAATCTAGCTACCATCTTTATTGATTGCATTATATATGTTCTAGATGTAGTTACATACACAAAACTACTAGTCAATTACCTATATAAGGTATTATTTCCCCAATCAGATTCATCACCCTATTGCAAGGTGTGCGCCCTTGGTCTCCTTGTGTTGTGTAGCACAACACTTTGGTTTATGATACGGCTTAATCTCCTCCCGTGGATTCATTAACTTTTGTGGTTGTATCAGGCATTAATAGGTCAATCTTTTGGTGCAACAAAATTTTTTTGTTCAATAATTGGTATCAAATCTTGGGTCATAGTTTCAAACCCCTGACTTGCATTAGGGAGGGGATTGTTGGAAGGTGTGCACCCTTGGTATCCTTATGTTGTGTAATGTAGCACTTGGGTTTGTGACATGGATTAACAACCTCCTATGGATTCATTAACTTTGATGGTTGTATCGAGCATTAATGAATCAATCTTTTGGTGAAATGACAACCATTTGTTCAACAAACCCTTACATAATCTACACCTAATGACCATAGGTATACTCACTGATTTTCATTCTTTCATTTTATACTTTTTCAAAATATCTTTCATGTACTTTTTCTAAGAAATGAATATACCTTTGTCTTATTCAAAAATTTGTAAACCAAGAAAGAAAGATAACCTACCAAGCATTGGCATTTCCAACTCATTTTTCATTGCATTCTATAACCCTTTGCACATATCTTTACTACTACTGCCAAAGATAACGTTATTAAAATAAACAACAATAATCAATAATTGATCACTTCCTATATTTATGTATAAGTTTCTATGTGAATTACCTCTCATGAAACCTGTTGAAGGTGTTTTCTGCACAGCAACAAATTAGACAGAATATGATATCCTATCTCTCTTGAAAGGTAAATCTCTATGGCAAAAGAGATAACCCCGAGGTCTCTAATGTGAAAAACAACCCAGTGATAAATGTGAAAATGTTGGTAATCACAATGGGACCTTACTACGAGCAACACTGGATTTCGAATCTTATCAGATATAAACAATAAATTGATTCTTTGAAACTTGATTGGAACCCTGATAATAAAGAAACAACAAAAGATAAAGGTTTCAGAGATAATCTGAAAACTACTTCTAACCCTAAGATTGAAAATGCCAAATGATAAAAATGCAAAAAAATGGACCGATCTCCCATAAACTATTTTCTGCTTGACCTAGATGAATTTGCAATTCCAGAGAAATAGTGCAATCTTCTAAGGTATTTAAATATTTTCAAATCATAAACATTCATTCAGTCAATCCTATTGCAATTGAGGTGAATAAACCTTCACAATTGAACTAAGCACAAATATAAGTCCAGGCTAACTTTGCAAAGCAGCTAACAATTAGCTAACTGCAAAATGTATGGACTAGAGATTGTTGCAAACATTCCAAACATGAATCCCTAAGCATTATCAAATAATTTAACATAAACCACTAAGCAATTTGAAAGATAGAATAACAAGAACCATGCCAAATGAAATTCCAGAAGGTAGATACCAAACACAATATCTCTCTTATATTAAATCATCCAAAATAGCAGCAACTCCAATTTTCTGTTACAACACTTGCTTGAGAATAAACTCTAACTTGCTCCAATATGACTTAAATATTTCTCTCCTAATCTACCTATCCTTCTATCTCTATATTTTTAATCTATATCTCTCTTCAAATGAGGCAACATGCCTATTTTTAAAGAGAATCCACAAGACAGGTCAGCCCAAATTATAATTTTACAGTAAAAACATGACCTACAAGAGGTCGGCCTAAAAGATATTCGAACATATGAAATGTGCCATTGGCACCAATTTCATCCAAAAACTACCAAAATATCAAAAGGTTGGCCCAATACATGTAAATTAATGGGAAGCACAAATATCAATGTAACCATATATAGTTACTCCCCATCCTTGTCCTTAGCTTTATCTTCTTCACCATGTACGGCCAATAGGACCCTATCTAGCTCAGCAATAGGTGGCACAGGTAAAACCCTAATCTTTCTCTCAAGAGACTTGATATCTTCTATTTCCTGCCTAACTATACCATCCCAATCGACTTTGTTGGTCAAATACCTGTCGATGACTACAATATAAGTTGCAGCATCATCCAACTGATGTCCAATAACTGGCCCTGCGCTGACTGGAGAATATACATCCCTCCACCATTCTCTGAGTTGCTCCAAACTAAGATGTTTTGGAGCAAACTTCTTCCTTCCAGCCATGACCTCAAAGAATGAAATACACTTATCATGAACACCAGTTAGAGCATCCTCAATCTGCCTTGCCTATTTGTGGATCTTCTTCAGGGCCCTCTGCCTCATTTGCAGGATTTCAAACCATTCCCAAGGTTCGAAAACTCTTGGAAAAGGAAGAATCCTGCACTGTACCAATTTGTCCTTAGTAAACCCCATGATTGTTGTAGTCTTTTGTAGTAGGAGGTTGGTATCCACATTATCTTGTGCCAATACAACCTTTAACCAATCTATCAATCTCAGTGCATCCCCTCTAGTTGACAATATTCCTTTAATGGAATCATCTCCTTTAGCTTGGACACCCTACAACCAGGTAACTGCAATATGTGAGGTGCCCTTAATATTTTCTTGCTCAGAGATCATTTCCTGGGGTAGGAATCCTATAGCAGAAGAGGAGGAGCCAATAGCTTGCAAAGTTTTCATCAACTCTTGCAAGTATTTCATTAGGTTTTTATTCTCCTTCTCCGGCTCATGCCTACTTTGTACTACCTTCTTCAATCTCCCAACAATAACTACACTGGAACCCTCATACTCTTCAATATCCTTTTCCACAATAGCATGTCCCAAATCAACAGTCTGCACATTATAGTCTTGGGTAGTCACATTGTCCCTATCTTTTTTTGGAGCAGGGGTAGCAATATGGGCCACTCGATTACCTGATCCATCCCTTTCAATTCAGGATACAACCCTTGCTTTCCTTTTGGTCTTTTCCTTCTCTACATTAGCCTTGAGGGCATCCCAATTAGGAGGAATGTCCTCCACTATCACCATTTTTCTTTTCAATTCCCTCTCAAGCCAATCGGGAATAGTGGATCCAGCAGGTACTATGTTTTGTTTATCTTATTCTTTCTCTTGCTGATCAGTAGTTGCATCTTTCTCAACACTTGGACTTTTAGGAACATCCACAGTTGGGTTCTCTTCTTCTTGTACCTGATCCTCTACAACCATATGCACTAGTGAGGGGGGCCTAGTTGGTATTTCCTCCTTTTGAAGAGACATGTCTACTTGTTCTTTTACAGGTGAGTTTGCATATGCCACCAAGGGAGATTGAACCACCTTATCAATTTCTACCTCTACCTTAAAGAGGTCTCCTTCTTGGAACTCTTCTTCACCTAAATTCTTAGGATTTTCATCCTGCTTTGGTTCTCCCCATATTCTACTAGCATCTTGAGGAATGGAGGGATTTACTTGTTCAACAATAGGGATACTCACTAGAACATTGTTCATTGCTATAGTATCCCTTGGGGAAGGAGTCCTTGACCTCCTTATGTAAACCTATGTCTTTTCCCCTGAGATTTCCACCTCTACCACTGGTGGATCAATTTCCCTATCAACCCTAGGAGCTTCCTCCACCTTCTGTGATGGCCCTGTAACTCTTCTCTTCTTCATCAATGCATGAACACTTTCAACCTCCTCTTCCTCTTCCTGGTTCTTCTCAATTTATTTCTTAGAGGCATGCTTCCTCTTCTTGGCAACAAGCCTCCTCTGAAGCATGAGCAAGCTGAATGGAAGCACAAACCTCACCCATTCCTATCTTTAGAGGGAAATCATTCCCAAAACTTGTCTTATGCATTTCTCCCTTCACAAAATTGTCAAAGTCACAGATTTGTCTAGTGACTTTTGTAGGATTTGAGAAATACAAATCCACAAAACCCGATCAATACCTGCATGCAAAAGACTTATCACAGAGAAAGAGAGAGATCAAGACAAGGGTTTGGCTCTCACAATGTGCAGGATGTATTCCAGAAAAATAAAATAGAGCATAAAAAAAATACAAGAGATCAAAACCTAAAAGGAAAACCTAATCATAAAGGTGAGTGCATTTAATAATTAATATTAATTATTAAATGACTAATATGTGTGCAAGGCAAAATCTTAAGAGGAGAGTAAATTTAATTAATTACTTTACTCTAACACCCCCCCTTAAGATAAGCAAGAGTGCAGCTACAGACTAGTGCAAGAAAGCAAAAGTAACTACAATGCATGAAAGCAAACAAGGGTCCCAACAACTAGGCCTGATCAGGTACCCAAGTACAAGGAAATCTCTATGAAATGGAGAAAAGGAGAAAACCCAGTGGGAAAAAACTCCTCTCGAAAAAGAGATGCAAAAAGAAAGTACAAATGGAATGTCTCAAGAGACTCTCTCAAGAACATATACAGATATACAATCAGATACCCCCCATGAGAGAGAGTGGAGACTCCAAAGCCCCCCCAGAATGAGAGAACCCCTATGCTAATGATCAAACCAATGTGTCACCTCGGAGGAAGAAATAGATCCAATAGTCGAAGAAGAGGAAATCCCTAGATGTGAGGTGAAAATGGAAGTCCTAGATGATGCAAACTAAGGAATGAAACATCAACATGAGTGTATGAATAACAAAATGGTGAATCAAACAACTCAAGATGATCCTGAAATGGAATCTCCAATGAAGAAGGGATAATAGGTGTGTTGAATCTGTCATCTGTGAGGAAAAGAATATCCTCTGATATGGCCTCAAAAACTGCACTTGATGGCTTGATGAGTGGAGCGACAATGTCAGTCACAGCTGAAGAGGAATCCTACTGAACATATGTGATCTCAATGGGAGGAAGAGGTGTAGAAGTCTCAACACTAGTCTCATGAATAGATGGAAGAACACATAAGTTCAAGGGACCAAACTTCTCCTCAGATACTGCATGCTCTCTTGTAGAAAGAGAGGGATATGGTGGACCAAATTGTGTAAATGCATACAATCGGGAAGAATGATCAACTATCCCTATTGCAACAATGTTGCTAGTCTGAATGTCTCTGATGTGCACTGAATCAGGTGTGAACTCAACTGTCTTCCCTATCCCACTATGAGCAATTTGATAGATGGAGAGAAGGTTAGTGGACAAAGATGGAACACATAGTACATCATTGAATGTACCGTCATCAATATCGATAGAACCTTTCCCACATACACTCATATAAGTGTTATTACCCATCAATATGTGTGGTGAGGACGTAGCCTCGAAAGATGAGAACATGTCCTGAGAAGATGCCATATGGTGTGAAGCACCTGAATCCAGTAGCCATCTAGATGAATGTGAACTGGTGGTTGCACATAATGCATGACCCTTATGTGGGGCCTGTCCATCTATTTGGAATGATGGTGAAGAAGAAGACCCGCCTGAAGTAGATGAAGAAGAGTGATGAATATGGTTCTTCTCAAGAAGAGCTGTCAAATCTGAAACCTATTTTGCATATCCATCTATTTTCTTCTCATAACACTTGGACTCATCATGTCCTAGCTTAGTGCAATAAGCACACTTAGGTCTATCTTTCTTCAATGATTCCCCCTTAGGAGAAGGTGAATCAGAAGTCTTCTGTGAACTAGAATCCTTCCAATGCTCTATGGTCTATGGTTTTTGTTTATGTTTCTGCTTCTGCTTCCCTTGAGATGACTGTGCTACCAACGCTTAGTGTGGTGATCTTGAGAGAGCACCCAACTGTGATATCTTAGCCTACTCTCATGTCAAACGATCACAAAACACCTCAAAAGAAGGCATGGTAAAATGTGCACCCAAGGCATACATAGTGGAATGGAAGGTAGATGAGAATATCTTAAAGTTCCCATGAAGCTTTGACAAAATTAGGTAAATACACTCTATATCAGTCTTAACCTTACCACAACCTTGTAGAAGAGATCTCTATTGTTTGAATTTCATCAGAAAGTCCTCAATGGAAGGAAAAGAATCAGGTACAAGTGAAGTCAACTCTACCTCAATCTGCAATGCTCTAAACTCATTGATAGTGCCAAAAAGTCCCTCAAACTTGGTCCAATAGGCCCTAGGTGTGAGACACCCTTCAAGATTAAACAGGAGACTGTTTGAAATGTGCAAAGCCATCAATCCCATAGCCTGATCCATATTGTTCCTATGCTGCATAACCTCAAAGGCATGAATCAATGGAGGTTGAACCACATCCAAATAGGACCATAACCCTCGAGACTGGAGAAGTGTCATCATGCGACCCTTCCAAGTGTGATAATTATGTGGTGTGAGAAGCTCAATAGATCTATCGGCCATGCTGTGAACTGTGCCTCAACTGCTCTGAATTTTTTTATTATTATTTAGTGGTCTTTCAGAACTAGATAGAAGATGCAGAAGGGGTTTTTGTTTTGTTTTGGTGTTTATAGATTCTAGTTTTCTGATGTAAATGATAGAAAGCAACAAAAAACACCCCCCCATAATGCAAAAAACCAATCCCCAGTACAAACTGAAAGCCAAAAAACAATAGAAAGCAGTATATGTATGAGGAAAATCTGTGTGTACCTGAAGAATTTTCTGGTGAAATAAACTAAAGATCTAGAAATAGTATAGAACCACCTTTCTGACACCTATTTGATTTTGAAAAATGGAGCAAAATTGAGCAAGTTATTCCCCTCGGAGTGCAAAAATATCATCTGAATTTTACTATGAAAAACTGCATGAAAACTGAATATTTTTGAAGAAATTCCTATACCATTAGAACGGGCTCAGAACTAGCTTTCTGACGCCTATTTTCATTTGAAAATCTGAGCTAAGACGCCCGAGATACACCCGATTTTGTGAAGGTAGGTTGAAAAGGTGCATGCAAGGCAGTTTAAGCCCTCAAGGGCAAAAGTCTTCGGCCCCTGGTCACGTGGACGACCAGAGGGCTAGCAGCTGGTTGCTGGGCGTTGGAGCCCCTGGTCTTTCATATGACCATTGCAGGAGCTGAGGAGGCCGATAGGGGCTGGGGATAGGCTCTTGGTCCCCACATGACCTCGGCCTAGCGGAGGTAGCCTGCGGGGGCTAGGAGGAGCGGTGTGGAGGAGGAGCCACCGGTGGCCGGTGGCGGATGGGAGGCCACTGGGTGGCGCATCCAAATGAATTGGCCGTGCAGATTTTAAAAAAAAAAACTTTAAAAAATCAATAAAAAATCAATTTTTTAAAATTTTTTTTTAATTTTCTGCCTCGAAGATTGTGTCGTGAGGTCGTACGGCCCTAGAGTAAATTTTTTTTGCTTCACCTGGCAACTTTTTCCAAACTAGACATATTTTATATCAAAATAGGGATTTTTGGATGCTGCAAGCCCAATGGTGAGGTCCGTTTGAGCTCAAAGTGCAAAAAAAAAACCCCTATTCCAAATAAAAACTAGAAAATGAAAATAGATTTGATGTAGCCAAACCTAGATCTCTAAATCTTTCAAAAAACTAAACAAGCTATAGTAGATCTAGCTCTAATACCATGTAGGATTTCAGAAATACAGATCCACAGAACCCGATCAAGACTTGCATGCAAAAGACTTGTCATAGAGAAAGAGAGAGATCAAGACAAGGGTTTGGCTCTCACAATGTGCAAGATGTATTCCAAAAAAATGAAATAGAGCATAAAAGAAATACAAGAGATCAATCCTTATAAAAAGAGATCAAAACCTAAAAGGAAAACCTAATCCTAAAGGTGAGTGCATTTAATAATTAATATTAATTATTAAATGACTAATATGTGTGCAAGGCGAAATCTTAAGAGGAGAGTAAAGTTAATTAATTACTTTAATCTAAGAACTTCCAATAATACAATATGATCAGTGGGATATCTAGGGAGTTTGTAGGGAGCCCTCTGAAAACCATCAATTATGATATATGAGAATGTTAGGAATTGGATAAACCAAGCTCCATATCTCCTTATCAACTCTTTTTCCTTATCTGAGATTCTCATATGCTCTGTACCTTGGAGCAATCTGGTAATGTACATTGTGAAGGCATCATTTGACCTCCTGTAGCTTCCACCAGTCAAGTGCAACTATGGATACACTTCATAGATAGCATCCTGCCCAAAAATACCCTTACTGCTCAACCCCTTGTATGGATGAATTCTAGCCAATGGATACACTAGGTAAGAGGTTATAGTGAAGGTCTTGGTTTGCAAGACATTACACAACTGATGATGGATCACATTACTGATAACACCTGCCCAATGATAGTCGATTCCCTACTCCATTCTAGCAATCACATTAAACATCCAGGTCTTGAAAACACCTGCACTTTTCAATCCACCAACCTACTGAGAAGAGTGATGGCATTGTAGTACTCTCTCTTGAAGTTAGGCCTGAATATTTGCTTAGGAAACTTAGAGAAATGGGATTTAGGCTTATCTAGCCAAGAGTTGATCACCTATTGAGATTTGACAATGTTCTCCTTGTAATACTTCTTAGCAACCTCTATGTCGAAGCCCACCACATGGGACCTCTGAGGCATGTCAAAGGTTGCAAGAATGGCCACAGGATAGAAACCGGCAAGAATCCTCCCCTGGGGACCAATTACCCTCTATGTCCCTCTATCATAGTTTCTGGCACACTGCAGCACCAACTCGTAGCACTGCACTGTAGAAGGAAAACCTGCCACATGAGCTAGCCTGGAGTCCACCATTCTCTTTTCCAATAGAGGAGGGCTAGATGTTGACATCTCAGCCTTGAATTCCTCATAGTCCCACATGCCTACGTTTGTATCCATGATTCCTAACCAAATTGAAGTTAGCTTACTTTGAGGAATTCTACTCTTTATATCCAGTTTTACTTTTTCTGCATCTGAGATGGCACAAGCCTCTGCACCTGGATCATTTGCCTTCCCCTTGCCTCGACCAGCAACATTTTGTCCTGATCTTGCCTACAAACACATGAAGATGACCACAATTATATCCACAAGAAACAATAAGTGTAGAAGATCATTGCCTGAAAGTTCAGGATTTAGCCCCCGTTGCGAATTCTGCACTCGGAAGGATTTTCGAGAAAATTCGGACCAGGCGGATTCCAGCGAACCAAACATACAAAATCCCATAATATCATTTAAATTCATCAATTAATCAAAGGGAAATCATTAAAAATACTTAGTATAATCTCCTTAAATGAATCAAATAGTTTACCAATAAACCCATCATTTATAACCATCAAATTCAACATTTCTTAGAAAAAAAGCTGGAGGAATCCGCCAAAGATGGATTTTGGTGAAAACAACAATAGTTACAACTAACTCGGGAAAAATGAAGAGACGTGGACAATTCGGGAAAATACGGATGGAACGGATTTTGGAAAACTCCAGATATAACAGTATTAAAGCTTGAAATCGATAAAACGACCCAACCGTGAATCTCGGGAAAATCCGGATGGAACGGATTTTGAAGAACTCAAATGAAATCCAATAAAAAGTGACAAAAGAGGAAGAGATAGAAAAGTCAGGGAAATCCAAGGGAAATGGAATTCCACGAGGACCTTGAAAACATGAACCTATCTACATCTTCGCTACTTTCACCAAAATGATTCAAATCACTTCGGATCTAGGCCAAAACTCTAAAACCAATTCAACCTAGGACTCTAATGAATAAAACATAAACTAAGGACACTCTTCATAGCAATTCAAAGAGGATTGGCCATGCCCTAGGTCAAGAACCCTAAATTTCCACCATGAAAACACAAGGGCGAAGCACAACTCGATCATACACTAGAATGGAGAGTTTAAAACTAAAGCAAGCAAATGCCCAAAACAAGAAGCAACACCAAACCAAGCATAAACGTTCAATCAACAAACAGACTGGTATACCAATGGAAAACCCCAAAATTCTCAATGATGACACGCACCCAGAAGAACTAGGAAACCATGACAAACCCCCAAGCAAACGAAGAAAAGCAATTGAGCTCAATAGAGAAAAGGGGACATCTACATACCATGGAATCGCAAAGGTCAGAACTGGTGAAGCCAACAAATAACCGTTCAATGCAAACAGGAAATGCAAACACACAGTCGAAATGGCTTCAAACATCCAGATATCCAACAAAACACTAAGAACCTCAAGACACAAGCCCAAATGATAGCAAATACACAAACTCAAATGATCAATTACTTCTCAACGAATCAATATATCAAAGCCCCAAAAGCTCCACACAAACTCCATTAATGCATTCGACAAGACAACCGCGACCACAAAAACTTTGGGGATTTGACATCATGATGGACTTCAGGGAAATTCGAACCATATGGATTTTCCCGAAAGCAAGGCAAAAGGCAGCAATCCTGGACATTGAGAGGAAACCGGGAGAATCCAGCTGAGGCGAATTTTCCCGAAAACAATGAGAAACCCAAGATCAAGTCCAAAACTTAAGATTTTCAATGAATTTCAAAAGTTTTCCACTTCAGTTGGAAAGATGGATATTAAAGCACAAACCCAAGCAAGCAAAACCCCTAGAAAAGAAGGGCCAAAACACCAAAAAACAAAGAAAGAGGGTCCTCACTTTCAGTGGGACCTGTGTGTAAAAATTGCACAACAAAACCTTATTGTTGTAGGTATCTATCCAATCTAGAATACCATGCTCTAGGAGTCTATTTAAGTCCATAAAGATCCTTCTTCAGTTTGCACATAAAATCTAGTTTATTTAAACATTGGAATCCTTCTAGTTGTTCAATGTAGACTTCCTCTTCTAATTCTCCATTCAAAAATGCTGATTTGACATCGATTTGATATACCTTGAAATAATTGAATGTTGATAAGGCCAATTTTTTTTTGATTAATTCTAACCTTGCTACTGGAGAAAATGTCTCCTTAAAATCAATTCCCTCAACTTGGGCATATTCTTTGCATAGAAGTCCGTTCTTGGTTTAGATCAATTTTCCATCATCATTTAGCTTATAAATCTAAAAACCCATTTTGTACCAATGAATTTTCTGTCTTTAGGTCTTAGAACAAACTCCCAAGTTTCAGTTTTCTTTATCTAAGTTAACTCTTATTCAATAGTATCTACCCAACCTTTCTCTTTTCTTTCCTCTATATATGAACTTGGTTCAATTTTTTATAGTAAGGAAAAATGTATTTGTTGATTTTCTTTCTCAATTCCTCTTTGAGTCTAAACTCCACAATCCTTATCTCTTATGATTTAATCTTTAGAATGGTTCTTATGAACATACCTAGCTCGATTTTGTGTAATTGTATTCTTTGAGTGAATTTTTGAGTCTTCATCGTTGCTATAGATTACATCTTCATTATCTTCTTTAGCTAGAGTCTCAATGGATTGTATTATTTCATCAATAGTTACACTGAGACTTTCCACAATCCTTTTCAACATTTTTTTATAACATCTATATGCCTTATTTTTCATAGAATATCCAAGAAAAACACCTTCATTAGATCTAGAATCAAACTTACTCAAATGTCCTTCATCCCTCTTGATGTAGCATTTACTCTCAAATATTTTGAGATTTTTGACTAATGTTGGTCTTCCTTTCCATAGTTCATAGGGTTTTTTTGCATTATTTGGTATGTTTTGAGCTTTGTTCAAAATATAAACTGTTATTTGAATCACTTCTCTCCAATACACATCTAACAACTTTTCTTTACTTAACATTTTTTTTTTCCATCTCATGTATATTCGAATTCTTCCTCTCAACTACTCAATTTTGCTATAGATTTCTAGGAGAAAAAAAATTTCTTTGGGTCTCATGTATCTCACAAAAATTCATCATACATGTCAGAAGTGAACTCTCTACCTCTATATGATCTTAGGCACTTAATTGTTCTTTCGGTTTCATTTTCAACCATTGCCTTAAATGTGTTAAACTTCAAAAAAAGCTTCTAATTTTTCTTTTAGAAATGAAATCCAATTCATTCTAGAATAATCATCAATAAGGATCATAAAATACCTATCACCCTAAATGATCTTTGCCCTCATTAGTCTACATATATCTATATGAATCAAGTCTAATGGCTTTCTTGTAGAATATTACTTAGTAAGAAATCTAGTTCTTGTCTATTCTCCCTCATGACATGGTTTGCAAGTAGTAGATAGAGGCTTCTTGAACTTTGGCATGTCTCTTACCATTCCTTTTGAACTAATCCTCACAAGATCATCAAAATTGGTGTGTCCCAATCTTCTGCTTCAAAGCCAACTCTCTTCTCTTTGTATGGAAAATAAATTCTATCAATTTAACTCATTGAGATGATTCACATCACTATCTTTCTTGTTACCTTCTACAACTAACTCACTGGTACCATTTTTTCTAACTTCACAACCTTTAAAAATTAAAGAGAGTTTGTATCCTTTATCACACATTTGAATTGCATATGTAAGATTGTGCTTCAATACTTCTCCATAACAAAAATCATGATTTTTTATCTTTCTACCATCAAGATAGAAATACCCTTACTATTAATCATAGCAACAATTTTGTTACCAAGATTTACTGCTCCTCCATCAAAATTCTTGAAGTGCATGAAGTTTATCTTGTCTCTGACCATATGAATTAAACATCCACTATCAATGATTGATATATTCTTCTAATTTTTAGAATGTAATGTAGTATGATCCACCATGGACTTCTCTAATATTTTCTCCTATGGTTTCTTCTTCCAAACCATTTCTATTTCACTACTCTAACATAGTGAGTTATTTCATTATGTATCTAGTATAGGAGGATTCACAAAATTTCTTCTATAGTTTCTAGAAATATGTCTGAAATTGTTGCATTTGTGAAAAATAATATTGAAATTTTACAATGGTGCAAATGGATTTCTACTAACAAAATTTATTTTTCTTACTAGAGCCTTTCTATGGTTCATAGCCTTATGACCAAAATGATTTTAATTAAAATAGTAGGTAGAAAAATAATGATTGAACATGGTATTGTATCCTTGTACTCTTGAATACTTTCTTCCAAATATTCTATTCTATATATGCACTTGGATGAAACCATCATTCACCACCTCACTTTCATTGATTTCCACAACTTGTTCAAAACTTGAACTTCTAGAATTATTCTCTTCTAGAAACTTAGAAACCGACTTTATGAGCTACTCAATCATTCTCTTCTTCTGCATATTAGTAAATCCAATAGTAGCTTGATATGTGGTGATATATTACATTCTATTATCTAATCCAAGATATTAGTGGTCTTCCAAAAAGTCAACTTTACTTGATGATTTATCTTTTTAGATCTTTCCTTAATGATGCAATCTCTGCTTGAAGTTTTTTGCAATCCTTATCTCTTGTTAGCAACCTTTCTATGAAAAAAAATTCAATCCTCTTTTTTTCTTCCACTTGAATCTTTAGGTCAATGACCATCTTCTCCACTTTCTCAATATTTTAAGATAATTTATTCTTGAATTTCACTTCATCAACAATTCTTTTCTTCAACCTTTTATTTTTTTTTCTAGTGTACATCAATTATTCCAAAGGTCTAGTTCATCATCATATTCACTTTGGACTTCATTTCTACATCTCCTTTAGAGGTTTCCAATACAAAGAAAAGATCCTTTTCTCCTTCATTCCTAAAATTGGTTTAGTCATCATCATTAAATGAGTAGCCTTCCTCATTGATAAATAAACTCTTCTTATTTTTCTAAAACCCTTTTCCTTTTGAAAATGACTTCTTCTCACCATTGCTCAATTATTTGTATGGACACTTGGCCATGAAATGTCCTATGTTGGAACACAAGAATCTATTGAGAGGGGGACTGAATCAATAGTTCTTAAATTTTTCTCTTAAGCACTGTGTGCAGATTAATACTTAACATGTAAATACAAAAATATGCACACACACAAGCATCACATAACATAGGATGTATGTGGAAAACCCAAGATGCAAAAAACCACAGTGAGAAATGTTGCTAGGAGCTAATGGCCTAATATAGCCTCACAAGCATGAAGATAAATTACAATGATTTAAGGGAACCAACCCTAAGGAGACACCAATCCCATGTTTTTAGGAGAAACCGCTCTAAGGAAGCACCCATTCCCTAATCTGAGCACCTACACAAACATTTAATGGATCCCACCAATCAAATTTACTATGAGAGATATATAAATTTTATTACAACTCTATTGTTGCAAGTTTCTTTTCAACCACTCAATTTTCTATTGTTGTCTCTACAACACTCTTCTACACACACAACTCTCTATTGGCTACTCACTTCTTCTCCATACCTATTTAAAAATTGATCTTTTTTTGTATCTTTTTCACTAGCTTTTAAAGATTTCCTCAAGATTCGCATTCACATACAAGATCTCTTTAGGGTTTACCTAGTATCTTCTCCATCCCACTACCTCTGCATTGAGCCACATCCACATTAAATTTGGATATAGATAATTTTATAAGAATAGCAATCTTCAAAATCCTAGGGTTAGATATATATTTAATTCATTCCTTAGTTTATTTTGTTGATTTTTTTTTAAGAACCAAGCTGATCTTCAAAATTACCTATGGAATTTTCCATTTCCAATATTTAGAAATCTAAAGGGACTGGCCAACGAACGAGTAAAATCTACAAAACTTTCACTCCTACACTTTGGGCTCTATGAAACCAAAGAAGGTAATCCCACAATTTATACTCAAGAATTTATGTGACTAATATTTAAATACATTGTAAATAACAAATAATTCTCATATAAAATGTAGTATATCAAAAAGTTGGAAAATCTTTTAGTAATGTACTACACTTGGAGCATGAGAACAATGAAACTCAACATAACTAGAATGGTAACTCATTTGAAAGGTTTGTAAATAAAGAATGATTTTCCAATGATTTGACATAGAAACTGAATTATGAATATTTTATTTAAACCAATGCCTTATCCTAAACATGGAGCCAATATTTAGCCTATGCAACGTGATAAAAATTCTTCACATAGCAACATACAAGCTTCAAAAAACGTTGCATTACAACATTCCCACATTACTTTCTTGACCACCACTTCTTACAGATACCCCAACATATAATTCATATGAATCAACAACTTCACTCAAGCACTTACACTAATTCCTTGAATTAATTAGCAAGAATGAAATCATACACCCATTGGGAAACAATGGAGATGAACAAGACAATCCTTAATTGTATTATTCATAACTCATAGAACACATACACAAGAGAGAAAATGGACATGAAATTAGCACCATCCTACATCATATTTTCTACATTGTTATCAAAATACATATGCAACTATAGACTTAGAACCTAAGAGGAAACTTAAAACATGATCTATATTCCTTTTAAAATTCACTTTGTCAATTGCAATACAACAAACTCCACTTTCTAGCCTTAACTTCCTTCTTATAGAAACAAAGGATCAAACCAAGCTTCAAACCATAAAGCACACATGTCACCATTCTATTGTAGCACTGCAACATATATTCCATTTTCAATTACACTTGACCTCTCAGATGATGGGAATAAACATGAGACAAAAGTAATCCTCATTTGTTGTTGGATATTAGGTCCCACCCTTCAAAAGGAATCTTCAAGTTGTTTCCTCAAAAAGTGTGCCCACACACACAAAATGAAAAAGAAAGAAAGAAAGAAAGAAAGAAACGAAAAGGAAAAGACAAAGAATTCATCCACATCTACAAACCTATTATTAATTCAATCTGGAGAAAGTGCAGTATATTTTCTATACTTTAGCAAATTCCTAATCTATACTAAATCTAGGCTATGGGGTACATTCTCACCAATCCATTACTAATCATGATTGCAGACTTCAAAATCAGAATTTTCAAATCACCATCCCACCATTTCAAATCAATCTACCACTTTGTCCAAGTATTTATCTCTCCATGCCAGGAATTCTTCTTCAATAGGCTAGTTAAAATTCATGACTTCAGCAGCCTTTTCTCTATAATGTGAATTCTTGGTAAAAATTTTATTGGCCTCCCTATATAATTCTAACAAGACAATCTCTACATGAGCCAACATGTCCATATTTCTTTTTAGTGTACCCATATCATACCTTTGAAAAATTAAAACTACTTACTCTAAAATGGGTCCATTAGTTTCATCTCTACACTCATGTAGGTTTTTTATGCTACCATCATCCCTTAAAATGCACAGGAGGAGACCATTATGTGATTCATGAAAGGATTTCACCAGTTCCCTTATTCTAACTTTCAAAGGCTCAATGTTTCCCCTGTACCCCTTGATTTCACCTACAAGAGTAATAGTGGGCGTAAGCCTTTCAAGGGGGTTAGCTTCCTACTTAGCTCCAATAGACATCATTCTCAGCTCTTGAAATCTAGGGATCCACATCTCCATGAGTGGAATAAACCTTTCCATGTCATTTCCAAAGTTATTTATAAAAGCCACCATGGAGGAATAGTTATCATGAATATTATTCAATTTGTTATTCACTCCTCTGTTTAGATACTCTAAGACTATAGTGACAATTTTCATATTGCCCATAAAGGTTTCATTATCATGATTGTCACATTTATCTTTATATTCCTCTAATTGCTTGAGCAACTCCTACCTACTGATATCTTCCATATCCCGTGGTACTTCTGAGATGTTAGGCTCTATCATTGAAATGGACACATTTCCCAAATTGTATGGAATAATTTCCCATCAGGATCTTGCTTCAGGGGTAAAGTCGGGGGTTGCAGCTTCCTATAAAGTGGTAGGGGAGTCAATTCCAATTTGGTCATGCTTTCTAGGTTGCCAATTTTGTAACTTTTCCTCCAATAATGCTACTGTGAGTAGTGAAAATTATTATCTATTAAGGTGAAAAAACTAACTAAGGAATGCAAGATAAAAACTACACTAAACAATCTCAAGATTAGGCTACATTAACACAAATAGAGGAAAGATGAAATGATGAAATTAGATATACCTTTCTTCGTGTTGATACTTGGTTGGCCCTTTGATGATTGATAATGTGTGCTCCTAAGATGATAGCTTCTAATGATGGTGGTAGATGGATGAATGGAGATAGGTAAGTGAAACAATGGATTCTAGATGAGAATGGAAATGCTAAGGAATGGCAATAAAAGACTAAGATGGCTCAAACAGTTTAGAAGCATAAGTTTGGTATGCATTTAATGGCTTTCTAATTAGAAGATGCAAGATCCTTTAATGAAGGAAATGAGGGGATATTTATAGCAGAATTTGAATTCTCTAGAGAATTCAATGGTCAAGATTGAGCCACCATGGCCAAGATGGAGGGCTATGGTGAGTTGAGGACTCACAAGCCCTCACATCTTGACATGTGGCGGTTGAAGTTTCCAAAGGACAAGGTGAGATCACAAAGGTACAAATGACATGAAAAAAGCCATGTGGTCCCAAAGTACTTGCAAGTACCTTGGGATGAGAGACAATTTCCACAAAAATTAATCCCATGTCCCCAAGTGGGGCTAAAAGTGACAAGTGATAACTTTTAGAAAGTCATCCCTTGTCAACATGGGGATTGGAGATGGCCTTGGAGGAATAAAAGTGAATTTTTAATTCACTTTTTAGAAGAGACCAAAGGGTAAAATAAGATTCCTCTAAAAGAGGTCTTTGTCTTTGGGGTACGATGTGACATCTGAAATGTCATGGGGAAGATAAATGCATGAGGGGAATAAGTGTGAATTTTTAATTCACATGGGGAAAAGGTCAACCAAAAAAAGGTAAGTACGAAGAAGGTTGATTTAAGGACATGTTAAAAGGGGTAAGTTATTAGGATTAGGATTCTCCAATCGGGTGATTAGATTAATTAATGATCATTAGAGGGAAGTGGCAAGTTATGGAGGATGTGGCATTAATCCTAATTAAGGATATGCACACCTTAATGGAGGATTAATTAAATTAGTCATGTTTAGTGAAACAGTTATGGAGGATGTGACAAGGAGAGATAAATAATGAATTAAAAAATGAAAAGGATAATTGACTTAATTAAATAAATTGATTGCATTTATTTAATTTAGAGATGAAGTGGGCTTATGTATAAAGTATTTAATTAGTTGAATTAAATACCTTAGGAATATTAGGGGAAAGGGGAACATTAATTAAATAAATAATTTAATTAACGTTGATGAAGGGGATGAAGGAAAGGGATAAATTTGACCTTATGTAAAGGGGTCAAATTTAGGTGTCTTCATTTTTCCCCTCTTTGAGATAGTGTTATGAAGTAGCATCATTTCAAAGAAAATTAAAATATATCACTTAGAAGAAGATTGTTAGATTAATGAAGATGCCCCAGTCATTCAAGGAGTGACTAGGAGGAAAGATGATGGGAGTGAAGATGAAGATTATGGATTGAGGATGCCCCTTTGAGAGGAAATGCGGGGTTAAGAGAACATGGATGTGCTCTCAAAATGGATGAGATAATGCAAAGGTAGATGGGGAAGATGATGCAAAATGATGGATGAGAGAGGCTGAAGAGATGAAGGGATAAATACAAGAATAAATGGATTCCAAGACAAATATGATGTTGCCCCAGTCAAGCTATAAGCTAGAATAGATTGTGGATGGATGGAGTGTTGTTGATGAGGGAATAGTATATCCTGAAAAACACAAGGATAGGGAAAGATACATCCCAATAAGAGTGTTTTTGATGAGGGAAGGATACATCCCCAAAAAATACAAGGATAGAGAAGGATACATCTCGTCGATGATGATGATGATGATTGGGTCTAGGCTTGTAGCAAGGCTAGGAACAAGACCAAATATGTGATGAGATGATTTGCACTAGATCGACTGGATTAGGATTGGATGGGGATGGGAGAGGGTTAAAATGAATGAAGAGGATGGAGGTAAAGATGCAATGCAATGCAATGAAAGAGCAAGTTACCATTTTTGGAGCACTAATTTTTGTTATAGCATAAGACACTAGATACCATGGTATGTGGAACCAAGGCAAATTAGTGTCTAATGCATAAAAAAACACAAAAAACAAGAAGGCTATCCCAATACCCCAAAGTCATGATGACTTTGATCGGGCCAAGTATTGAGATAACCACAAGCACAAAAAGATGCCCTAGCGTAACACAAGACCTCAGGGGTCTTGATGGGTACTGCATGGGTTAACCAAGAAGACAAAAAAAAAAAAAAAAATTCAGGATATGCCCCTATGTTAACTAGTCAAAACAAACCATAATATGGGAGATCATGGAAGCCTTGAAAAGTGATGACAGGGAGCTCAAATGATAAAAAAAATGTTAAAAAAATTGAAAGATCACAATAAAGTTTCAAATGTGGATCAAAAGGATGGATGGGTTTGATGTGGTCTATTAGGAAGGATACATCATGTTGAGACCAAAGATGCATGATAGATTGCTTGATTGACATGACATAGGATATTTGAAACTGATTGAACCTCAGGAGACTAATGAACTTTGTTTGTAAGCACCAGCTAGGATAAGGACATAATTGATGACATGACAAGATGACAGGATGACAAGACACAAGAAAATAAAAACCCTAAAGACCTAGGGGCTTTAGGGTTGATCAAAGATCAACCTTGCCTACTTGAAAGTGCAAATCCCTCATAGTTCAAGAAAAGACCATGATACAACAAAAAAGAGGATGATGGAGACCACGATGGAGGGTGCAAACCAGAAAAATGTCCTGGGGGTAGATCAAATGATTGACCTGATTGACCTTTCCTACGTGAAAGCACAGGGGCCACGTAGTTTGACACAAGGAAAAAGACAGATGATGGAAGAGGACAAGACATACACAAGATAGAACCCTGGGGGTGGATCAAATAATCGACCTTGCCTACATGAAAGCACAAGGGAAATGTAGTTTGACACAAGGCCAAAGATAGATGATGGAAGAAGTCAAGATAGACAAAAGATAGAACCCCAGGGGTGGATCAAATGATCAACCTTGCCTACGTGAAATCATAGGGGCAACATAGTTTGACACAAGTCAAAAGACATACGGTAGATAAGGGATGATGAGATGACCATGATAAATAGATAAAAGGATGGAGCTTATATGATGGTTGATATGTTGGAGGTGGGTTATGTGAAGCTCAGGGGTCGGATATTTATTTAGATCATTAGAATAGGAATTGGGAGGATGAGACAATGGATAGATGAGTGATGAATAGTGGATGAGAGTATAGGAAGATAAGGATGTGGTAGATGGAAGGAATTATTGGATGGAGAAAGGGATGGGGAGATAAGGATGGGAAGGTTGGAGAGATGGAAAGTATTACTTGGAGGGATGGACAAATAATGTCTCTAAGGACTCTATTGCAAATAAGGAGATGCCTCCACTCTAGATGTGTCATGCATGACAAGGCAAGAGGGATAGAAGGATGGGTGGATAAGGGAGTGTGATGGACATAGATAGGAGATAGAGATAATGAAGGGAGATGGATGGTGGTAGGATGGGATGGATGAGGAAGTTATATGGCTATAGATAATATGCATCGATCAAAAAAGTAGATGGGGAGGATAAGGAAAATGATAGTGGATGAGGGGAAAATATGCCAAGAGATATCCAACACATGTATATATATGTGCCTCTGTCTTTATCAACATCATAAGGAAGATGGAGGGACTGGGATATGAATGGGAGATGATGGGTAAGATGTGGAAGATAGGAAGATGTAGGAGATGGAGAAAAGGAATGCATAGGTGGAAGCTGCCCCCAATTGTGGAAGTAGATTGGATGGGGGATTTATGCATGATGCCTATTTTCCAGGTTTTCATCATGGTACTTATCCAAGGTGCTTGTTTTCCAAATTTTCACCATTGGACAAATGATTTTCTCTTTACTATTTTCTTTTTTTCTTTATTTTTTCTCTATTGTTTTGATTTATTCTTTTTGGGATTTTTCAGATAGAAATACAGATGGACATGGAGGAGTATAGGGATGAAGGTATAAATGGATGCAAAAGACATATGATAAAGGGGATGGAGGAAGGACTCAAGCATCAAGTTTTAGATGAGGTAATAAGAGCCCATGTGTAAAGTGACCATTGGATGTTGGTACAACCTTATTAGAATGGATGAATTATGCAAGAGGATGTATTAAAGGGATTTGATAGGGGAGATAGTGGGATAATGGATGGGATACTGGAAGGTGTATGGATGGAATGATGGAGTGGATGTGTGATGGGGGAAGGTATTTACGACCAACATTGGCACATGTGGTGGATGTGAAATGATAGGAGGGTTGATGGATGGAAAATGTGGTGATAATGGAGGCATTGAGATAGTGAATTTGGGGACATAAGGACCCAAAACAGATTTAGGAGATGGAGGATGTGAATTATTAGCTTTGGGCATAACAACTTTGGATGTCGTCATGGATTTTTCATGTGAAGGTATTTCCTCTTTTTTGCTTTGGGATCCACATGGTTTTTATTTTTGCACTGGTGGGCCTTTGTGGCCTATGTGTTTGATTTGGCTTTTGGATTTGATTTTTATGTATTTTGAAGGGGACATGAGGAGCTTTAGGTTCCTGTGGATGTTTGCATCTATGCATTTGTGCTTTGGCATCCAAAGTGCTTTTATTAGCAATGGGATGGATATGAAGAGATGGATGATATAGAGAAAAATGTGGATTGAGTGATAGAAGTGGGATTTTGATGATAATGTGCAGACAGAGGATGCGAGATATCATGCATGGATGGGTGCAGGTGTTGATCCTAATTAGGATTTATGAATTTAGGAGTTATTATGCTGGATGGAGGCACATAAGGACCCAAAATAGATGTAGTAGATGGTGCATGGGCGATGGTGGATGGAGACATAGGAGGACCCAAAATGGACGTAGAGGATGAAGGAGGAAGATGGATGGTTGTTTTGTAGTAACAAGATGGAGGAGGAGGGACAAAGGATTTGGTAGAGCGACGAGAAGTGCCTCTCATTCATTTAGAAGATAATTGTTTAGGATGTATGGAGGTTGTACCAATACTTATAGAGTGTGAGTCTTGGGAGATATATCCAAGACCGTGTGTACCTAGATGTTCTTTGACTTGGATGGGTTCTAAAATACCTTGCTCATGAAGGCCTAAACCTTTTCCTTGATATTTTATGTTCTTGAGTATGTGATCTATAATAGGATGCTTATTCTTTTGGAAGCATGATGCGAGTCTATTGGAAGGTGGAGGAGGAAAGGTGGTGCATAGACTTTTTTTTCTCCTACAAGAAGACCACCATGGAAGAGTGTAACAATGTAAGGATATTGGGGTGGGGGATTGTGATATGAAGGTGTGGATGTTGGATTAGAATAGGAAGATTGAGGTGGTTAACTACCATAGGAAGACATGTATGGTGGGTTGGGATAAGAGGAATATTGGGATGGTATAGTATGATAGGAATGCATGAGTGTTGGATTAGGATGGGAATATTGGGATGTGGGATTAAGGTAAAGGTATTGGGATTGTTAATGATGATAAGGAGAGGAGGATATGGATGTTGGATAGGATAGAGGTTGAGAGGGAGGACATGATGAATATGTCGATGGTGAGGATTTTGGATATCCCTTGTCAAGGGTAGGATAAGGACTGTTATTAGATGCGGATAAAGGCATGGTGGGATAGTTTGAAGTAGTGGGATTTTGGGTGGTGATTGGAGAGAGCTTGCTATAAATGATAGTATTAAGGGGATCTATATAACACTCTTCATGATCAACCAGATTTTTGTTATCATCATCAAAGTAGTTAGGATTTCCCTTGACTACTATTATTGGTCGTGTGAGAGGGGGATAAGGATTCATGATGGCTGCAAAATAGATATGAATTGAGAAGATGGAGAGGACTAGATGATGGAATGATAAACATGATGGATTGGAAGAAGATGTAGGTGGACTAAAGCTCAAGTTGGGATATTGGATTAAAGCTTAGATTTAGATGATGGGATGTGATAGGATCGAATGATTGATCAGATAAGAGGATAAAATAGATACCTAGAATGGGAGAGCAGATGTTTAGAATCGGGAAACAAATACTTAGAATAGATGAATAGATGGTCGACACTTGAAACAGGTAGATAGATACTCGAAATGGGTGAACAGATGCCTGAAGTAGGAGAACAACACTCAGAATTGGAAAATAGGTTGTCGGAATGGGTGAACAACTTCCTGAAATGGGTGGACAACTAGTCAAAAAGAGGGTACAATTGATTAGAATGAGCAAATGGATACTAAGAATAGATGGACGGATGGTTGTTTTGGGCAAACGGGTACTCTGAACAAGGGATCAACACCCGAAAAGGGAAAATAGGTTGCCGAAATAGGTGAACAACTAACGAACGGAAGCCAAAAAAGGTTTTTTCAGATGACAGGGCCACCCCTTGAGGTCAAGACCACCCAAAATTTGGTCAGGGCCGCCCCTTTGGAGGGAAAGGCCATCCAAATCAAGAATGATGAGGAAAAGGTCCAAAAACGGCCAAATAAGGTCTCAAAAAAGGTTGTTTCAAAGGGTAGGGCCACCCCTTGAGGTCAAGGCCACCCAAAATTAGGTCAAGGCTGCCCCGTTGGAGGAAAAGGCTAGCCAAATAAAAAATGATGAGGAACTGGTCTAAAAATGGCCGAACAAGGTGCCAAAAAAGGTTGTTTCAGAGGGCAGGGTCACCTCTTGAGGTCAAGGCCACCCCTTTGGAGGGCAAGGCTTCCCCTTTGGAGGGAAAGACCACCCAAATCAATAATGATGAGGAACAGGTCCAAAAATAGTCAAATGAGGTCTTGAAAAAGGCTATTTCAAAGGGTAGGCCGCCCCTTGAGGTCACGATCGCCCAAAATTAGGTTAGGGCCACCCCTTTGGAGGGAAAGGCCACCCAAATCAAGAATGATGAGGAATAGGTCCAAAAATGGTCGAAGAAGGTTCCAAAAATAGGTTGTTTTGGAGGCCAGGGCCACCTCTTGAGGTCAAGGCCCCTAAATTAGGTTAGGGTTACCCCTTTGGAGGGTAAGGCCACCCAAATCAAGAATGATGAAGAGCAGGTCCAAAAATGACTAAATGAGGTCTTGAAAAAGGTTTTTTCAGAGGGTAGGGCTGCCCCTCGAGGTCAAGGCCACCCAAATAAAAAATGATGAGGAATAGGTCCAAAAACAACCGAACGGGGTCTCGAAAAAGGTTGTTTCAGAGGGCAGGGCCACCCCTTAAGGTCAAGGTCACCCCTTTTGAGGGAAAGGCCACCCCTTTGGAGGGAAAGGCCTCCCAAATCAAGAATGATGAGGAATAGGTCCAAAAATGGTTGAACAAACACCTAAATGGGTCCAAACGGGGTCCCAAATAAAGTTGACTACTAGAACGGGTAGTTGGATTTACAAAATGAGGAAAAGACCACTCAAAATGAGTGAACAGATGCAGAAGGCTATGGAACAATGCTTGGAATGGTAAAATGAGTTCCTAGAATGGGTGACCGAATATTCAAAATGGATAGACGAATGGTCGGGAGGGGTAAATGGGTACCCCGGACGAGGGAACAACAATCGAAACTGGAAAATAGATTCTTGAAATAGAGTAAGGACTAATGAACAGAGGCTGCAAAAGGATATTTCAGAGGTCAGGGTGACCCCTTTAGGTCAAGGCCTCCTAAATAGAGGTCAAGGTCACCCCCAGAGGTCAAGGCCACCCAGATAGTGGTCAGGGCCTCCCCTAGAGGTCAAGGCCACCCAAACAGGGGTCAAGGCCACTCAAACTGGAAAGACTTAGCCAAATTTTGGTTTAAATAGGTTAAACAACAGTTAAAACGTTGGGATAGGGCCACCCCTTTAGTTCAAAGCCACCCAAAGAAAGGTCAGAGCTGCCCCTAGAGGACAAGGTCACCTTCGTACAATGGTTTTAACCTAAATTATTCAAAAAAAGTGGTAAAGGATGAGAAACAACAAGTAAAAGGCCAAAATTAACTGACAAGTACTAATTTTTCCCAAAGAAAACACTTCAAGTAGCACAATTCTAAGATTAGTAAGAAGGGTATGGCCAACATTGTTCTCTAACTAGGATAAACAAGGTGCTCTAGGGAGTCCTCAATATATGCATAGTACATGAGGCCCAAACTATGAACACCAGACTGTCACAAGCATGAGTCGGGAAACCCAACGAGATACTGAAAGGCTCGGGCCAACTCTTTACATCTACCTAGGTATCACCCTAGCTTCGACGCTCCGCTAATTACAAAACAATTGGATTGGGGTAAAACTTTTGTTCTCCCCCCTTTTTATACCCAGCGGTACACGTGAATGGAATCATCCCTTGGGGTGATGAAATCCCCAAGTAGGTCCTGCTAATAAAATGGAAAAGGGATATAAAAAATGGACTAAGTGAGCTACAATTTCTCTTCACCCAAGATTTCCAAATGATGCAAGGGGATTAGATATGTCAATATCCCACTTTCAAGCATGGCACACAAATCCTTTCAGCCTTTCTACTTAATCTATGTGCCTAATTAGTGTAAAATAAATGAAAAAACACCTAATTAAAGGTCCTTTTACCCTACAAGAAATAGATTAGTAGTTTATTCTGTGTCTTTGACGAGTGAGTTATGTTTCTAGGCATGGTTTCCTCTATATTTTGGGTGTAGTCGGTCTTCTGTGAAACCTACAAGAAATCAAAAGTTAAAACACTAAAAATTGGAGCAAAAAAAAAAAAAGTTTATGTTTGGGCGTGGCCGCCACTTGGGCATAGTCGGTCTTCTAAGAAAGCTACAAGAAATCAGAGGTCAAAAAACACTAAAAATAATAGCATAATTTTTTTATGTTTGGGCATGCCCACCACTTGGGCATAGTCGATCTTCTGCGAAACTTGCAAGAAAATCAAAGGTCAAAAACACTAAAAATAATAGTAGAAAAGTATTTTGTTTGGGCATGGCCACCACTTGGGCATAGTCGGTCTTCTGTGTTGGGCGTGGCCGCCACTTGGATGTATTTAGTCTTCTATGTTTGGCGTGGATGCCACTTGGGCGTAGTCGGTCTTCTATGGAACCTGCAAGAAATCAGAAGTCAAAAATACTAAAAAGCACTAGAAAAATCTGTTGTTTGGGCATAATTGGTCTTCTACATTGGGCGTGGCTACCACTTGGGCATAGTCGGTCTTCTGTGAAACCTACAAGAAATTAGAAGTCAAAAATACTAAAAAGCAGCTAAAAAATATGTTGTTTGGTCATAGTCAATCTTCTGCATTTTATGTGGCCGCCACTTCAGCATAGTCGGTCTTCTGTGAAACCTGCAAGAAATCAGAAGTCAAAAATACTAAAATGCAGCAAAAAAAATTGTTGTTTTGGCATAGTCATTCTTTAGCGTTGGGTATGGCCACCACTTGGGCGTAGTCAGTCTTTTGTGAAACCTAAAACAAATCAGAAGTCAAAAATACTAAAAAAGAGCAGAAAAATCTGTTGTGTGGACATAGTCGGTCTTCTACATTGGGTATGGTTGCCACTTGGGCATAGTTGGTCTTCTGTGTCAAAATCTGCAAAACTCTTAAATAGTAGAAAATGTTAAATAAAAGACCCATGATGTGGGTCCCATTGAGCGTGTCAGAAATGTGAGTAGTGAATTTTTTTATCTATTAAGGTGCAAAAACTAGGAATGCAAGATAAAAACTACACTAAACCACCTCATGATTAGGCTACGATAACACAAATAAAGGAAAGATAAAATGATCAAATTAGATATACCTTTCTTTGTGTTGATCTTTGGTTGGCCCTTTGATGATTGATAATGTGTGCTCCTTAGATGATAGCTTGTAAAGATTTTTCTAGATGGATGAATGGAGGTAGGTAAGTACAACAATGGATTCTAGATGAGAATGCAAATGCTAAGGAATGACAATAAAATACTAAGATGGCTCAAACAGTTTAGAAGCATAAGTTTGGTATGCATGTAATGGCTTTCTAACAAGAAGATGCAAGATCCTTTAATAAAGGAAAATAGGGGTTATTTATAGAAGTTGAATTCTATAGAGAATTCAACAATCAAGATTGAGCCACCATAGCCAAGATGGAGGGCTATGGTGAGTTGAGGACTCACAAGCTCTCACATCTTGACATGTGGTGGGTGAAGTGTCCAAAGGACAAGGTGAGATGGCAAAGGTACAAATGACATGGAAGAGGCCATGTGGTCCCAAGGTACTTTCAAGTACCTTGGGATGAGAGTTAATCTCGACAAAAATTAATCCCATGTCCCCAAGTGGGGCTGGAAGTGACAAGTGATGACTTTTAGAAAGTCATCCCTTGTCAACAAGGGGATTGAAGATGGCCTTGGAGGAATAAAAGTGAATTTTTAATTCACTTTTTGGAAGAGACCAAAGGAAAAAATAAGATTCCTCTAAAAGAGGTCTTTGTCCTTTGGGTAGGATGTGACATATGAGATGTCATGGAGAAGATAAATGCATGGGGGGAATAATTGTGAATTTTTAATTCACATGGGGAAGAGGTCAACCCATAAAAGGTAAGTACCAAGAAGGTTGACTTAAGGACTTATTAAAAGGGGCAAGTGATTAGGATTAGGATTGTGCAATTAGGTGATTAGATTAATTAATGATGATTAGAGGCAAGTGGCAAGTTATGGAGGATGTGACATTAATCCTAATTAAGGATATGCACACCTTAATGGAGGATTAATTAAATTAGTCATGTTTAGTGAAAGGGTTATGGAGGATGTGACAAGGAGAGATAAAGAATGAATTAAAAATGAAAAGGATAATTGACTAAATTAAATAAATTGATTGCATTTATTTAATTTAGAGATGAAGTGGGCTTATGTATAAAGTATTTAATTAATTGAATTAAATACCTTAGGAACATTAGGGGAAAGGGGAACATTAATTAATTAAATAATTTAATTAACGTTGATGAAGGGGATGAAGGAAAGGGAAAAAAATACCTTATGTAAAGAGGTCAAATTTAGGTGTCTACAACCACTTTTGTTTATAACTGCATTTTTTGTTGTTCAAGCCTTCCATAGTCAACTATCGTATTATTGTAATATTTCTTGAGCTTTTCCTTTTCTACAGTTGTAGATTCCAATGTGGCCCTTGTGATTTGTGCAACATGTATTGACATGTTTTCTACCTCTAGAGCTAATGTTTTTGATACTCTCTTTATTATCAGGCCTCCTTTGTAGTTAGGTGTAGGCTCAACAATGTCAGGCTTCCTTCTACTTGGGGCTAGAGACAAAATAGCTAATGCATACCATTATTCATTGAAGGAAAACCCTTGTAATGCAATTTTAACCTCTTCTTCTAAATTGTAGAGAGGTCTATCATATCTCTTTATGGTACCAAATGCTATGGAAGAAGCTAAATCCCACTTTGGTAGAAATAAAATACCATTATTCCTCACCAATTCTCTACCCTCCTTTGTAGTCATCTTTTGAAACCTAGATCTCATATCACCTAAGACCTTTTCTTGAATGGTGACATCATGCAATTCTTAATGAAGATCTTTTTCCCTAGCTAGACTAATGGTATACTCATCCCTCTTGGCCTTGTATGCAAACTCCATAAAAGCTTGAGACTTTACAAATGAATCATCATTCATACAATTTTTACATACCTCCACCTAGATATTATCTTTACCATTAGCCCCAATGAGGTTGGCCTTGCTCAAACTCATTTTCAATTGTTGTGACATCTTCATTGTTGGTGTAGAGGGAATTCCTTCTTGTATTTCCTACTCTGATACCCAAATGTCATTATCATATTATTCACCAACATAGTCCACCAAACCATTTATTTCAACCTTCTGCTTCTTTAATGGTTTATCTTTTGGTGGTGGTGAATGTAGTGGTGGAGCATCAACATCTATAATTTCAAGCCCTATTGGTCTTGGAGGAGATGGTGGTGGTATCTATGGCATAAGAGAAGGATGTCTTTTCTCCTCTAGTTGGGAGGGAGTAGTAATTGCATCATTTTTCTTTTCCCTATTATTTCTCCTTATAAATAACTTAATGTTTGGTTCCTTAGGGGCCTGAGATATAGATTTCTCTTCAATAACAAGGATTTATCCCCCACCCTGTTCTTCTTCAATGGGAGTTTTCCCCTTATCTAGAATAATCTTTTAACTTTCAAGTTGGCCCACTACTATTTCAAAGTTTTAAAACAAATATTCCACTATTTACATTACATTTTAATTTTTTGGGAAAGTAATGAAATCAGGTTTTTTCTCTGCTATATTTCTCTACATCTTATTGAAAGCAATCCTCCTTGCTTTTATCCAATCTTTCTCCAGAAGATCAAACACATTTCTTATCACATCCTCTAGGAATTGAAAAATGTGCACACATTTGTAACTCTTGTTCCTTTCCTTCAACTAGGCCATCAAACCTTCAGGATCAGACCTGTTCCTCTCTACTGCTCATTACATGTAGAAGGGTTTGAGTATATAAATTATGTTATTCAAACCTCCCTTTATCATTACAAAATCAAGGAAGCGTGTGTATGAAGGAAAAATGTTCCTTTTCCTTGAATCAACAAATTGTCATTTTCCACACTTCCCAATTGCCACATTACCTCAACGAAACCAATTCTCTTTCGAATATACTTTGGTAGAAAGTGAGGTGCCACAAAGGAACCATATACTCTCAAAATAGTGTATGTGGGATATGGGATGACATATCCCCAATTGTGATCAACTCCCAACCCAAGCCTTCTTTCCTTGGGTCTCATGAAGTCATGTAAGGCCTTGGGAATTCTAGGCACATTCATAACTAGGGCTCTCTTTAATTCTAACGGAATTTTTTTTTGAAATGTGACATAATCATATGTCCTATCATCCTTATCAAGGATAGTATTCCAACACTGAACAAGAAGCTCCAAGGTACCCTCCATCTTATCCAAAGTCATATTTTTCCCAAAGTAATATTCACCTTTGAACAAAAACATATGCATTAACAATGAGTACCAGCTAAATCTTACTCCATCTATTCCTTTCTTTAATCTTATGAAACCCTACATAGTCATATACTGTGCAATATTGGGGGTGCTGAATATGGGCTTCCATATACATCCATGCCATAGGTATTCAAGTGACAAGATCATAAACAATTATCTAGCAAATGGAGTAAAAAGTTCTTTGGAAGTAAGGAACAAAATAACTAATAGGAAAAGGCTCCTTATCACATGGCCTCAATGTAATTCTTTAGCCCCAATGTAATTCTTCAACCCCAATTTTTTCTAAATATCATGGCAGTATGTGGACTCTCAATCCAATATTATTTCGATTGTATTCCTCCCTAAGAATTTCTTCATCAATTTTAGGCATTCCATCACTCCACCTAGTGAGTTTGAAGACATGAGCTATTTCATCCTTGATAATTTTAACCATTTCCTTCCCATCATATTTCCTTACAATTCTTATAATTGGGTCATAATTAGTGGCTACTACTTTAAGAAAATCAACATCCATATAGAAATTAGGTACATTCAACTTCCCTAGGTCACAATTCCATGAGTTACCAACTGGAATACCCATGTTTCTATTTCTAAACCAACCATAGAACAACTCCCACCCAGTACAAGGTAATCTAGCACCCCTAATAGAAATATTCTTGTCACTCTATCCCTCAACTACTTGTGGACCTCAAAGAAGGAACTAACCCTTAGATTTTTCATTGGTCGAGGGTGGAAACTGGTCAATAAGCTCTTTACTTAAAATTATTTTGGGAACAAAATCTTCCCCCTTGGATGAAGATGCTTTTGATTTTGTTTTGGAAGCTATGATGCAAGGGTTTTACAAAGTAGGTTTTTTTTGTTTCTTGGAACAAAGATGACAACTCAAATAAGGGTTTGACATGGATTCTAGAAATGGAGAATCAACTATTTTGTTTTAATGAATGTCAAACCTTAAAATGAAAAACCAAGAAAATCCTAATTGACCCAAAGGTTTGGAGTTCACAATTTATCAATAATTCAAATATGAAGGTAGTAATTTACATACTGGTTTTCACAGGTTAATAGCCCTAGCCTCGAAATCGGACAAGCCTCAAAACCATAGAATGAGCCCTCCAAACATGTAGAATGTCCTTCAAAATTCTCAATTATACTTTTAAGATAGGTTTAAATAACTATACAATCTCCTACTTTGGTAGTTTGATGCCCTTTATGTTATTAAGGCTCACTCGCACGAACCAAAATGAATTACTTTCCTTCAAAATAAACTTTGAATACAAAACATTGATCACCTAGGTGTGTTAATTGATGGATGATCCAGATTTAGTTGGCTTGATTTGAAAAATCTAACTGTATGCAACCACAATGATCATCAAATGAAAGTAAGCCACATGGAACCACTTGTTGGTGATATGTGGGCTCCACCATTTTCTTTGTCACTATAGCCAAAATCCATGTGTCCTCTTCCCCTCACCCCCATAAGTCTTAACCTATGTGCAAATTTCATCAGTAGGGAGATAGGTAAGGGTTGAGATTTAATCTCACATCTTTGATATACTCACACCTTAATCCAAGACTAATTTCCCTTGGCCTTATTCGTCTAACACAACCAATGGTTCAAATTAAACTATCTTGGATGTTGTTAAAAAACATGCCATCTATTTCCCTTTAGTAGCACACATTTTATTGTCTATGCTTCATGCTAAAATATGTGATTAATATTCACCTTTATTCCAATGTCTTTCATTCCCTCCAGGTTATTCCACCTGGCAATCACCCGCTTCCCCATTGAGAATCTGGTAGCATGGGTGGGACCTGCATGGTATAACAGGAAGTGGTCAATATTGACCCACGTCACCTGCTATCAACTATCAATCCAAGCTAAGTAGGCCCCTCCAAAAGGAAACAGGTGTCAATTCACTTGCTAACCCATGGCATCTCTTAAATATAAAATAGAACAAGATGGGGTAGCGGGGAGCACGAAAGATGAAACTATGTCACCCAACAACCACCATCAATGGAATTTTAATATTTCTAGAAAATCATTCAAAGAAAATTGGGCCCTCCAGTGTAGAAGACATGCTTGTGCCCGCTAGCTCGTGTGATTAAAATAATGGAAAATGAAATGGACAAGACGCACAGGGAATGGTTGAGATTTTCCTTTTACAATCAAATGGCCAACATAGAACCTAATATCTACACATACTGAAAATGTTAGTTTTAAGAAGGGGACCTGACTAGGTCGATGTGACTAATACCCATGTGATTAAATATTCTATGATTTGAGTCATTTTGATGGGAAATATTTCGCTTATGTTAAGAAATATTAAAGTGATGACAAAACACTTGATGACTGACAAACCTAAACCAAGGGGTCGGTAATTTTATAGGTTCCAATGGCATAAGCTACAACTTAAGAGACTAGGAATCAACAATAAGGATTCAATGATGAATTAGAGCTTTGACAAGGATACAAGCTTGAGGGTTTTTCAAGAAGGGTTCCAGAGAACACAAAACCCTAAAATAGTGATGGTAGACAAAAACCTAAGCCTAGAGGGATAGATCAAACCAAGATTTTATAGGATGAGAAATGGAACGAAAAATATTCAGGGGGTTCCATCAGTGGCTCCGACTGGGGATGCATGCCTCTCATAAGCATGGCAAGATATTAGAATTTCAGGTTGAAGTAGACCAACCAATACACAAAACCAAAATTGAGGAGCTATCCAGACTAGGTAGTAGGACCAAACTAGACACAACCAAAATAAATAAACCTATATACAAAATATACAAAATATAAAAAACTTACAACGTACATGGAGTAGAACATACTTAGGAGAAGTATGGCTTCAAGAACTATCCATGTATTAGCAATTTAAATAGTTCGTCTATCAAGCTTTGGAGGAAGTGTGAATCCTCCCCATGTGCACTAGCTATCAGATAAGGGCCTAACCATAACACCTCAAACTTACCATTCTTACCCTTATCTTGAGCCCTTGTATTCTAGACTAGTACCATACTATTCACCTCAAATTTCTTGGAAGAAGCTCTATTTTCATCCAAGTGTTTAACTTGCAGCTGCATCTTTGCATTTTTGGCATGATCTTCTCTTAGCCTAGTTTCATCTAATTGCACCAGATTATCAATTATGTGTTGCATATCATCACATTCATCTTCATCATATTCATGCACAAATTTATACATATTTAGTAATTTGATCTATGGAAACCTAGAATTCAATCCATACACCCAACCAAATGGTGAATAACCATTGAAATTCTTCATAGTAACCCTATCTACCTAGAGTGATAGCTTCAGCTTAGAATCCCAAGCTTTCTTTTTCTTCTCTATCACTCTTGATAATTTTCACTAAGCTCTTATTACTAGACTCAACTTGACCATTTCCTTGAGGATGGTAAGGTGAAGAATAAGAAATATGTATGCCATGTTTATCACAAAAATCCTTGAACTCCTCTGATCTAAAACACATACCATTATCTGAAATGATTTTTTCTGGGACTCCAAACCTGATTAGAATATTGTTCAATAGGAATTCCACAACCACTTTTCTCATTTCCTTCTTTGTGGGTATTGCTTCTACCCATTTTGTGAAATAATCAGTGGCCATAAGGATCCATGAATTCCCTCCACTAGAGTTTTTAGGTATTTCACCAATGAAATCAATTCCCTATTGTTGGAAAGGAGCTTGAATAGAAATAGGCCTAAGCAACAAATTCCCTGAGAACTTCAATTTTCCTGCAAATCTTTTACAAGCATCAGAAGTCTTAAAAAACTTGTAGGCATCCTTAAAATAATTAGGCCACCAAAATCCTACCCTCAAGATCTAATGAGCAATGGTCTTTGCCATGTAATGACCACCACACACTCCATTGTGTATTTCCTACAAGAGTTCTAATGCCTACTTTGCATCCACACATTTAAGAAACACACCATCCAAGCTTCTCCACAACAACTTGTCAATAATTACATACTTAATTGCATGCAATTTTAGTGTCCTTTTGTCATTATCAGCCATATTTGTAGGAAATTGCAAAGTTTGTAAATATTAGACAATCCTTCTATACTATCCACATGTTTGCATATCACAAATAGGTGCAACATCAACATTCTTTGTTTGTCTTATTTGATTAGCTTCCAAATTAGCTTATGCCATCAGTTTAGCTAGGCCTTGCACTCTTACTATTTTGGTGATTTGGACATGAATACTAAATTATTGGATCCCGTTGATCCATCTACACCTTCTACCTATAGTTTCTTATTGAGTGAAGATATCTTTCACAACAACACTTGGTACAAATGATATGACTGTAGCCCCCACTAGGTAAGTTCTAAAATGCTTCATAGCCTTGACTAGAGCATAAGATTTTTTTTCAATCATATCATATTTGAGCTTTGTGGCCTATAAATATTTGCTAAAGAATGCAATAGGTTGTTCAAAGCTTTCATCATTTTTCTCTAGTAAGACAACAATAGTATGGAAAAAATAGAAAGAAAAAATATGCATTAGCTTAGAGAAATTAGGAGAGTTTAAAACTAGAGCCTCCTTAATAGCTTGTTTAATTTTCTTAAATGCCTAACTAGGATCCTCACTCCAAGTAACCTATTCTCCTTTCTTTAACATCTTGGAGATGGATCTTGTGATTTTTGCTAAATTAGTTACAAATCTCCTCAAGAAGTTGATATGTCCAAAGAATGTTTGAATTCCCTTGATATTCTTTGGCTGAGGGATTTTATCTATGGTTGCTACCCTTTTATGGTCGATCATCAATCCTTCCCTGGACACAATGTGCCCCAACAATTTTCCTTTAGTAACCCCAAAAGCACATTTTTTTAGACTCAGTGAGATCCCATACTCCAAAGCCCTGATAAATAACTTCTCCAAGTGTGTACAATGATCCTCCTCCTTTTTGGAGTAGGTAGTCAAGTCATCTTGGTATATAGCCATGAATAAATCAATAAAATTAGAAAAGGATACACCCATAGCCCTCTAAAATGTGGCACCTTCATTTGTTAAACCAAATGGCATCCTTAGATATACACAGGTTCCCCATGGATTAGTGAATGTAGTCTTATACTGCTCAGACTCCTTTACTTTCACTTGGTTATAACTAAAAAATCCATCCATCATTGATAGTAGCTCACAACCAGTTACCTTCTGTAGCATAGCTTCAATATTCGGCAATGGATAGTTGTCCTTAATGATGATATGTTGAGATTTTTAAAATCCACACATAACCTTATATCACTGTTCTTTTTTCTAACTAGCACCAGATTGGACACCCAAGAGGAATGTCTGATGAGTTTTATGATGTCAGAATCCCTTAGCTTCATTAGTTCTTCTTGAGTATTTGGAGGTAAGGTCTAATTAATGGGCCTTTTATTCTATTTGAAGGGCTTGGAATTTTATTTTGAGGAATCTCATGATGAAATAGTTCCTCTCTGTATGCCTTCAGGTCATCATATGACCAAGTGAAGACATGTCTATATTTTCTCAGTAAGGCAATCAACATTTCCTTAATCTTAGGTTTCATCTTTCTTCCTACATATAATTTCTTAAGGGCATTTTTATTCCCCAAATTTATTTCTTCCAAGTCCTCTTGATGAGTGGTAGTTGTTTTCATCTTGCTTTTGTCTTGACTGTAGAAGACCCTTTCAAGTGCTACAAGGCCTTTGTGGATGTTTTTTGTCTTGAATTGGATTATCTCCTTACCAAAAATAGTATCCTTACCATCCATATTTTCCATGAATTCCCCAAAATCAATCTCCTGACCTTCGTATTCATCTACACATCTCAAAATTTTTAGAATATCTTCATCATCATTGAAGATCTTCCAATTGTGCACATTGTCAGGAATGGAAGGCCTTGATTGTACCTCAACCTTTGAGATACCTACAAAATTTGTATCATCCAGTCTTAATGCAATGTTAGCAAGTAATTCTTCCACTCTATTTTGTCCTCTCCCCTTCCAATTGATTCCAAAAGCATCAAATTGCTCAATGGAGTCCCAAACAAAAAATTTGTATTGTTTTAGTCTATTATTTTTGCAAGAATATCTAGCTCTTACTTGGGATATCACTAGTTCAACATCACCAATTACCATTAACTTTTTTATCCCATGTTTCTCAAATAGCCTTAATCCTAATAATAGTGCTTCAAATTCTACCACATTATTTGTGCAGATAAAAGACAAAGTGAAAGATAATTTGTATGTATTTCCAATAGGTGACACAAGTAATATTCCTGCACCAGACCCTTCCTTGGAACTTGCACCATAAAAGTACATTTTCCAAAGTCTATCCTTGTTAGATAATCCCACAACTTCACTATCTATAGGTGTACTGCACCTATCAATTTATCTTGGTACTTCTTCCACCTTGAAGTCACTGATATCAATATCTATAAAAATAATTGTATCATCTTTAGGAGCATGTTCCAGCATATATGGCACCTTTGGTTCTTGTACTACCCGCATATCCTTACCACCAGTAAGGAAGGTGGAATGTGACATGTCACACTACATACTGCCTCCCATGGAAGCACTCCATTTTCTAGACAACATTCCATAATTGGGTGGGATATCAAATACCACCACACTCATGTTAAACTCCTTTTCTAGATATGTTTCCAATCTGCAAGGGTGTTCATTAATTACACCAATAATAGGGACTTCTCTTGAATCCATATCATAGAACTTACCATGAGTGTTGTCAACTTTCAGTCCCAATGCCTCCATGATCTTGGTTGGAATAATAGTTTTGGATGTTCGAGAATCAATAATACACATTTTTAGAAAATTTACCTCAAAAATCAGTGTGAGGAAGAATGGGTCTATCTTCCTATGGCAAATAGTTACTAAATGTCCTAGAAAGATATCAGGGATCTCAATGATCACTCCATCAACTTCTTTTTCTCTCTTTTCCTTTTCACTCACTTTGGGTGGAGTGGGGACCACGAATTCAACACAAGTTGTAGTAGCACCATTGAGAAGGGCTACTACGTTTTGTTTGTGTTCATCAATCCTCATCATCTTGAGAAGAGGAACAAAGAAGTTTACCTGGCTAAGTAATTCAAACATAACAACAAGAGTGTGCTTAGGCAATTCAATCAGGGGCACACCTCGTTTTGTGCTAATTTCCTTCTGTTGATTTTTGGTTGTCTCAGTTTTAGGCTTGACATCTTTTCTTACAACTTCATGATTATTCCTTTATGTCTTTGTCTTAATAGTAGGGGTCTTTAGCTCTCCCTCTATTTCTATTTTATCAATCTTCTTATCCCAAATCTTATCTCCGCTACCCTCCTTAGCTTTGATTGCTATTGCTTTACCATTAGACTTTTTCTCTTTTCCTTTGACATTTTCCTCCTTAATGAAAAGACTAGTAGGATTACCTTGTTCATCACCAATTGTTCTATTCCTTAGGTGATATGAGATTTTGGCTTGAGTAGCCAAAGCCACTGTATATCTTGTAATTTCTTCATCTGAAGGTCTTCTCAAGGATACATTATCTTCTATTTCTTCTAAATTATATACTTCATTATCATTGTCTACATCCTCATCCAAGAAATCTTGTTAGTGATGTGTACTAGAAATTTTCCTTTTTTCATCTACATCCATTTCATAAGACTTTATATCAGATGAGCATTTGTTTTCAACAAAATTAGAATCATCCATAATCATAAGTACATCAATATCCTCCTCATTTGGCTAGTCACAATCCTTAGGTAAATCTTTATCAACCTCAACCATTCGTGCAATTGCACATGGATGAGGAGAATGTTGCATTTGATAAACCATACACCAGGGAGATTCATCAGTAAAATTCCATGAATTCTTCTTCAAAGGATCCAAAGGAACCTTATTATGAGTATTTATTTGGTTGTTAGGGATGGGCTTCCCATTATGTGAGTTGGTATTATATGGATGATCCTGTGACTGAGGAGGTATTTCATTCCTATGATAATTGTTTGACTAAGCATTATATTTATTTTCAATCTTTTTATTCATTCTTTTCATGAAGTTGTCAATCTTATCTTCAAGAGTTCCTCCTTTAGCACAAAAAAATTTATCCTCCTTTTTTGGATTTTTGAGAATATTTGCATCGTCTCTTCTTCCAACTTTACTAGTTCCTCTACTTATGTTATCAATATGGACAAACACCTTGTAAGCCTCTCTTAATTTTTGAGGATTCTTATCAAGCAAGCGGTGGCTCATCTTTGCATCAAAGGAATTGTAGTTGTTCACCAAGCACACATTATCATTCAATTGTAGATGGGGAGGCAATCTTTTCATAGCATTTTGGAACCTCATACTAAAATCAGTGACAAACTCATTTGAACCCTTAGCAATTTTATTAAATTGATTCAAAAAATACCTTGAATCTATATTATCACCATATTTCTCTCTAAACAACCTTTTATATTATTCCCAAGAGCCGATATTGTATATAGGAATAATCCTGTACCAATCCCTATCATCCTCAGTCAGGGATTGCGTGAATAATTTCATCATGACATCCATTGATTCTACCTAAAATTCATCCATGATGTTGGAAAAGGATTTAAGATGGTCTTCACCACTCACAATATAGTTTCTAGAGAATCTAACTAAAGCAAGCTTAAAATCCTCAAGAAATGGGTTAGGAGAGCCATGCATTCAAGTAAAGCATAGCTGTTGATATCTCTCTACTTGGAGTGGTCTCCTAGTATGGTGATCTCTATGAAAATTTATAGGCTCATCATCTTTTTTTTTACAAGACTGAGTTTTATCCATACCTTTTCCATCTCCAATATTTCTACCATCTACCTTATTTTCTTCCTCTTCATCTTGAGAGTACGAATTCTTACTATTTCCATTTCCTCCACCTCCACCACCTTGATCTCCACCACTACTTCCACTAGAACTATTCCTTGTAGACTTCTTCTTATGTGATTCACTATCAGTATGTCTAATGGTTGAAGCCTCTGGAGTTGGTGTGGATATATTAAGAAAGGCAATCTTCCTAGCTATTTATGCATTGGCAACTTCTATTTCAACTTTCTTTAAATATTCTTGCAGTTTATCATTATCCAACTTTAATTTCAAGATCTTAGGGTTTAGGGGTGAAGTACATGGGGTAGGATAAATCTTAACATTTTAGTTGGAAGTATTAATAGATGAAGTTTTGGTACTTTTGTTGGTATTGTTATTGAAAGTATTGAAGGTAGTCTTCTTTGATTGATCAATGGGTTTCTTCCCATGATCTATAAATGATTATTTCTTAGTAGTAGTAGAAGGATCTAAGGTTTTGGTAGTTTCAAAAAATCTGGTATAGGTATTAGTAGTAGAGGTCCCCATTTGGACTATTACTTTAAGAATTTCAGGGGCAATGCTAGCAGTCAACTTAGAGACATTTTTCAGAGAAGGCCTTCTGCCTAGCAACATCTTCTCTCATGTTCTCTATTTTTTTGTTTGTAAGAATACCTCTCAAGTTGCTTAGCTCTAATCCTATATTCCTTATCTTGCAACCCCTTCAATCTATTATCTTCTTCTTCCTTAAGCCTAATTTCTTCCTCTTCTAAGGCTTTCATGTCTTTGTCAATGTCTTCTTCATTTTTAAGATATCTCCAATTTCACTTGGTGCAAGAGTATAATAGGTCAGATCAATTGGGTCTTCCTCAAGGGATAAATGTTCTTATAAATTAGGAGATTCACCTCTTGGCTTTAAATTCATTCTGTTAAAAATAGAACCAACTCTAGGGGTTAAAGGTTCTGAGAACTTCCTATCTTTATCCCAGAATCCACAACTATCCTCTTCTCTTGAGATGTCAAGTTCATTATCAAACACTTGCTCAATAGGAAAAATTCCTTGATCTATCCTAGAAACTTCAACTTCATGTGCCTCTTCATGGATACTTTCACTATTTACTTCATTATTAAAATTAGGAGATGCTTCTACAAGGGATTTAACAGACTTACCCGATTTAGTAGTTTTCTTCACCCATGTTGGTTGCTTATCCTTTGCAAGCTTGGACTCCATTTTCTGCTCTAGATTCTTTTTTTTATAGATTCTAGTCTTCTTCATGGTTTCAAACAATATGTCAAAATATTTCTTCTCATATTCTCTTTGGGTTTTTATCTTTACACTAGTATATGAGATCTCAGAGTTGCCATCCAGAATGCTGAGAAATAGAAATTGATTGTATTTTGACTTGGCACTTGTAACCTCAGATAAGACTCTAAACATAACCTGATACAAAGGGAAAGAAAGGACCATAATTTGATGCATAACACTAGATGTGACTTTTGTAATAAACTTTTAAACCACTTATTCTTTAAATAGTGATGAACAAGAAAGTACTCAACTCTGACTGTACCAAATCTGAACTAGAGACTTTGGACTTAGTAGTCCCCAATAGAGTCACCAATTTTTTGGTTGTTTTAAGAACCAATATGATATTCTAAATTACCTTTGGACTTTTCCATTTCAAATATTTAGCAATCTAAAGGGATTGGCCAACGAATAAGTAAAATCTACAAAAATTTCACTCTTACACTTTGGGCTCGATGAAACTCGGGAGGGTAATCCCACAATGTATACTCAAGAATTTATGTCACTAATATTTAAATACATTGTAAAAAATAGATAATTCTCATATAACCACTCAAAAATGTAGTATATCAAAAGGTTGGCAACTCTTTTAGTAATGTACTACACTTGGAGCATGAGAATAATGAAACTCAACATAACTACAATGGTAACTCATTTGAAAGGTTTGTAAATAAGGAGTGATTTCCTGATAAATTTGTAGACACATAAAAATGGCCTAGACTAGCAAACCACATTCTTCTATGTCGAACATATTTATTTAATTATGTCCTATGGTCCAAATTCAACCATTAATTAAATAATTCTCAATTATTTAATTAATTCACATCTTTTATTCCTCGTGACTATTTAAATAAATAAATTATATTTATTTTATTTAAATATGTTTCTAATTTCCTATGTCCCTCCATAATTAAATAAATTCCTAAATTTATGTAATTATTATTTCTCCACTTGATTATTTATTTATTTGTTTAAATACATCACTAATTTCCCATGTCTTTCTATAATTAAATAAATCTCTTTGATTTATTTAATTATTATCCACTTTGGCTTTTTCTAATTTTGATAAAATCATTCATTTGAAATTGTCCACTTGATTATTTAAATACATCATTAATTTCCCATGTCTTTTTATAATTAAATAAATCTATTTGATTTATTTAATTATTATCCACTTTCGCTTTTTCTAATTTTAAATAAAATCATTCATTTAAAATTGTCCACTTGATTATTTAAATAAATAAACTTTATTTATTTATTTAAATACGTCATTAATTTCCCATGTCTTTCTATAATTAAATAAATCTCTTTTATTTGTTTAATTATTATCCACTTTGGCTTTTTCTAATTTTAAATAAATCATTTATTTAAAATTATCCACTTTCTAATTTCTCTCCAAGTAAATAATTAAAGATCATTATTTGTTGTCACATGACCCAACCACTTTTGAATTAAATTAATTTGTAATTCAAAAAGACAACTCAGTCTCTAAAATCAAATAATTTTAAATCATTATTTGATTCTCCAGATTTGTTTTTTCTAAAAACAAATCTTTGTCCTTCATTTCAAATTTTACCCTAATGTTTCCCTAACCATAATTGCTAATTGTCACATTTAATCTCAGCCATTGATCTTAGGGCATTTCTCAAATAACAATCTTGTTCATTCATCCAAATTTCCTTTTGTATAAAAAGGTAATTTTTACCTCATTTTGACATCTACATCTCACATATCTTAATCTCTTGACTTCATGCTTTAGACATTTTCATACTTTGGCTAATTTCAAAATAATTTAGGCTTGCTCCATAGTTGCATACTTGCATTGTGTAGCTTTTAGATTAGAAACGTTCAAAGTTTGCTTTGGATATTGTCATAGTCATAGGTTTCTCATCAAAAATGTATGAGGGCTATTATCTACTTGCAGCAAATGGAGAAGGTGCAATGAAGGTGATTCATGGAGGTTGAAGACATTTGGTAACATTGTTCTTTGTTTTCATGCTAACTCCTTTGTTCTTCATTGTTTTACTTGGTTTTATGTTGTTTATGCTTTATTATGCTAACTTTATATTTTCCCTAAGTTGCATTGGTGAACCCTGATGGCACTTTCAAATTTTATAAAATTTGAAGTGCCCATATTGAAAATTTTTCCTCTGCACTTTTAGAAGTGCACCTGAAAATCTGCCTAGATGACCTACTTTGGGGGGTCATATTTCAGAACATGTTGATTTTTAAGCCAAACCCCTTGATGGACCCACTCATGTGACATATGTGAACGTGCATGTCATTTTTCAGCTTCCCATGATGAGTTTTGATGATGTTTTGAAAAGTGAAGCTAGAGGGTTTTGGCACTTTTCTGTTTGCAAACTTTCAGTTTTGCAAAGTGGTCTCCTGTTTAGGTTAATATTCCACAAATGGATAACTGTCATGATAAAAGGATTGTTTCTCTCCATTCTCCCCACATAAATGTACTCCCCTATCAAGTTGCAGAGCCTCATGAAAAGATTTGATATTTTTACTAGGCCAAAAGAAAACACAATTTGTTCAGTTTTGCACTTGCATTTTAAGTAACATTTCAGGGTGGTCAACTTTGACCTTCAATATCTTTTGATGGATGATGATTCAAGAAAATCCCTCTTGCAAAAATGTTCACTGTACCTAAATGAGCTTATGTTTCTAGTGAAAAACTCTTAGGGGTTGATTTGATATTTTTTCAAGGAGGTAATTTTGTGAGTTTCAATTTGTTCTAAACAACTGCAATTACAGAAAAGTTTGAGTAAGCAAATTTGTCATTTAATATCTTTCACCTCGGGATTCCTTCTATCGAATTGTCTTTTGCACTCCATTCTTGGATCAAAATTCTACATTCCTACAAGTTTTTGTGATTCCAGGAGGTCGTTTGACTTGTTTCCCGGGGCGATTCTAGAGCCAACTTGGCCAATTTTCCCCATTCTGCAAAAATGCCTAAAAGAATATTTTAATGATAACCCACTTCATGTTTTCAATCTAGAAGCATTCAGAAGATGTGTCAGATCACTTCAAAGAGATTTTTTTTAGTTGGGCCCACAAGGGGACCTAACTTGAGCCACACAATTTGAGGAAAGCATTCAATCATCTGAATGAAGTAGTCAGTCATATTTCTTGAATATTGATGTAGATGCTTGTTCTTTTATGAGTGCAACATTGGTGATTCTATAATTTGAGATAAAACCTTTCATAATTTTCATCTAGATAAGGATATGTTAGTGAAATATTCTTATGATGACTTTGTCAATTGAAATTGAAGCCAAATAAGGACAAAGTATCATTATCCAAAGAAGCTGATAAAGATGATTATGTTGGTGGTTTTTCACTTGAATCACCATTGGATGAAGTCACAACAATATTCTAATCTTTCTTGATGGCTTGAATAATCAAATCATACAAAAGAAGCAAATCTTCTATGCATGCTAACATTGTTTGACTTTCTTGATTATGCAAACACATTTTTTCACTTGTAGCCACAGTTTGAGATTGGAATGTGATCAAATCGAGTTTTAAAATTGATTAGAGATGCACTAAATGGATACAAACTCGTTATATGTTTTGTGTGTGACTAGCATCATTAAATTTAAAACAGGGAGAGTATTGGCTAGAAAGTTTCTAAAGTTACAAGAAATGTGTATAATACTCTATCCAACTTCCATGAAGGCAAGTGATGAAATTGAGAACACATTATCAAATCATGGATTTCAAGTAATGATATTAAATATATACTCCATAGTATCCATTCATGAACTAAATCAAGCACTATTAGGTTTTGCAACATGAACAACCATTTTCATAAGTATCTTAAACAGGGCTCGGGTTGAAACCATCTCAAATATTAAGGGTTGGAGTGGCACTATTGCTTGCATGGGAAGATGCATCATGGTTTTAAGGAAGGCATTTTCTCGAGCACAAAATGGATTTGTTGAAAAGGCTTTAGAAACTTTTAGGCAAATATAATTAGCAGTTGGGAGACAACACAACTGTCATGGTTCCTAAATGTACAAGCTGAATGGAGATCCATCAAGGCATAAAGGATAGTGGAATTTTATTAAGAATATCTTTGAAATGATGAATAAATCCTATCAAAAGCTTTGTGTAGTAAGAGGGGAACAATCCAAGTGAACGCAGAAACACATCCTAAGGAGGCTCGATGACAATGTTGTAAAAATTGGGCATTTAAAAGAAAGGAATATAATGATGCTACTAATGAGCCTCCATTGAGCAGACCAATAGGGGTGCAAGTTAGATGAAAATGGTTTTTGCACAAGTAGAAGATATGTTGGAATGAAAGGAGATGTTTTTTGTGCATGGGGGATGCATTCGATGGTGGATAAAATTCATCTAATGTTTGACAACCATCATAATTTTTAAAGAGGAGCCAATGCAACATATACAAGGCATTTGTACCTTTTTCAAAATGGAGTTCTCCCAACTAAATGTGGTCTCATGGAAATCTATGACAAGAGTATATAAACAATGGATCTGTGAAAACCTTAAAAAATTTCAAGAAAATTCATTTGGCCGATGTAAGGACGATTTCTTTCTAGCTCCAAGACACCCAATAAAGGCTCAAATTACTCATTGTACAAACAACAATATATGACCAAATAAACTACTAAAAAATGCATATAAATGACTAATTTTGGTCACATGACCATTAGTAGTTTATTGCTGGTCATTTATAACACGACCAAATTTATGACTAAACTATTTTAGTCATTTATTTAGTTTGATTTTTACTGATTAATTTGGTCATTGATTTAGTCGTTAATTTAGTCATTGATTGTTATTAACTAATCATTTATTTAGTCATGGTAGTGATTTATTTAGTCATATATTTACTTATTAATGTAGTCATATATTTAATCATTAATTTAGTCATTAATTGTTGTTAACTAGTCATTTATTTAGTCATGGTAGTCATCTATTTAGTCATATATTTAGTCATTTAGTCATATTTAATCATTAATTTAATCATTACTTTAGTCATATAGTTAGTCATTAATTTAGTCATTTTATTTATTGGTTTCCATTAATTGGTAGTAAATATAATCACGAAATGAATAATTTATTAAATACCATAAATTTTATAATGCAAAATAACATAATATTAAATTTGAACTAAAACGTAAAAGTAAATAAAAATGTTACATATGCGTAGAAGCTACAATTTACTAGAATTAAAAGATTGATTCAATATCATGATAAATAAAGGTAATCTACAATAAAATAATTAATGCAAATATATATCAATATATATATCAAGTTATAAGATTTCAAAGATGTCTAAAGAGTATATATGTAAGTATAATAAAAAATGTCAAATTTGTCTACGAGTTTCCAACTCTTTCAAATACACCATGATAATTAAGATCCCTGAACAACATATTGAAAATACTGCATAAAATAGTAAGTGAAGATGTCTAACAGCTAGAACATGATAAATATGTTCAACTATGTCATTTTTTGAAAATACTTTAGTGGCCATCATGTGAAGGTTCCCTCTTTCTCTTTTAGATGAACAACTCCATCTATTTTGTCTTCATAAACAAGGTGTATGTTACTTGTGACCTTTAAAATGTTTACATTTGCATCCCATGTTCCTTTCAAGTTGAATCCATGCACAATAGATAGGGAGTGAATCTGCCCAATGCCCACAACATCACCATCTAATGGATCCAACACCTTAACTATATCCCCTTCTTTGAGTTTATCAATACATTTTTGCAAAAAAAAAATAAAAACACATTATATTAAAATAAAAAAATGCTACATGTTGCTCAATCAATATCTCATTCAGACAAATAAAAACATGTAATATTTATTATTCAATACCATAGATGACATAAAATAAAATAAAATGTGTTCACTGAGGTCATCATAGAACTCACCATGTTTGGAGAAGCAAGTTGCTTTCGACTCAACATACTAGTAGATGATCTTTTTACAAACCCATTCTCATCATCCTTCTTGTGCACACACATCAAAATTTAAATATAAACAAGCATTCCATATTAACTATTGTTCAGTAACCTTATTACAAACCTGCCTTATAACATACAAAACAAGAGAAAATTACAAAATAGACATTTCTGTGAAGGTGTGAGGAGTCAAAAACCAAGAAAAAAGAATTTCTTCTCCAAAACCTATGGATGATAGTTAATTTTTGTTCAAAATTTCAATTCATCTTATAAACTCAAAGTTAATATTTTGAAAAAATGATTTGACTAGGTATAGGGTTGGTTTCCATCCACACATAAGGAGATTAGTAAAAAAGGATGCACAAGGCAAAAAAAAATAAATCCAAAGCATGACGTTCAACTTATATTATATTTGATCTATAACAATCCCTGGAAGATATGTTGAGTTTTTATGATGATAAAAAGTTGCACTTCATCCATGTTCCTACTGAACTTGCATAAAGGCTTCCAATTTTTTTTTATGCATGAATATGAATAACATAAACTAATAAACTTGTACAATTTTCTCTTTAGATTACAACAGCTACATGCAGCTCAATCAATATCTCATTTAGACAAATAAAAAATTGCAATATTTAATATTCAATACCACTTAACACATAAAATACGTTAAAATGTGGTCACTGAAGTCATCACAGAACTCACTGTGTTTGGAGAAGCAATCTTCTTTCCACTCAGCATACTAGCAGCTAATCTTTTTACAAACCCATTCTCATTAGCCTGCTTATGCATACACATCAACAATTTAAATATCAACAAACATTCCATATTAACTATTGTTCAATAGAATATATCCAACTAGCTTTATACTAAACTTCAATGAGCATGAAAGTGGAGTGATTACACCAACTATGTCATTTAAGGTTCAAGTAGCTACATATGAAAAGAATAATAAATAAAGGCCTCTAATAAAATTACACGAGGGTCTTAAATTCATTACCTTAAAATTCAAGTGGGAAAATATCAAAGCTAAGAAAATGTTTTTGAAAATACCAAAGATAAACTAAATTTTTTGTACAATTTATTTATTGCAACACATTGAACACCTCACAAATTAAATAGTAAGGATGAAAAATAAGCAGATTCTCAAGCTGTTGCCTTTGGGTATCTGAAAAGGCTATAATTTTACCACACTATCATTTTGTGAAAAAAATAACAATGAATGATACAATGGCATCTGAGTGTTTTAACAATGATTGTGTTGCTTATCTCATTTGCAACTGGATAATAATCTCATTGATGGGCAATAAATAAGGATCTGAGCAAAAGCTCTTCCACTGGGAATGTAACTACATAATGTCTGATTAAAATAAAATTTTGTTGGATGAAATGCGGTTCTTGGAGAAACAACATTGGATCATAGGAGTGTGCATCATTGAATCAAGAATCGATTGTTGTATATCATATATGGCTGTCAAAAATAGAGTAGAAAAAGAATGACACATATTTTTTTCATGGAATGGATTCAACCAACCGAATCTCCAAATAAAGTTGAAAATTAGAGAATTCATTCCCAAAATGTCACCCTCTATTAATACAAATTCCACATGTTTTGCAATTTTACTAGTAAAAAAACTCCAAACAAAAAAAACTAACACCAGATAGCATACAAATTTAGAGAACATGTAATGTATTTTAAATTTCCCTCCCTCCCCTCACCCCCTCCCCAAAATATCTAAGAAATTCCTATTTTATGATGAGAAAAATTCCATTCCATGATTGGTACTGCTGATGAAAACAAAACCAGAAAATGTTTGAAAAATGCTCCCCAGTTCTGAAGCTATGAAGAAAAACATAATGTTGCTACAAATTAATCCTTGTTTTGTAGTTTTAAAAGTGATTAATAAGAGTGTTCCTTTCCTTTATGGGAAATACATACATTGCAAGCCTATTGGTGGGTATGGTATGGCAGATTCATGAGTCTTGCACAGACTTGGCCAAATATTCAAGTGGGATCTTTTTGATAAGATTTGTACCTTAGGAGTAGAAGTAGAGCCATGTAACCATGTTAAGGTAATATAAACTTGAAATTTCTCCCAAATACGTTTCATATAAAGGTATCACATGGAAGTACAAATATTGGTGGTCATACCCAAACCATGGATTTCCTGTCTCAAAAAGCTTTAGAGTATGTGTTATATCCATGTCATGTAACACACTAATAGAGCTCATCCTCACCAACTTTCTCATAACTAATGATGATTAGAAGAAATTAAATAAAACCAAGATATCATGGTTGTTAAACATTCTATCTTATGGTTATACTTTCCTCACAAATAAGTTGCTACACAAGTATTCTATAAAATTTGATTTTTTTTCCTATGTTAGTGGGAGGAATTGGTCAAAGAGTAAATTTTGTTTGATGAGGGGAAATTATATTTGGTTGGTGGGAAAACCTTTTGGCAGTATACAAAACATCCTATAGTCCAATACACGTTCTTTTAAAAAAAAAATGTTGTCTTTTAATGGATTATGTCCATTTACTAAATGTTCATCAATCCACTATAAGATTTTATTGTAGCTGGCGACGAGCTACTTAAATTGGATTAATTACACACATACTTTGTGCCAGGATACAAAGTAATCATGGCCAAAAAGCTCTTTTAAAGAATACTGAGATAGTTGCCTAAGATTATAATGGCTTTCTACCAAGTTATAATAGTGGCTCCCACTTTTATAAAGAAGATGCTGCAACAAAAAAAAGGTTGATGCAACATAAATAGCTATGAAAGCACAACTAAATAAAAATTCCAGTAGCACTGTTGTAAAATCAACAACAATATAATAGTATATGGAAAATGTAGAAATTCCATTGAGAGTACAAAGCATAACAACCAAGAACCAAATGTGAATTGGAGACCTCTAGGGCAGTATGTACAAAAAATCTCACTCTGTTCTTCTTATAGTTTGATTTTAAGTAAATACCCTTGCACGAATAGGGTCCTCAAAACAAGAATTCAAATGGATTTAATGACTTTTTCACTGCCCCTACTCCTTACAGTATCCCTACAAATAAATTAAATGGAATTGGAATGACTCTAACACCCATGCCCATATCATTTGATATTGATAGATATTAATGATTTTGGTTCTTATAGAAGGCTCCTTACATCATTAGGGACTGTTGTACCTCAATTTTATTTGATCACAACACATATTGATAGACATATATGTTACACCATTACAAATAGGATTCTAAGTAAACTAGATGGTATAGTGCTTGGCATAATTATTTTTAATATTTTATGCAAAAAATTACATGGCTGATAACGACGATAAAATGCACTCATTTCGCATACCAAAAAATTTAGATTTAAAAGCAATCATAAATGAATCTAATATAAAATCTTGGTTGTGACCTATGCTCAAACCCAAAGAAGCCAAAATTAAAGAACAATCTGTCATTTTGCTGAAACTTCAAATAAGATGAACTAATAAGTACTTTAAAATGAAATTTTTTGGTACACTAATGAATGCCTATATCTTTTGTGCTTCTCTTCCACTTGAAAGGTTTCAGAATCAAGGAAAAGTAATGTTTCATAACACTCACCTCAAGTTCAGCACCACTAGTACTATAAATATCATGCACATACTCCTTGAATTCAGCATAATCACTGTCAACATTATCCTGAAGTTGTGTAGCTTTGTTAAGAGCTCTATTGACAGGGTCTTTTCTTTTTCATCCTACTTTCATATAATTGTTCTGCAACTATAAAAACATATAGAGTAAGAAAACTATGAAGAGATCAGCAAAGAAAAAACAACAATAAGAGAAAGAGTATGCAAAAAAATGATATAGTTGAGAATCAAAATATTGAGGGATAGCCACTTACTTGATTTGAATCCATGGAATTATGGTAATTCCATGCAAAATCTACAAGCTTAACAGAGGCAGCCAACTATGAAACTTTCTCGGTGAGACCATGTAAGCAACTCATTATATGTTGGTACTCTTCATTTGAGTTGACATGATTTGGAGATGCTCTTACTAGGCGTTCAACAAATGGTTGTGAAATCTCTGTTGATGACTAGATTTCCACTTCATACTACTCTTAGATTTAGTACGATCTAGTGTTGCCATATAATTGACAATATCTTCTACACCTGCTTCTCTATTATTGTTTTCCACCTAAAATACAATGTCAATTTCAACATATAGTCAGTTCAATAAAAAATTGAAATAAATAACACAATGTAAATTGAACAAAAAATCCATACACTTAGTCCAAATTTGTCCATTTTGGCCTGCAACCTACCTTAGCCAAATGTATATTCAGCCCTCATATTATCTCTTGCTCTCTTGCCTCTATTACTCTTTGTCAACTATTCTTTAGAACACATACTTTCTTTCAATGCCTCCCACTGTTTTGGGAGATATATTGGAGTCTAACCTCTCATTTCCCTCCATGATTATTTTTCTACAATTGTATCTAAAATTGTTCATCAGAAGTCTCATCTTGTTCTTGTAATATTTTCTAGATATTTGTCCACCAATAGTGACAAAGGCATTTTCCATTTTTTGTATAACATATTCTACATTTTATGGATCTTGCTGTGAAAATTTTGATTTGAAAATATCCAAATGGGCCCTACATCTTACACCCAACTAAGCATATTCTACATTTTATGGATCTTGCTGTGAAAATTTTGATTTGAAAATATCCAAATGGGCCCTACATCTTACACCCAACTCGAAGGCCCACCTTGCAGCATTTTTCCCAATAGGTTCACGATCTCTTGATACCTCAACCAAGAATGGCTTCTTCCCTTCTAATTTTATTTATTTTTCATTCCTCTCTGTAGATATATATAAATCTTGACTCAATCTTTGTCTTTTAACAAAATTAGGCACATCTTCTATTGAACCACTACCAATATTTCTAGCTGATCCACTAATTCCATCAAAAGTTGTAGATGCAAGCAGACTCTCTTCATGACTTTCATTAACCAGAACTTCATGCTCCTTGGCCACATCAAGTGTGGCATGAGTAGGTAGATCAGTACTGGTCTCCGCATATTTCACTTCAAACACATCCTTTATGCATTGGCTTCTACGAGCTGGCAACACTGTATCTTTACTTTCTTTTTGTGTTTTCTCTACATTTTCTTTGCACTCTTTTTCTTGCTTGTAAAACAAAAAAAAAAATCATATCATGTCTTATATATATAAAGGCTTTTCCTATAAAATTTCAATAAACAATATTAAATAAATAATATACTACTTATTGGATTTACAACTTTCCTGTTTGTCAAACCAAGATGTGATAAATATTCATTATTGTTGGCCACATGTTCTTCATGAAAGCGCTCATAATCTATCACTAGAATTTCAGCATTATGATCACTATCATCTAATTTGTGCCTTAAATTATTTTTCCTCATTTCCCGATGTCCAAAAAACCAATAATGTATAAATTAGCAACTTGATACAGAGATAATTAATCATAATAGAAATTGCATTAAATACAAGTTTATGATTATTTTTAATTAGTAAATTAATGGTAAGGTTATAGCCACCCTTTATTGTAGTGCGGGTTGAGCTTGGACTATATGCTTGAGATTTTAAATATGTGTTGAGTTTTAATTTACCTTATCATCATAACACTGCAACCTCACATATATGCTATATTAATAGTCAATGATTTTGCAGTGGAGGGATTTGAGTTGGGGCTGAAATTTTTTATCACTATTGTCAATGTTTTTGTTGTAGCAGATTTCAATGAATTTCTCCCCAATGTTCCTTCCCATCAATTATCTCTCTAGGATTCTTGTATTAATTATTAGATAGTGGTGGTCACATTGGTATTATTTAGTGTAAATTACCATAATTTCTTAGCATCTGCATTACTTAAGAGCCAGCTAGAATTGCATGTCATCATAGTATTTCATTTGAAGATTACCATGGTTTAAAGAAATCTAAAAAGGAGTAATACTCACCCCACCCATGATGTCCAAATCATACGGTCCTAACCACATAATCAATAAATAAAATAAAAAATAAAAAATAAATCTTCTATAGTTTGGTGAATGGTAGTTGCTCATGAGCTACATTTCTGTGTGCCTCTCTGTCAAGCATGTAGCAACTGCATATGAAAGGGTGTAACGTTTTTAAGATTCCATGTGCTAACATGTAGCATTACTCTCAAAGAATCTTTGTTAGGAAGATGATGGATAGTTGAAATCAAGAAAATTAGAAATAGTAGTGTCTGAAGAATATTGGTAGTGTTCAAAGAGCCATGGAAATGTTTCATAGGCATGGAAATATGAAATTGTCCTTGGAAGAACAAGGATGGATACTTTGGCTTGAAAATATCTTTCAAGCATATACATGTGTTGTACACTTAGTAAAATGTGCAACTACTAGGGTGTGAAAGTGTGTTTCAAGAATATCAATGTATTGTACACTTTGTAAAATGTGTAACTATCATCACTTGTACCACTTGCTACATTATATATCTCTTAAATGTCTCTAACTCTATCCAAGAGAAATTCAGAGATGTCTAGAGAGATGTAAGTCATACCTGAACTTGTCTCCCATATCCAAAATTTGTCATAAGGGTAAATAGATATGTCTTTTAATTATTAGGTACTTTTTCAAGGTCAATTATGTCCAACATTTTTATCTCAAGTTTTAACAGTGCTCTCTTCTAGGAGTTTGTTCATCAATCTCCTGCAACACTTAGTAGACAAGAGTGTACAAACCAGTCTACTTTCTTAAGTATGTGATATATTGGAACTATATAGTTTATAATTTGGCTATTGTAACCAAGGTTATTTTTTTTTTACTATAGCACATTCTACTTATGGTTGTTTACTTGCTCAAAGTCATTGTATAAATACAGGGGAGTATGGTTTTCAATAGTATGATTGGTGTAAGAGATACTTATCATTTCACATTTAAAAATAGTTTTTTGTAGCTATGAATTAAGTTTCTACTCCTTGAAATTGGTGTAAAAAGCAACTGATTCTACAAGTATTTTGGTAGGTCAAGCTTCATACAGTGGATGGCTTGGTGAAGGAGTGGTCACAGTGTGCACCAAATGGATATTACTTCATTCCTGTATATGCCAAAGTAAGTAGCTCATTGATGAAAAAACAATTATGTAAAAAGTAATCGTAATGACAAATTTGGTAAAATTCACTTTTCAATATAGATTTTAAAAAATATGTTCTAGAAAGTACAATATCTGCATTTTAATTACTTTTTTGTAGAATATTTGATCTGGTATTCAGAGTACAATTATTTAGAGAATATGCTACTAATAAATAGAAAAAGCTACTATTAATTTTCTTTTTTCATAGTCAATTTTGTAGTTGCTAGAAATGGGCCAATATTTCAAAACTTGTTAGTTGTGTTTTAGCCAATAATGTATGTTGTGTGTATTTCAATCAATGGATATTACATAATGGTGCCCTATAGAAATTTTAGTTGCATAAAAAAATTAGCAATGTATTTGAATCAATCCATCAAATATTGGGATTGGAATGAGGAGTCCTTCACATTGGTTGTGGATTCACCATTAGGTCAGTGATAAATTTTGTGTTTCTAGTCTTTTGGCTTCATTCCTTTGTTCTTTTGTTTAATATACAATCTGATCTTTGTGGACAATGAGCAATTATATCTCAATCTATGTGGGATGAATGGGCTCAGAGTGGGAGAAAATGTAAGGGATAAAATTTTATGCTCTCCCTTATTACTCCATTTTATACTTACTTTTGTTCATGCCATGAATACATAGTCATAATGTTCATTTTTCTTATTTACAAATATTTGACACTTTGCTTCCAACCCACCTATTAGTGACATGCCCACACCTAGGACCTTGTCCCTTGTGTTGAATTTTTATTTTTTCACCCCTTGATTAGACTTCACTAGAAATTGATCCTTATCTCATAATTGTCCACGAAAACACCTCTAGTTGAGTATCTAGGAATTGGAATTATAAACATCTCATAGGTACTTTTTAGGAATAGAAACTTGAGGAAACTAACAGACTCCTCTATAGATTAAAAGATGGGACAAAACACCAAGATGAATATTTTTGAGAAAAAAACAATATCCTTAATAGTGAAGGTATGGATAAGGAAGATAGGGAATATCACATGGAATATCTGCAAATTTAACTTTTTCCATGCCTTCACATAATGCAAAATTATTGTAACTTGATTTATTTTTGAAGTCCTTATAATTTTCATATAATTGTTCCTATGTAATTTAAATCTTCATCAGGGATCAAACTCAGTACAACGCAAGAGAAAATGAAACAATTGAATTAACTTTTTGTTTATTGCAATAGTGGTCATTCCCATTCTAACAAAACACAACTTCAAAAGTAAGTCAGGTTTAAAGGGTTTCAATTCATGCTAAGACATTAATGTAGTAAATTTTGGAGAAACGAAGTCCTCTTCCTAATGAAAAATCCAAGTTTTAAAACCAAAAGACTTAATTTTTTGAGTAACCTTTGAAAGAAAATGAAAGGAGGATTTGATGTTAAGTATTCTAATTAACTTCTATTCTCAAAGTGTCATGAAAAATTTATTACGGTTTTTTTTGCATACACATGGTAGTAAATCATGATCATTTAGTATCAACATAAAATAGTTTTCTTTGTAATTACCATCATGAGACACCTCACTACATATAGCAGTTATCCTAAGGAGTATTCACCATATACATTAAAGCATGGAACAACTTAACTAATGATAAAGTAGATGGGAAAAGGTTATAGCTTGTGAATCAATCAAGAAATTTGAAAACTTATCAAGTTTCAAGTCTCCGAGTTCAAAAAATAAAGTAACTGTATTGGACAAGAATGAGCCTATGCACAATATAATGTTCATGAATCGAGTAATGTAAAGAAATCTCCTCAAACATAAATATTTTGTCATAAATAATATAGAGCATTTGGAAAAAGTGTTGGCTGAATGAATCCATTTACCACTAGACATTGAACAAAGAACTATTAGTTAAATAGTAATGGACATTGAACATGTTTATATGGGTTTGTGTTAGTATAAAGGGTAAGGGTTTCTACAGAGTGACCAACCTGTGGTGACACTTGAAACATAAAGTGATCGGCTGTGAGTGTGAGTGTCAGAGCTCTTTGATTTAGAATTATTTGTTTATAGTACATACACATATCTCAAAGAATTTTGCAATGTTAGATTAATCCATCAAAAAAAATATGTAGACTAAATCACTACAAAATTTCCGACAAAGCTTCAAAGAAACATGTGAAATCCTATAAAAATTTAAAATAGAAATTACAAAGAAAAATAAATAAAAAATGCTTATTCCATAAACATACACACCAAACAAAGCATGCACATAATTATTTCAAGATGGTTCATAGATAATGTTGGTCCAGGTGTCATCTTGCCTAGGTGTTGAAAGAGAGGAATGTTGAGCTAAGAGATGGTCAAGATGAGATAATGTGGCAAGCCTTAGAGAAATATAGTAAATACCATTTGTAGAAGGGTTGTAACTTGTTGTTGACAGAAAAAAATAGTCGCTCACTTGTCAAGGACAACATTTGGAGAAAGCTCTAGGGTGTCAAATGAATTCCAAAAATTGATTTGTTCATATGAACTCTTTCCCACAAGGAAATCTTGGCTAATGAAAACTTGTGTAGGTAGGGTATTTGTGGGACTACAATTTGTGTTCTTTGTTTTGAAATAATGAGTTGCAAGTCATAGTCATGATTGTGACCACAAGGATATATAAAATTGTCAAGACAATGAAGAATGACATTGAGAGAATAAAAAATAGCGATGTGAAATGATAGTGGAAGAAACACAAAGATTTTGACCAATCAATGAGAGTAGTCCTAAATACAAAGGATGGGAATATGACATTGAAGTTGGTCTCTAAAGGTATTTTTTTGTGATGTCGCTGCCTAAACATGTATGTGAACAATAACCTAATATGTTGCTCCAAAATCTAAAGAAGGCCAAGCCACAAAACCCAAGTAGTGTCTCAAGGGTGTCTAAGTGATGGAGTACAAAACCAGTGTCCTAATAGATTGAGAACTTTGAACAATCCATACCTTTGTATCACCTACTTAATGAGTGAAGGTTTTTTTGTAATACAAGTGCATCAAAATAGTACAAGCATTATGACAGTCATAGTAGTGAGTCAAAGTACAGTGGTAAAGGACTGTTATAACATCCTATCATGACAATGGAAGAAATGATCTAGAGGAGCTGTCAAGAAAAGTTCATTGTCAAAGTAAAGCAATGATGGTATACATATTCATATTTCATTCATATTCATATTCATATTGCATTCATATTAATATTCATACTGCATCCTCGTTTATATATGAAAACATATTCATATTGCATTTGTATTGCAACTTTGTTCAACATTAATGATTTGAAAAAGGTATTAGTCTGAAGGTCCATGTCCTTAAAACATAAAACAATCTTAAAACAACATAAAAGTCTTAAATAAAAGTTCATAAAATGGGGCTCATCAATAATCATCTACATTTCTAGCAAGATCAGAATCTTGATCACTCGTGTCTGCATCTACTTGATTTTCTTCCTCATCCTCATTTGTGACATGCAATACATTCTCTCTTCCAATTTCTTCATTGGTAATAAAAATCTCTTCTTCAAACAGTCCCTCATTGTCTTCATCCAGTTCTTCGAATGTTTCTTGTAAATTAACATACTTCCCATCAAGCATTACATCAAAAACTTCCATGAATTTCCATTTTGAATGAGACTCTGTTTGAATGACATATGACCAACCTAGGCTTCTTACATCATCAATTAGAAATGATTGGCTGATTTGAAGAGGGGAAACATACAACTCATCTATCTCTGAAATTTTTTGTCATTTATTTGCACATACAAATCTGTACCCATCAAATTGTACTCCGGATTGTTGGATCCACTTACATTTTAATAATATAGGACTATATTCACCAAAATCCACTTGAATAATTTCTTGGATGAATCCAACATAAAATTTCTTCTCAATTTCATGAAGAAATTCAGCACTAACAACACAGTCACAATTTGTCTTTCCTTTGTCTTTTTCTTCCACTCTTAAATGACTACCATAGGCCCACATTCCACTAAAATGCATAGCCCATAAATGTGGAGGTTGTAAAAGCTCACTTTCCTCTATTGTTATATCTTGACCTTCTTCTTTTGCATCACTAATTGCATTAGCAATCCATTCTTTAAATTTTTGAAAAGAATCACCTCTAATCAAATCATGACATATATGATTTTGAGGTCGATGTTGCATCCAAGATTGATTCTCTTCTACATATTCTCTACATACAATAATGACATACAAATAGTAAGATTAATAAAATAAATGTGTAAATGCAATTGAGAAAATAAATTATTGTGTAATTATTTTTTTACCTACGCCACTTATCGAATGAAGATGTGTTTTGAAGAATAAAGGCATGTATTTCACTTCTTTCTTGATTTGATAGCTTGAAGTGACATCCAGTGTCGTTGAATACTTCACCCACAACTTTTTCATCTTCATCATCATCCCATACATGTCGATTGACATTTTTAAAATCCTTCATATATTCTGTGCAAAATCCCATGGCCTCTTGCATCGAATATCCCTTAGACATGCTACCTTCTGGTTTTGCCCTAGTATGGATATTTTTTTTGAAAACCTTCATATGTCATTCTATAGGATACATCCATCTCATTCTTACCAGGCCACAATTCTCTAGTTCATATTGTAGATGTATCAAAAGATGCATAGAAATGTTAAAGATTGTTGGTGAAAATTATTGTTCCAATACACAAAGGACTTCAACAATCTCCTCCCTCAAACTATCAAAGTTCGAAGGATCTAATACATGTAAACTCATTCTCTTTAATATTAGGCCCAACCTTATAATTGCCAATCTTGGTCCCTTTTCCAAACTCAATATAATTACCACAATAGGTAAAATATTCTCTATTATGACATGATAGTCATGGGTCTTGAGTCCTCTTAAGCTATTAATGTCAGTTTGGTTTCTGATGTTGCTACTTACATATCCAATGGGAAAGTGAGTCTAGGACATCAAATGTAAGAATTCTGCACATTGTTCCTTTGTCCAGACATAAGGAGCACTAGGTTTTCTATATTTCTCATTATCATATTTTTCAACCCAAAGATTTCGATGAATCTTTATTTCTTGAAAGTCTTCACGTGATGAAATAGTATCAAAAGAACCAAAAAGAGTTTCTATAATAGCATAAGCTATATTTTTCTTAGTATGCATAAATTCAACAGTATGCCTAATGGCTATATCCTTAAAGTATGCAAAATTATACAATATGCACAACTATTTTACACTGCTTTCATTGTATGGATCATATCTACTACTAGCAATCCCATCATTTTCAATAAATGACATTCTTTTTTTTCCATTCTCAACAATTTAATCATCTGTTATTAGCAATGGTGCTTCACGATTCTCTTCTTAACCATTGAAACATGTTTTTTTTCGATGATATGGATGCTCCATTTTAAGGTAAGCACGATGTCCACAATAAATACACTTACACAAAATTCTTGAGTGCCTCAAAAAATCCTTAAAGTTACAAGCAAGACATCCATGGTATCCATGAATAGAGAGACCAAACAATGTACCATATGCAAGAAGATCATGAATCGTAAACAATAAGGAAGCTCTTAAAGTGAATTTGATTGAATGACCATCCCTTAAAGATTGAATTTTTTCAATTCCTTTCCATAATTCCATTAGCTCATCATATAATGGCTCTATATAAACATCTATTGTATCTGAAGTCACACTTTTCTTTCCTGGTATAATCAATAATAACATTAAGAAAAATGGTTTAGTTGCTAACCATGGAGGCAAGTTATAATTTATTAGAAACACTGGCCAAGTTGACCATTTAGTACTTTGATCTGAGAATGGGTTCACCCCATCTAGAGCCAAACCCAACCTTATATTATGAGGATCTTGAGAAAAATTAGGCCATCTGTTATCAAATTCCATCCATGTCTTAGAATCAAGCACATGTCATTATTTTCCATCAGTGCTCTTATTTTTGGCATGCCACTGCATAAGTTCAACAATGTCTCTGCACCCATACATTCAGAGTAATCATGGGATTATTGAAAAGTGGTGAAGAAATTTTCTAGGAACCACAACTAATTTCAACAGTTGTCTATACCTCACTTCATGACATTTCAGACATTCACTCATTTGCAAGATTTTTGCGAAATAGTACACAACCATTCACACATGTGTGGATGTTTTCATACCCCAAGCTGAGCTTATTGATTTTCTTTTTACATTGACTTCTTTTTGTTGGAAATGTGGAGTCAACTGGTAACAATGAACTTAATAATGTGAGTAACTGATCTACACTCTCATTTGTCCAACCATGTACCACTTGCAAGTTAAGAATTTGAAGAATTGTTGTCAATTGACTTAACTTTCAATTAACATACACAGGCTTTAAAGCATCCTCCATTGACTTGGCCTAATCATCATTTAGATCCTCATTCAACATTCTATCAATTTCAAATCCCTTGTCAAACATTTTTGCCTCTTCATCTATGTTTGGTGCCACTTCATTTGTGTCTGTTTCCTCTTCATCTCCCATAGTCTATAATTCTATCATATCTTCATAATAATTGTAAGCCCAAGGGCTTTTACCACTATGCCCATATCTTATCATATGTCGATAAATCGTATTTATTTTTTTCACCTTTCCACCAAAAAAATATTTACATGGACATGGATATTTGTCAATGTCCCTCTCATCAGCTACTCTCTCATCATATGCATTATATTGATTAGTAGTCAACCTTTGACACTGATCCATCTGTAATACTCTGCACTCTAGTATTAATTTATTTTTTGATTTAAGAAAAAAACATAAATCTAAAAATAGAGATGCCAGAACATTGTTGAAAGTAGTCACTTTTAGTAGAGACCATAACAAAAAGAAGAGGATATAATGAGTCATTGTTCTAAGATCTATCTTACATTCATTTTAAGTTTACCTACTGAGAATGGATATGCCTATTTTTCCTATCAGCTTAATTTTGGCAATGAGGGTTTCAAATTACCTTTGAATTCGCTACAGAGGGCTTCGTTGAATTCAAATTTGTTGCAGCAAACTTTGAATTCCTTGCGCACCTTTTCAAAAGTCTCCAGGTCCTATCCAAACAAGCTTTATCGCCCATGCAAGTGCTTCAATACCTATCCATGAGAATAAAAAACATCAACAACAATCCAATTTCATTCCCATCCCAACAATTATACATTTTACAAGTTGTCTAATGGGTATGTGCAAGATAATCATAGAAAAAATAGGCCCTTAAGTGGCGATAAAAAGACAAAAAATCAGAGTTAGACAACTTGATGTAAAAATTTGAATAATTTATCTATATAATTTCAAAAAAATGTAAAAATAGAATCTGTAGAAAATTGAATGTAGTTTCTGAACTACTAGACCTTTAATTAAAAAAAAAAAACTATTTGGTGAAAATTTGAAATTTCAATGCAATAGTATTTAAATTTCAGGGTAAAAATAAGAAGCAGGTGTTTGTCTGACCACCCTAACCACAATAAAATGATAATATTTTTTTAGAAGCTTTTAGATATAAGTAGAGGACTGATGTCCCGATGTGATGCATATTTGTTTATAATTTGTTTCCAAGTAAATAATTAATTATGATTTTTTTATTACAACTTTTAAAAAATATAAAAGCTCGTTTGTATAACCACCTTAACTTGGTCAAAAATTCATGAAATTAATTTTTTTCCTTTTTAATCCTAGAGTATATGAAGCATAGAATGTGACACATGTTTTAGATTCAAAAAATGTGATACCATTTGAAAGTTATAGATGTTTTTCAATTAGCCTATCAATAAGAACTTTATTTGTAATTCTAATAGAAAATGAATAATAATAATTAATTAAATTCAAAGTAAAGCATAATTTATATTAGTGGAAAGATGAGAATCTCCTCTAAAAACCCTTTCCGTTTCATCAATTTTGGGTTAAAGAAAAGTCATTAGCCACATGGACCATCATATGGCTTACATATCACCACTTTTTGGCCCATCATGATCCTGCACATACCCTAACTTATAAATATAGACAAGTTATGTAAATCATGAGATAACTAGCATTTAAAAGAAATAAGAAATAGGGTATGGAGATTCATGAACATAAAAAAAAAATCACGGTTCTCAAGATTTGTATGACCCTGTATGGGCAAGAAGAGGTTTCTCATTGATTGTAAGAGAGATATTTCAATCACCTTCCTTTTAGTTCAAGTTTCATGTAATTTGGTTTAATTTTGTGTGATTTATTGTGGATTTACTTTAGACTGCTAAAAACCCTCACTAGAATAAATAGAGATACTTGAAATTATGTTTCTCTTGATTTAGCCATTGAAATTTGCTAAAAAATGGTGAAAGGAATCTTGGTAGCATGAACTTACATATTTCTAGGGTTTCAATTCAGAAGAACAAGGATAAGGTGGGGAAAAATCAAAGTTTTGACTATAAATTCTGTTAAAAGTCTGATAACATACAGTTGTGAAGCATAAATGCTAGGGTTTGTAGAAAAGTGTTTGGAATTTAACTTCTAATAGACTCATAAGCTTTAGTACATCAAATTAAAGAGGTTTGAAGTGTTGGTAGGTTGGAATTATGTCTAGAGGTCAAAGAATTGATAACCCCCTGTTGTATCCAAGGCCTAATTAAGCCTATTATATTCTGAAACAACAAGTTTTGATTAACATATTACAAAGAACCTTCATCCAATGTGTGGTGTGTTTTAAGTAGGTTTAATGGATGTCTAAATATGTGATTTATTTTGATTTTTAGTGCATGAGTAAAAATAAAACTTCTGAAAGTCTCATGTATAGACCTACAAACTTTACAAACAGTTAGGGAAGGAAGTGCAATTATAATAAGAAGTCTGTGTACCTAGGCATAAAATGAGTTTAATCAGGTTAATTCAAGCCTACTAAATCCATTCCAATTGTTGAAGCAGATATTTGTGTCTTGGAAAGAAAAATTTGTAGTTTGGTGGGTTATACGCGTTATAGTTTCACATTATGGACAGTCATAACCAATTGACTAAATAAGAAAGGGCCAAGGTTGTAATCGTTTTTTTTTTATAAATTGATGCTTACCAATGTGTTCTGAAGGCCATTGGGGGTTGGGGAACTCTAATTTTTCAATTTTGAATATTTGAATCAATTGATTGTGAAGGAAAACGTGAATGAATAATAGAAGAATGTTTTGAGTTTTGATAGATCAAATTAAGAAAGTGAATTGTCTTTGTAGACATCGAAAATTGGTCTAGGCCTGTGAGTACCACTTTCGACATAATTTCCTAATGTCCATGGTCATGATTAAATAATGTTAATTATTTAATTACCTTTCTAACAAATCTTTCCTCTTTTAATTATTTAATTAGTTCATTATGACCTTTATTCAACTTGATTAATTAAATAAATTATATTTATTTGATTATGTCACTAACTAATTAATTCTCCTTCTTAATTAAATAATTTATTATTTAATTACCCCTTTGTCATATTTCAACTATAATTAAATATTTATTATTTAAATATTCAATTAATCCTTTTCAACAGTCAATTAAATAAATTACATTATTTATTTAATTAATTCATTTCAATTTTTGAAAGTTGAATTAAATTAACAATTAATTCATAATTAATTGTTTCTATCACATTCTTCTATCATCTAGTTATCTAATCATTCACTCACCATTTGACTCAAGATCTATTTAAATCCATCAGTTATCTCCGGATTCGATATTTGATCATCTCTGGGAGGAGACTCTCTGTCACAACCAGTCAGTTAACTAGTTCTAACTCATATACATGAATGTGTTTATTAATTAAATATATTTATTTAATTAATTCATTCATGTGTGCATTCAAACTCTTTATTCTTTGAGCTCTAACTTTTTCTTTTTCATTCAAAGTCTATTTCTTCAATTTTCAAAGACTCTTAATTGAAGGTTAAATTCTTTATTTAATCTGGAACTCATGTTCTTTCTATTTTCGAAAAGTCTTGATGCAAGATTAAGTTATCATTCTAATTTAATCTTTATCCTACAAACTTTTCTAACTCACGTTCTATCTGACACAAAACTCACATCGCATGGAATTCATCAATCTCGTCTGTCGATCTCTCTTTTGAATCTGAGTCAATCGTTCGAAAACCCAAAATCTATAAAATGACCTGTCATTAACATTATTCTGTTGAATCCCTCTTGTGCTATTTTGTCCTCGATTACAACTTATGTTACTTTGGCATCTTGATGATTATCTCCTTAGTTGATCTACTTGTCTATTTGGCACATTTACTTCCTTATCTATATTATCTTGGTGGCACTTATCGTTTAATTCCATGTGCAGATTACAAGTGACTGTTGAGGTATTCTAATTACAGATTATTTGCTCCTTTGATCAGGTGATACATTTCTAGTTTAAACAATTATTGTTTCAATGATGATCTCAATTGTGTTGTCCTTGTCATAAATCAGCTTTATACAATCTTATCACAATGGACACTTTAAGAGGACAAGTTTGGCTTTAATTAATTCAGCTTCTTGGCATTTGGTATGGGAAAATGGCATTCAGAATATTGCATATTAGCCTATTTCTATTTCTTAAGGCATTGGAAATTACATTGCATTGGATTTCTTCATGGTGGCATTTGACCATGGGCAAGGGCATTCTATTCGATCCTCAATTTGTATTTGCGTTGGGTAATTTGGTTGATCATTTAATTCATCCTTAAGGCCGACTACAGTCATAAAAGGTTAATTAGTGCTTATGTCACATTGAACGTGACCTTTCCTTGGCTATGGGAACATAAAGTCTTATGTTTTTCGCCTCTTCCCATGAAATAATGTTTGTCATTATTTGAATTGGCATTACACTAACCTTGTCTTTTATTTGAACAATGATTTGGTTGGCATGTCTACTCTTAACCTAGCTATAGATTTCATTCAGCTCTATGAGTTTGACTTATCACTTTTTGTCCTTTTCAGACTCCACACATTCTTCATTTCTACAAAGGTATTCGCATTGTTTGCTGAGGAAGGTTAGGGCAAAAACATTTTCTGTTTCATGTTTTTGTGTTGCCCACATTCTGGGCGCCACTGTGCATCCTCCACCTTGGCCGCTTCATGGTTATCCTTGGCATTTTTGCTATTGGACAACAATTGGGAGCAATCGAGAGTAGTCAGGAACCCTGCACAGAAGTCGCTCCACTTTTCTTCTTTCAGCCACAATGTGCAAGCACATTTTTTGGGAGATTGGGAGGCTGTTTTTGCTCCTATACAGGACTAGTAATAATTCATTGACAAGAACATTAGTTTGCCAACTACTCTTATTTTGATTGGTTTGAAGATCCATGTCAACTTAGTAAAGGTTATTTCGAGCCATGTCTTCTCTCATTTGAAAACAGAAAAATGAAAAATGTTTTTGTTCTTATCATGAAAATTCTGGAACAACATTCTATTTTGGGGGTTGTCATACCAGATTCTTGATTGTGTCTTTAAAGTTGTGGGTCATCTTGTATGCTAAGAGTCTCTTCAGCTTCTTCCCTGGAATCGTGGGTAACCGTTATTTAGTGCATGATTACTTGCTTTCAGTTACATGCCGGTTGGGATTTCAGATACTTCATTTAAGTAGTAGCTTCTTTGACAAAGTTTCTTTTGAAATATGTATTCTTCAATACTTCTCTTGGGGATATTCTAGATAAGGTTTTATTTCCTAAAAATACTTATGTTGCATTGCTAGTTCAATCAAGGAAAATGGTTATCATTTCATTTTTAAATGATGTGCTCTCATTGCATTTGTTTAAGCATTGCATCTGCAGGATTCTAGTAAAGACATGCTTTGTCACACTTCTATTCTTGGTCATTGTTGTTCCAACATCAACAGAAAGAAAGAATATTCCTTTTGTGAACACTGCAACATCAGATCTGTCTTGATAGTTATTATGTAACTTGAAAAACAACCTTGTATATCCTTCTGAAAATTCAAAGTTGAAAGCAAGTGATAATACTTCCAATATGTAATGATGGTTTTTTGTAAAAAAGCCAAAATATAGAGTGTTTAGGGTTCTATCATGACAAAAATTCAAACTTGAAAACAAGGGTATAATATTTTAGAGAAGTGAAAAGAGTCCTTTGAGAAGTATAATGCTGAAAATTGGAAAACGTAGTGTGTAGTCAGATTTGTAGTTTTTTGTATGGGAAAAGATTGAAAATCAAACAGTGAGAAAAGAAAGAAAAGATGTATTATTGTAAAATAGTTTGATGAGACTGTATTGTAACAGTGATACGATTTTCCTCAAGCTGCACCGAGATTAGATAATGCATGAAATTTTGAAGAGTCAATTTTGACTCTTGAAAATTCTATGTTTTTTCTGTCAAGAGGCACTTGACAAAAATCAAGTGAAATAGAGAGATCCTCTGTACTATTGTATGTTCTATTGAATATCAAGAAAGGGGTTGGTGCTCCTTGAGATTGGTGTCTCTAAATAAAGGGGTCAGTGCTCCTTGAGTAGGTGCTCAAAAATCAGCCATTGAGGCATTGTCAAAATAATTTTTGAAATTAAGCCAGTAAGGTAGTTCAGGAGTTGTTTTTCTACCCCAGGAGGGTTTTCCACTCGCTAATTTCTATGTCTCTCTTTTGTGTATTTTATGTCTATCTTGCATAATCTTTCTTTTAGTCATTTATGTTATTGTGCTCATTCAGTTGGTCAATGCTCTGATACATTAAGGCTGTTTAAAAGTTTCATGTAAATTTTCTCTAGTATGTCATGCAAATTTAGATTGTGCAAATCTGATGCAAAATGTCTTTTATAAAGTAAATTAACTTTTGCATTCTGTGTTGATTATATGAATGCTCAAAATATTGTAAATGTCAGTCAAGTTTCATATCAATTTGATCTAAAGTGCTGATGTACACATTGGGTTAATTTAGTAAATGTTTCTTTATGCATTCAATGATAAAAGTTAAAATTAGTCCACTCTGATTCACCCCCCCCTCTCAGAGTGAATCCACTTCCAACAATTGGTATTAGAGCATATGTTTCTGCATTAGGTTCCATACCTAGGATTGATTTTGGTCTTGGAAGTCTGTTTTTGGGTGTCGTGGAGTTTTTGTCATGGCTAAGTGCAAAAGGAACAAAGGTCAAAAGAAAGCTACCTGTGTCAAGAAAATAATTTATAAATCAACACCTGCCAAGTCTAGTGATGTTTTGTCTCAAGAATTACCCCTTCTAGCTAATACTAAAAGTGAGTCTATAGTTGGTGAAGAAGATCACTTGGTAAGTGACCTTGAACAATAATTTAACGAAAAGGATTGTGAAGGTGATGAGTTTTGAAGTTGATTTAGAGGAAGAACTACTTACTACCTTAGATGAGCTTAAGAGGATTAGAAAAGAAAATTAGTATCTTAAGGTATGCTTACAGGAAGGTGTCAGTGTCAATAAAGTTGTAATATAAGATCATAATGATGATAAAAAGACTATTGAATTTCTGAAATTGCAAATTGTTGACAAGAAAAATACTGAAGAGGGAATAGTATCGAAGTTAAAAGAACTAACTCTTAAAGATAATTTGATCATCAATCAAAAAATTGAAACTGAAGAATGCAAAAGGATTGCAGTTGTTTTAAAGTCTGATTTGGAAGTTAAAAAGATTGAATGTCTAAAACTTGAAGGAGAAGTAGTTACTTTGAGAAAAGAGCTTGAAAGTGTTAAGTTTCAATTGGTTAAAAATCAGAAATTTGATTGTAGTACTAATTTATTGAATGAGATGATTGGTAGAAAAAAGCGATTTAAAGATCCTACAGGAGTGGGATATGAGGTTGGACAAGGCTCTACAAAAGAATCTAAACATGAAACAATTTTTGCTACTACATATGGAAAGACATTTACTGCTAAGAATACACCAAGATTGAAAGTTGATCTCGATCACCATACTATTGATGCTCAAACAAAATAAAAATGGGTTAGGAAAAAAAGACCATCAAGATCTTCGTTTATCAGGTATAACCACTCTAAATTTCATGGCTATTTTTTTGCTGCAATGCTTATGGACATAGAGCAAGAAATTACTGGATGAATAAAAGTCATAATCATGTGAGAAATGTCAAGAGAGGTTCATACAACATGCCTAGAAGAAATTGCTCTCTCTATGGCCTAGACAACTCCATTATATGTTATAGGTGTAAGAGGTTTGGACACAAAGCACAAAGGTGTAAGAAAAGTTTGAAAAAGCCTTCTAGGAACTACATGTTCAAACAAAAGGAAAATAATACCATGTGTAAAGAGAAAACAAAGCCTATACAAATATGGAAAAGAAAGCAAGTAAAGAAAAATGAAGAACTAAATCTTGTGCATGTTGCACAAGAATCATCTCTAAGCATTTAAAAGGTTGTATGAAGATAGGGGGAGATGATTAATGCTTTCTGAATAAACCCCTTTGATATCAAATAAAAGGTAGCAAAATTTTGTTGTTTCATAACCTATTTACCATCAAATGCAAGACACACATTTGTTTTATTGTCTTGTTGGGAATAATAGTGACAGTGTCTGATGATAACTGTCGTATTGTAATGATCCATCTATATCATCATTAAGTTAGAGGATGATCTTCTCATATGAATTTTGGTGTTGCTACAAGTTGATACTTTTTGTGTCTTTGGGAGTGTCAATAGTAAAAGATACGTGTGACAAAATTACACTATCCTCGACTGGTGAAAAAATTGTGATTAACCTTACTTTGTTGTAATATACTAGTTGGGCTAGAAGGATCAATAATTTTTTTTTGTTACTTATCAGAATCTATGATGGTTTGTGTTACTCAAGAGCTTCATGAGGTTAAGATGCTTGAATAGTCAAGCAGTGCTCTCTTTGTCTTTATCATCAAAACTTGCTATATTGTCTCATCTTTATTCAATACTTTGAAACCATCTATAATAGCAACTTGATAGAAATTCAACAACATGATAAAACATGTTATGACAATGAATTTGTTGTGGTCTAAATTGGAAGAATGATAGAGACAGTTAGTTGAAAAGCATTAAACTGTAAATGACGAGTTCTATAGTGTTGTGCTTGAAATCTATTAGCAAAATACTAAGTTGTTTCTATATTTTCATTTGTTTCTGGGATTGTGGTTGCTAATGCAGCTTTTTTAGCTTTGATTATGTTGGTATTGTATACGTGAACTTGAGGACAGCAAAAAACCTTGTCAGAAGTTTGGATATTCTTGAATGATGAGGTTTTCAATATGCATCTAATGATCAATACTTTCTTTTGATAGTTGATTATTTCTTAATACTGATTGTTTAGCATCTTGAGACTTATGCAGTGGACTGCATGCTACAAAATTGGCTGCTTTACATTATTCTAGTCAAAGATTTGGAGAACAAGGTCAGCTGCAATGAAAATATGTTGGCCTAATTACCTTACTACTAGTTCCTCAAGTAAGTGTTGAATATGCAGTCGTATCTTCTTGCTTGTTGAGGTATATAAGTCTATTTTGGTAGCAGCATACTTAAGTGCTTCATTTGCAAATGAATTTGATCATCATACTAGTTTTGGTGACACATTTACATTATTTGGGTGGTACATACTGTGAACAGTTGGTTCTTGGTTCACATGTTTCATGGCATGCTCTTAGTTTTTATATGATGGTACTGATGTTTAGCATATGATCATTACAACAAGATATGCATTAGTGCATGATTATTCATACTGATAATAGCATGCTTACAAGTTGACTATGAAGAATGGAGTTTAATATAACCAAAAGGTGGAATAGTTGGTGGAATAGTTGGCCTTGGTGTGCAGTTCGGGTTATGAATCTTTGACAGGTTGCTTGGTTTGTGGTTGTTCAGTGGTGTTCAAATTTACCATCTTATGATGTTGGTTTTCCCTAGATGTCAAACTAGAGATTGATACATTTGTTTAGATTCATGACATTAAGATGATATCCATTGGAATTCATGGTGTGGCAACTTACAGAACTCATTTCTCAAGATATTCATGATGCTTATGTTTTTGTTGGACTGACAGTGAGAATTATGTTACAAGTCACAATTTTGCATGGGCATGTATTTGTTTCAAGTATAAATTGGTATAATAAGTGACCACGGTATTAGTTCTTAAAAAGAGGATTCCTTTGCATTAACATCAAAATAGAGGTGCTTGAAAGAATTGGTTCATTATTCATTGGTGTAGTGATCATAATGGCTTATGGTATTGGGTATACAACTTTTTTGCTGCATTCTTGGTATATCTACAACTAGGTATTGGTTGGTTGTTTTATTTCATGGATAAAATGGGGAAAAGATGGTTGTATCTTCCTTTTTCCTTATGAAAAAAAGGGGGAGAATTATGAGCATTTGGTTCTTGTATTTCATCTTGGCATGGTAGCTCAGTTTTTGCCATCAAGGACAAAGGGGGAGTTTGTTGAATCACTCTTGTGCTATTTTGTCCTTGATGACAACTTATGTTACTTTGGCATCTTGATGATTATCTTGTCAGTTGATCTACTTGTGTATTTGGCACATTTACTTCCTTATCTATATTATCTTGGTGGCACTGATCGTTTAATTCCATGTGTAGATTACAAAGGATTGTTGAGGTATTCTGATTATAGGTTATTTGCTCCTTTGATTAGGTGATACATTTCTGGTTTAAACAATTATTATTTCAGTGATGATCTCAATTATTTTGTCCTTGGCATAAATTAGCTTTATACAATCTTATCACAATGGACACTTTAAGAGGACAAGTTTGGCTTTAATTAATTCAGCTTCTTGGTATTTGGTATGGGAAAATGGCATTCAAAATCTTGCATATTAGCCTATTTCTATTTCTTAGGAATTGGAAATTACATTGCATTGGATTTGTTCATGGTGGAATTTGACCATGGGCAAGGGCATTCTATTCGATCCTCAATTTGTATTTTTTGTTGGGTCATTTGGTTGATCATTTAATTCAGCCTTAAGGCCAATTGCAGTCATAAAAGGTTAATTATTGTTTATGTCACATTGAATGTGACCTTGCCTTGTCTATGGGAACATAAAGTCTTATTGTTTTCGCCTCTTCCCACGAAATAATATTTATCACTATTTGAATTGGCATTACACTTACCTTGTCTTTTATTTGAACAATGATTTGGTTAGCATGTCTACTCTTAACCTAGCCGTAGATTTCATTCAGCTCTATGAGTTTGACTTATCACTTTTTGTCCTTTTTGGACTCCAAACATTATTCATTTTTGCAAAGGTATTCGCATTGTTTGCTGAGGAAGGTTAGGGAAAAAACATTTTCTGTTTCATGTTTTTGTGTTGCCCACATTCTGGCCACCACCATGCATCCTCCACCTTGGCCGCTTCATGGTTATCCTTGGAATTTTTTTATTGGATAGCAATTAAGAGCAGTCGGGAGCAGTCAGGAGCCCTGCACAGAAGTCGCTCCACTTGTCTTCTTTCAGCCACAATGTGCAAGAACATTTTTTGGGAGACTGGGAGGCCGTTTTTGCTCCTATACAGGACTGGTAATCACTCATTGAAAACCATATTAGTTTGCTAGGTACTCTTCTTTTGATTGGTTTGTAGATCCATTTTAGCTTAGTAAAGATTATTTCGAGCCATGTCTTCTCTCATTTGAAAACAAAAAAATGAAATACATTTTTGTTCTTCTCATGAAGATTTTGAAACATCATTCTATTTTGGGGGTTGTCATACCAGATTCTTGAATCGTGTCTTTAAAGTTGTGGGTCATCTTGCATGCTAATAGTCTCTTCAACTTCTTGCCCTGAATCATGGGTAACCATTATTTAGAGCATGATTACTTGCTTTTAGTTACATGTTGGTTGGGGTTTTAGTTACTTCATTTTCATAGCAGCTTCTTTGACAAGTTTCTTTTGAAATATGTATTCTTCAATACTTCTCTTGGGGATATTCCCAATAAGGTTTCATTTCCTAAAAATACTTCCGTTGCATTGCCAGTTTAGTCAAGGAAAATGGTTATCATTTAATTTTTAAATGATGTGCTCTCATTGCATTTGTTTAAGCACTACATGTGTAGGCTTCTTGTGAAAACATGCTCTGTCACACTTCTATTCTTGGTCATTATTGTTCCAACATCAAAAGAAAGAAAGAATCTTCCTTTCGTGAACACTGCAACATCAGATTTGTCTTGACAGTTATTATGTAACTTGAAAAACAACCTTGTATATCCTTCTGAAAAGTGAAATTTTAAAGCAAGTGATAATACTTCCAATATGTAATGATGGTTTTTTTTTAAAAAGCCAAAATACAGAGTGTTTAGGGTTCTATAATGACAAAAATTCAAACTTGAAAATAAGGGTATAATATTTTAGAGAAGTGGAAAGAGTCTTTGAGAAGTATGATGCCAAAAATTGGAAAACACAATGTGTAGTCAGATTTGTAGTTTTTTGTATGGGAAAAGATTGAAAATCAAATAGTGAGAAAAAGAAAGAAAAGATGTATTATTGTAAAATAGTTTGATGAGACTATATTGTAACAGTGATAGGATTTTCCTCAAGCTTCATCAAGATTAGATAATGCATGAAATTCTAAAGAGTCAATTTTGACTCTTGAAAATTCTATGTTTTGTCTGTCAAGAGGCACTTGACAGAAATCAACTGAAACAGAGAGATCCTCTATACTATTGTACATTCTATTGAATATTAGGAAAGGAGTTGGTGCTCCTTGAGATTGGTTTCTATAAACATAAAAGGGGTTGGTGCTCCTTGAGATTGGTGTCTCTAAACAAAGGGGTTAGTGCTCCTTGAGTAGGTGCTCAAAAATCAGCCATTGAGGCATTGTCAAAATAATTTTTGAAATTAAGCCAGTAAGGCAGTTCAAGAGTGGTTTTTCTACCCCAGGAGGCTTTTCCACTTGGCAATTTATGTGTCTCTCTTTTGTGTATTTTATGTCTATCTTGCATTATCTTTCTTTCAGTCATTTATGTTATTGTGCTCATTTAGTTGGTCAATGCTTTGATACATTAAGGCTGTTTAAAAGTTTCATGTAAATTTGCTCTAGTATGTCATGCAAATTTAGATTGTGCAAATCTGATACAAAATGTCTTTTATAAAGTAAATTAACTTCTGCATTTTGTGCTCATTATATGAATGCTCAAAAGATTGTAAATGTCAGTCAAGTTTCATATCAATCTGATCTGAAGTGCTGATGTACACATTGGGTTAATTTAGTAAATGTTTCTTTATGCATTCAATGATAAAAGTTAAAATTAGTCCACTTTGATTCACTCCCCCCCTCTTAGAGTGAATCCACTTCCAACATATTCCTCCTCCTGAAATCAATACTTTTGAGAAGAAACTTAATCTTTGATATTTTTCTTAGACATTCAAAAAGGTTATGCTTGCATCAATACTGAAAATCTGAGGGAAAGAATACTAATATAGAAAAATGGAGAATGACAATCGAGATAATTCGAAGAAGTGGACGCATATTCAGTGAGATCTTTTCAGTTATTTGTTTATTATTTTATGTTCATTTATTCGTTCTTTGTGTTTTGATTTAGATTATTTGTTAGATTTGATCATCTTAAACCTATGTAGCAATTCTCCATAAAATCTATGTTACATTTGGTGAACCCAACATGAATCATGCTTCAAATTTGTGCAATTCTTTTCGTTTTCCATTTTTATTTTTGCAAGTTATCTACAGCACACTACATCCATATTCGCGAGCCGCATCTAATACATCCCACAACGCATCTAACATTTTGCATGACATTTGAGACATTTCACACCACATCTGCCTATCAACATTGAACCGCATCTGCTTGTCAACATCATGACGCATCTGTCTGGTAATAGATTTTTCAAATTTTTATTAACTTCCGTACATTTGCATTTTCATTTTTCATTTTTTGTGTTATTTCATTTTTTGCTAATGTTTGTTTATAGCTGTGTTTAGAGGAGTAACTTAGTTTTTGGAGGACGAAGCATAAAAGACCAAATAAAAACTTATTTTCTCCAGGACGAAAGCCGAAGACACAAACAAAATTATTGATTAGTTTGCATGCAGGATCTAATGAAGACTTTTTTTTAGTTAATTTTATTTGAAAAGCTTTATGTTTGGTAGTTTAGAAAATTGTTGTTTGGGTTTAAAAAGAATGTGTGTTTTTCATGTTTATTCATGTTAGTTTAGAACCCCATGATTTGGTATATCAAAGTATCCTCTCCCTTTGCACATTCGTGCGATCCTAGGTGTAAGAGAAACGGTTACTAACTCTAGAACTTGGGCCTATCTTGGTGGGAAAAAGTACTCACCCCAAGATGACTCAGACCGGTAACACGCTTTAGCCAGCGACTTCGACCCGGTATATAAAAGTGGATTTTTGGGGGAAACCCTAGAAATCATGCTGACTGTTTCGATGAGAAAGGCAGAAATGGTCTCTCACCATACTAGATGGTGCGTTATGAACGTAATGCCCTTACTAAAAGCCATGTTGTAGTTTTTCCAAAATGCTTTCTATTTGCTGGTGCAACAAGTTCAGGCCTGTGAAGTTGTCTTACATATTTACTATTCATGTGTGGAGATTAGATGTATGGCATGGGAGTTTCATGGGTATAGTAGCTTGGCTGCCCCGTATAAGTGAGTGTTGTGGAGGGGAGCCAGTGGGGTCAAGCTACTAGTCATTCGCCTTGAATATGCATAGCTAGATTTATCCAAGTAATAATTCAGTAAATATTGTCCAACATAGCCTAGGGAGTAATTGTTCTCTAATTTTAACAGATCTATCACTACAAAATGAAAACACATTATATTATGTGCTTGTTTTTGCTGTATTCATCAAACAACTTGATCATCAAATGGAGTCAGTCAAAAAAAAAAAATAGAAAAATCACAACTGCCATTTTCAGAACCACATATGTCTTAGAGAGTCGCAACTGTCAATATAATCACCGTATGTTCCTGTCAACAAAGTCTAGTTTTACAAAGTTTAGATACTGCACCACAATTGTCTGTCAACAAGTTTAGGTTTACAAAATCCATATTCCAAATCGCAACTGTAATTGTGAGTCACATGTGTCAAAAACTAAACCACATCTGTCACAAGTCAAAATTGCTGATCAACATTCAAAACCTATTTTTAGTCAAATCACCACATATGCAATATAAAACACATCTGTCAAAAATAGAACCGCATCTCATAGGTGAACCGCATTTGAATTTCAACATAAAACTAAGAAAACTAAAAAACTGAGTCTGAAAGCATAACTGTCATTTTCGCTTATGTTTCTTAAGATCAACCTTGGACAGAAACCGAAAAAAATTGCTCAAAACCTTGCATTATTTGGTGTCATATACGTCCTAGTCATAGTCATCCTAAGTTGCATGTATTTAGACACTTCCTAGGAAATTGCATATTGTAGAATAGATAACTTTCATTGTCATTGGATATCTTCATGCTTTGATTTGTCACAATCATTGAACCTAGTCACTATTATCGTATTTGTGAATCTTTCCAGCTCAACACTCTAGTTTGGGAAATTCACCTTGTCAAGTGTCTTTCTCTTACAATCAGGTTCCTTGGTCAACTCAAATCATTTCATCCATTTATTCCATAGGTGGTAGGTTATACCCATCTTAGAATCATTTTACCATAATAGTCTACTTGAGATTTTTCATATTGTCTGTCCTACCATACGTCATCTTAGTATACATCATTTTAGAAATCTTTAGCAACATCCTTTATTTTTAGAAAATTAAAAAAACATAGAAATAGGACATATCAGTTTTTAGACATAGTTTGCATTACCCCATTTTGAGCAACTTTTCATGGTTGAAACAAGGTCTAAAAAGAAACAGAAAGCAATGTCAGACCCTAAAAAAAATTTCAATCCTTTCAGAAGTCAACCATTAGGAAAAGAAAGACCACACAAACCTTTTCTTGAAAAATACGTCACTAGAGACACACATGGACAAATTTATGTTGAAGACATAGATGCTGCAGTACAAGATCCCAAATTTGCATCCTTTATGGATGAGTGTTTGGAAAATGATCCCCAACGATATCTAGCAAAGTTGCTAGTAGAAGGTGCCACACTACCACCAGGATTCGATATTCTTACTTTAAAAACACCATCTACTCAACCAATACAAACTATGATGTCAAGTGTTTCTATTCCTCAAATTACTGTAGCAATACCAACTAGCATACCTACTCAAACATCATCAATTTTAAGCACAATCCCTTTCAATGTAACACAAGGTTTACAATTTACTACAGGAGCAACTTCATTGAACCCCTTTGGCACCAACACTACTAGTAAGAGATCCAAAGATGGCATGAATATTCCTATACCAAATAAAAACACTAAGACATGAAAAATTCCTATACCAGCTTAGAATATTCAGACATGAAATATCCCCACACCAAATTAGAACATTCTAACGGGATATATTTCCTCGCCAAATCATAACCCTTCACAGAACACAACATTTCAGAACACCTACACTGATCCAAACAACACAAACAATATGTCATTGACACAAGTAGATGTTCTCCATAACCAAATCCAAATACTTCAAGAAAAAATGGACAACATTTCTATGTCAGGCAAACGAACTATCTCAGTGCAAGATCTATGTCCATGTCCTTTTGATAAAGCACTTTACATGACACCCTTCCCCCATGGATACATTATACTAAATCTTCCTAAGTATAATGGGATGAAGAATCCTTTAGAACACATTAGAGAATTCTCTCTGACATTCATGGACATATCATATGACCCCACATACTCGATAAGACTATTTCCACGAACCCTTATCAGGATAGCACTGGAATGGTTTTCTAAATTACCATATGGCATATGATCCTGGGGTGAATTAGCTGAGAAGTTTTTCGAACACTTTTCCTTTAACATAGAAAATGAAGTAACAATATCTACCTTTTTCCACACAACACAAGAAGATGGTGAAACTTTCACCACTTTCTTCCAGAGATGGAGAAGTCTAGCTAGCAGATGTCTAGTTGAAATACCAAAAAAACAAAAGGTCACGATATTCCTTGAAAACATCAATCCAAAACTAAGAGGTGACTTAAGGGTACATTGTTGTAATTCATTCCTAGACTTGGTACAAAATGGCATCATCCTTGAAAAAGCCCTTATTGATAAAGGAGAAATTAAAGTACCAGGCGTAAACCTAGTGCTTCAATATCAAAACACACCTAATGATAGAAAGAAGTTCTAGTCTAGAAACAAAAATGTTACAAATGACGGTATTATTGATGCTAAGACTATACATATGAGACTAGTTATCACACTTAGAGGTTACAACCCCAATCAAGACATGACAAATAGTCTAGATCAAACAAAAAATTTTGTCCAAAATTCACAACAAAAATGACCACAAAGGAGATTTCCTACACGTGAATTTACCCCTTTGGGGCAACCAATCAAGACAATTTTCAAAGAATGATTAAACATGATCTCATTAAACCTTTGGAACTAGGAGAGTATGATCCGGGATAGTTTAAACGTTCATGGTGGGATGATAACACCTATTGTGACTATCATCAAACAAAAGGACACAACCTACAACAATGTCGCCAACTAAAGAATATTATACAAGACTTTGTTGAAAATGGAACAATAGAGGTCAATGGGTAGAAAAATACCAAGAATAGTGATCATAAGGTCTTCGTAGACCCATTACATGACCACACGAAAGGAAAAGCCTCTAGTTTAGGAACCAAGAATACTCCATCAGCCAATTATGCAAATACCAAGTATGACTATGGAAAATGAAAGATCATAAATCACCTCCGAGTTGCAAATGAAAATGTCCATACCATCACCATTAACAAGCGTCCTGAATGTGTTGTAAAAAAATGCAGAACTAAGATAGTTCTTCCAGGTCCTTCTAAGCCACCTCCATAGTCTTCCAAGTCTAAGTACAATCTCCTTGATCAACTAAGTAAAACCCCGGCATATTCATTTTGGAACTGTTGACTTTATCACCTAAGCATCGAGCCATTTTCGACAAAGCTTTACAAAACATGACTGTTCCTATAGACTTAGATGTCAATCATTTCAAAGAAATGGTGGGATATTTAACCAACTCACATCATGCCACATTTTCCAAACAAGATTACTCAACTAAAAAGACTGATCATAATGAACCCTTACATCTTGAAGTCCTTTTCCATCAAAAAAAAGTCAGACGAGTCTTGGTAGACAGAGGAGCAGGTTTGAACCTATGTACCCTAAAATTGGTTAAGGCATTAGGATTCTCAGAAGAATATGTAGATAGGTCTCTAAGAGTATAGTCATCAAGGCTTACGATGATGAGGAAAGATCATCCAAAGGATTTGTTACACTCCCTATTAGAATTGGCCCAGTAGTTATGAACACCAGCTTCCAAGTCTTGGATCTCACCCTTCTATATAACCTATTGTTAGGTAGACCTTGGATACATGCAATGAAAGTCATACCTTCCATATATCGCCAATGTCTTAAATTCCCGTATAATGGCACCAAGATCACGATCGATGGTGATCCAAATCCTTTTCAATATTGTACAAGACTAAGGGAAACTCCACAACGATAGATACCCGTTAACCTAGAAGCTTCACGATCCACTTTATCCCTATACATTGATCCATCACATCTTACCAAGTCCATTTCATTAAAACCACCATCATCCACTCCTAAGGTCAAGATCCAAGACAAGGGTTGTGGATAATATTACATGAAGGCAACCTACTATGTTAGTCAGTTGGTTCCACCTAAGGAATAAGGTCTACCCATGCCAGATAGAAGATAATCTGTAGTCACATTTCATGTTCCCCCTACAATGACATTGACCAAATGGGGAGAGTTAAGTGAAGAAATTGTGGATCAAGGTGATATTACTTCTTGGTTGTACCAAGAAGACAATGAATACCCCTCACTGTCTATTCAAATAGCTAAGGATCAATATGGAAAAGGCTTTAAGATGATGCAAAGCAAAGGCTATGATGGGCATAGTGGGTTAGGAATACATCAAAATGGAAGGACGAAACCAATCATTGTCTCACCATGACCGAAATACCCAAGGCTAGGGTTTAAACTGCTTAGAATTGGGCTTCCTAGTACTTCGTCACCATTTCAAGAGGAAGTGAGTGCTTATGCAGACATCAAGATATCTCACAAACCACTTCCCCTAGTTTATGATGAATCTCCTAACTCAAGTGATTGTGAATGGGATTCCCTTTCCTCTACCAGTACCATGAACCTAGATAATCTATTTAAAGAATTGGACCAAATTATAAAACCCATACCAAAGCCATCTAGTCCCCATCATAATAATTCCTTGTCCAAAGAAGAATGGATTAAGCGCCATTATTGGGAAACCCTTGATCATGCATATTGGGCACCTGGTGAACCATCTTTTGATGACCTAGCCATTGCAATAGTCCCACATCAGAGTTAACCTACCCATAGCAAAAAGAACAATAAAGAGTTAGTCCAAAACTTTTGTGACCATGTCAACCACTCTATATTCACCTTGTTAGCTTCCACATTTGATAAATCTGATGATGAAATACCTCTCATATATCCCCCAACTTATCGACTAGGATCAACAAGGTACACCCATCTTAGACACATTCGAGAACAATGAAGCAATAACTGAGTTCATAGGACTTCGAGAAGGCATACCAAGAGGGGATCATAAAGCTAGTTTTAGCATAGACTTGGATGATGAAGCATATTTTGGGGAGTCTATTTACACCTCTAGTCGCAAAAATGAAAATAAAAAGAAAAATGATGAAAATGAGAAAAATGATGAGTCCCTAGGTGAAAACCAAAAGGTTCCTTTGGATGAAGAAATAATAAAAATAAAGGACATATCCAAGGGAAAAAACCTATTTGAGGCACCCCAGGATAAAGGTTTAAATATTCTCCTAGTTGAATAGGAAAATTCACCAATGCTAGTAGAAGATTCTATTGAAGCCAACATAAATACAAAAGAAAACCCTCAGAACATATACTTTGCGGGCTCTTTGAGAGGGATAGAAAAAAAACAATTTCAGGATTTCTTCACAAGGAGATAGATAAACTTTGCATGGTCATATGTAGACATGCCTTGGCTAGATCTAGACCTTATACTGCACCATCTACCATTACAGCTAGGTATTAATCTCGTCAAATAGAAGTTAAGGAAAATGCATCCACATATTGCTCTACTAGTCAAAGTAGAACCTAAGAAACTCTTGGATGTCAAATTTATAAGAACCATAGACTATGCAGATTGGATTTCAAATCTTGTGCTAGTGACTAAACCAACTAGGGTCATCCGCATTTGCATAGACTTTAGAGACATCAACAAGGCATGTCCTAAGGATGACTTCCCTTTTCCAAACACAGACATGATAGTAGATCTGATAGCAGGATACAAGATGTTGTCCCTCATGGATGGTTTCTCTGGATATAACCAAATCAAAATCATAGCTAAAGACCAACATAAGACAGCTTTCACATGTCCATGGGGAACATACTATTGGAATGTTATTCCTTTTGGGCTTAAGAATGCAGGAGCTGCCTATCAATGAGAAATGACTACTATTTTCCATGACTTTGTACATACTCTCATGCAAGATTATGTCAATGAAATTATAGCTAAATCAAAAACAAGGGTAGATCATTTGAAGATCCTAGACAAGATATTCTAGAGGCAAGAGAATTACAATGTCAAGCTAAATCCAAAGAAATGTGTCTTTGGAGTTAAATTAGGGAAACTTCTAGGGTATATCATTTCCAGAAGAGGCATTGAAGTAGATCCAGAGAAGGTAAGAGCTATTGTAGAAATGCCTCCCCCAGTCAACATTGGTCAAATAAGAACACTATAGGGAATATTATAGTCTATCAGGCATTTCATTGTACAACTGGTAGACAAAATACACCCATTTCAACATTTACTCAAGAAAGGAGTACCATTTGTGTGGACACCTAAATGTCAGGAAGCTTTCCAAAAAGTCAAGGATTATTTGCTCACTCCACCTGTCTTAATTCCACCTATAGATGGAAAACCGTTGATACTATATATTTCAGCAACTAGTCAGCATTAAGATCTCTTCTCACACAAAATGATGATAAAGGTCATGAAAGAGCAATGTATTGCATCAGTCATACCTTGGTGGGATATGAATTAAATTATAGTAATATAGAACGTGCCTATCTTGTGGTAGTCTTTGCTACTCAAAAAAATTTGCACTATATGCTAAATTGCCAAACAATGTTGGTCGCAAAGATTGATCCCCTCAAATATCTCCTAAGTAAAGTAGCATTAACAGGCCGATTGGCTAAATGGGTTATGATACTTAGTGAGTATGACATCCAATATGTGGAGAGGAAACCTATAAAAAGATAGGTGATTGTAGATTAGTTAGCAGATGCACCTATGAAGGTGACCATCCTTTAGTGGTGGATTTTCCTGATGAATTTATCTTCACAGTTGACACTAGAACCAAACGAAAATTATACTTTGATGGGTCACATACAAATCACGGTTCAGGAGCAATTATCCTATTTGTTACACCTCAAGGTGATACTATTCCTAAATCCTTCAAAATTGCTTTCCCTTTCACCAACAATATAGCAGAGTATGAAGCCTTAGTGAAAGGATTAAGAATGGCAGCCCAGTGGAAGATTAAGAGTGCATTTTTTTGGTGATTCTCAGCTAGTAGTCTGGAAAGTAAATGATGATTATGAGACTAAGGATGAGAAACTTGCCCCCTACAAGCAATGGATGATAGTTTCAAGTAGTAATTTGATGACATTACCTTTCAAAAAATACCATGTATTCAGAATAGGGCTGTAAATGCTATGGTAACCGTGGGTTCCTTATTGGATATTTTGAGGAACGTGCCTAAGTTTGAGTTTTTGGTTGAACAGTTGTTGGTCCCTAACTATGATGTCCCCGATTCTATGATGGTGTGTACAATTGTTGGTCCCACTTCCCCTTGGTACAAAGATGTATTCGACTATCTAAATGACCAAACCTTACCATTAGACCTGTCAAATAACCAATGCAAAACCTTTATCCGTAAGTCAGCTAAATACACCATCATCGGAGATACACTATATAGATGTACCTTAGATAAATCCCTCATGATATGTCTCGATGTTGAAGAAGCACAAACAACCTTGCAAGAGGTACATGAGGGTATATGTGGATCCCATTCGAGTGGTCCTACTTTAGCCCATAAGATTATGAGATTAGGTTATTATTGGCCTACAATGGAAAAATACTCATATATCTTTGTAAAGAAATGTAGACAATGTTAGATACACAGAGATTTGATAAGAGCACCAGCATAGGAGCTTCGTCCAATTACATCACCATGGCCCTTTTCCCAATGGGGACTTGACCTCATAGGTAGGATACACCCTGCATCATCCAATGGCCATAAATTCATCATAACCACCACCAAATACTTCACCAAATGGATTGAAGCTATTCCCATGACCTACATCACCAACACGCAAATATCCAAGTTTATCTTAAACTATATCATTTTTCAGTATGGTGTACCCCAATCCATTGTCACAGATAATGGCCGCCCATTCAAAAACCAAGAAGTACACCATCTATGTGAAGAGTTCCATATAAAAAATCATTTTTCCACCCCATATTACCCACAAGGTAATGACCAAGCTGAGCCATCTAATAAAACTATTGTCAGAATGCTAAAAGAGACTCTCAATGATGTTGGTCATGACTGGCACCTATAGCTAAATCCTACCTTATGGGCTTATCACACAAGCATCCATACTCCCATTGGCACCACTCGATACTCCCTAGTATTCAGATCTGAATCTATCCTTATTCCATGCCATGAGGACCTTGTACAAAGCATTACACCATTGGAAAATGTCCTGAAAAAATCCAAAAACATTAGAAAACTTCAAAAACACAAAAAAATCAAAACATGTCAGAAAATCCCAAAAACAAAGTTAGAGTCAATAATATTAAGTCAGTTGTGGACATAGTCAAACTACATTTCCTTTGCGATTGGACGTAGGCAAGGCCATTAGTTGATGTGCCCCTGAGGCATTAGGTCTATCTGTCTAGGTTTGTCATGTATCATAGACATTAAAAAATCATGACTCTTTGTACATTCAAAGTCATTGGTCATGTCGAACTATGAGGTCTCTGCGTGTACAACATAGGCAATGCTAATCAATTGATGAGATCCTGAGACTGCACTAGGTCAGTCCAATATGGTTTATCACATTCACTATCACACATTTTGTATATCATCATCTTAAGTCCATATTTTCAGTCAATTATGTCAGTTAAAGTTGTGTCGAACTATGAAGTATCTACGTGTGCAACGTAGGCAAGGCTAATCAGTCGATGAGCCCCTGAAGCCGCATTAGGTCAGTCCTTTAGGGTATATCATCTCAATTCATACATTTTCAATACACACACACACAATCAAATTAGTGAAGGAATCAAAACAAGTCATACACCAACAAGGAAAACATCTCAAATAGTCATCAAGTAAATATCAAACACATTGTGAAAGTGATCAACTTATGTCTTAGCAAGATATGCCTTTCTTGTCAACGGACATCGTCAAATTATCATGGCCTCATGTAGCTTGTCGCATCAACATCACCAAGCTCCAACATCTTATATGACACGTGTCTTTCTGAAACCAGGCTTTGTCATGCCTTACACAGATAGTCACCAAGTCGAAACTAGACTCAATGTCTTATGCGGTATGTGTCATCCCTCACATTATGCTATGTCAAACATCACACAATCAAACAATCCCACAAGATCAAGTTTTGGAAAATACTTTTATTTGGCTTTATGACATTATATCTTATTTTGTCTTATCTTTTTATCGATTTGTGAATAAGTCTGGTTACTAGCTTTCTCAAGGATATCCCTTGAAGGATTTAGAGAAGCAAGGATGTCTCACGACTCTTTTTCTTTAGCTGATGTCTGTCAAGTGTGTTTTTTTTAACTTTGGGTTTTGAGTCATGTTACTAGTTTTCTCAAGGATTTCCTATCAATGATTTAGAGGAGCAATGATGTCTCATGACCGATCTTTTATTTGTTTGTTGTCTATGGTTTGTCAAGGAAAAATGACTGGGGCAATCTTGTCCTTAGTATGAGTTAAGACACTCCTTGTCTACGACTGTCTTTTTTTCGCAGGTGGATAACTTTGTACACTATGGTCTATCTCATATCATGGTGTGTACTATCCATTTGTGTCATGTCCCATCCAATGATGATAAAAAAATGCAAGCTTAGAAAATTTGGAAAAATATCAAAGATCATATGTTTTTCAATCAACCACCTTCATTGTTTCTTACTAACATTTTAAATTCATTCGTGCTAACATTTCTCTTTCCAACATAATTATAAAGTCTTATGACACAACAAAAACATTAGATAATCTGCATATGTATATATTTTATAAGCATTATGTAAACAATGTAATACATCATATAGTTACATTACATTTCAAATGAATAGGAGCATTAACATCTTCATTGCATATTTACGAAATCATGGCATTATAGGCATTCCATCATCATAAGGTACATAATGGAAACATTACATGTATATAACCATCACATATAAAATAACATCATATAGAACATTGCGTCCATTATCATAAGTAAATAAAGACATCATAACATCATAGACTACATAAATTCATTATCATGTAGAACACATTCATTTATAACACATGTACATACATCATCTAGGAAACATAATCATATAGAAGCAATGCATCACCATAAAATATAATTGCATATCATATAGAAGCCACCAAAATCATATATAGATCACTCAAAATAACGTATCACAGTACAATGTCAGAATGTATCCATAAATAAAATGAGCTCGTAGGCTCTCTGATCAAAATACAGTGTCTACATATATAAAATTGTCAACATGTCCCACTACCACTACTATGATGTGGTGAAGGTGGAGGAAACTACCTTGGAGGTACTCTCTATGAGGTGGAAGGCCTATCATATGAACCTATCCTCAGTGGTCCTAAAACACCCTCTGTACTGTGTGTCCTATTCTAACTCCTACTCTCTGATCTATGACTGCAAACGTCTGAAAAGCTAGGAGCTTGTCTCTCTACTGGCACCACTGACTCATACATATCCCTATAATAGTTAGCTCTCTCTATCAATCTGACTAGCTCATGAACCATACCATCAGATGAAATACCACTACAAAGGCATCTAACCTCTGTGAGCTTCTGTTGTATCTCCTATCTTTGAGCTATGGCCTGATCTCTCTCGATGAGTACACTGTCTCTCTTTATCTGCAAGGCATCCAACTCTGCTGTAACCACTCTCAGTCTCTCCTCCAATGCCTTCCTATCACAATCCCTAGGAGCCTCCTCATCCTATCGCCCCTCTACAATCTGATCTCGGAGCTCTCTCTCCTGCTCCTCCATAGGTACCTCCTCCTCAATATCATCCTCCCTATAGCCTTCCAGAATACCAAGAGGATCAATATCAACATCAGCCTCCTCATCCTCTGCAGGGTCCTCTCCACCAATATCTACCTCCGCATGCTCCCTTGCTACTGCCTCCTCGGCAACATGCTCATCTCCAACCTATGCCTTTGCTCCACCTAAGAGGTCCAACATCAGTACATCCTCGGCCTCTGCCTCTCGAATAGGTTATAGTCCACCTACTTGACCACCTCATCATCCTCACCTACCACCACCACCTCTTCCATCATCACCACCACCCCTACCACCACCTTTTCCACCACCTCTACCTCTATGCCACGCTCTCAGCCCTGTACCTCGTCTCTCTACTGGTGCTGGTTGATCTGGATCATTATAAGGAATTGGACGATGCTCTTCCCACTAGGTGTCATAAGCAACTATCATCCCTAGATCTACTGCTCTTCCTCTCCATCCCCACTGTAATGGTTGTAAAGCTTGAATCTTTGCCTTTGCAGTAGCTACTGGTATCATAGGCCCCCAATGTGGAAGCTCTCTGGAAGATCGAGAAAATTCTTCTCTACATCTAGGCTCATCCTGAACCTCCCCAAATTGTCTCAAAACCCGATCAAGTAGGTATCTCTCAATAATGTGTACACTCAAAACAGTCTTACCAATCAGGTATTGTGTCTGCTGACAAAAAGTCAAATGCCCATCCTCATCTGACCATCTCTCACAATCCATGTATGGCCTCCAAGTAAACTAATCCAATGTATCCAGTGCATGTCTCCAGTAGATTGTGTCTCCGACATGACTCTGAGTACTGTTTCTCATATATCAGAAAGAATAAGGAGATCTACCATCCCGCTCTATAGTAACAAGAGGATGAAATACCGCAATGTGCTCCCATGCCCAAACCATGAGAAGAGTGGTACTGCAGCTCATAGACTGTGCATCTTGGTACACTATATCATGTAAATGGAAGTACAACATGCCTAACAAACATGGACCCTAGTCATACATAGTCTCCCTCTCCAACATCCCCACCAGCATCTCTCCCCACCCGACAGGAAAACTATGACCCCACCGGTCTAGAAGAACTATACCCCCTATCAATGTACATAGGATGTAGTCAATCCTCTCGTACCTATCTGCCAACACCTGCCATTTGATCTCATAATGCTCTATCCCTAGACTCCTAATGTCATCATACACATACTATCTAGTTAGCTTGCTAAATCTACACTAGGTTTCATACATAACCTACTCTCCTCTGATAGGAAGTCTCAAAATCCTATAGACATCGTCTAAAGTGATTGTTGCCTCCCTAGTCAGCAAATGAAATGGTGAAGTCTCAGAATGCCATCACTCACACAACCCAGTCAGCATGCCTCTATTTTCCTGAATCATGCGAATACTCAGCACATGCTGAAGTTGAAGTCTTCATAATAATCGTTTCTCCACATTGACCAACTGGGATCTCAACTCGAAGGTATCCAAATGTGTCTCCCATGTATAGATAGGATCTAAAACAACCTGCATTTCAACCAAGATGTCAAATTTTTCAAGTTTTTCTTAGAATTTTTTTTCAAAAAATTTGCCAGCCAAATGCGGCTCACTATATCATATGTAGTGCATTCATACAAATCATTCCATCACAAGAATTTACATCGCATGTATCATATGCATTGCACAAAATCCAAACCATTTCTAAAAAATGCAAATGCGTTGCACATTCAAATGCGGTGCATTATCTAAACTGCCTACAAAAATGCTTATGCATTTCAAAAATCATATGCATTGCATAATCCTACATGCATTTATCCTAAATGCAAATGCAATTCACAAATACAAATGTGGTGCATTTTATATAATTTGTGTTGAATTCCTAAATGACCAAACCTAGCCTAGATGTCTTTTAACATATGCATCCTTCTACAGGCAGATGCATTGCGTACGATTGCATATGTGTTGAATGTGAAAGACCGCATGTGTAAACTAAATTTTAAGTGCCTAAACTATGCACAAAATGAAATTTCAAAATATCGTTTTAGGGTACATACCGGTGGTCCTGCATCAGCTGGCCATCTGAAGTCCGGATTTGATATCTGCAATGCACAACATAGGGAACTGGAGACATCTTATTCAAATGCTCAAAGAAAATTTCTCAATTCTTCAACTCTTTTGGGTGCAAATGAATTAGTTTTCAACCTAATTTCTATTTATACCTAGGGTTTGGAAGGCATTTCTTCTAACCTTGTCTATTGGCTCCTTAGCCTTCCAACTTCTACTGACCCGTACACATCCACAATATTTCCAAATTCAATTCCATCAACTCCATAGAATTTTTTACCATCAAATTGACTTATCAGGAATATTTCCTGATTTTTTTGAAATTTTTCAAAAATTTGTCAATTTTCCCGAGGGTGCATACCCTAACCTGTTTCATATTGGGGCACAATCAAGGCATATTTTCTTTGACACATCGCTGAAACGACATTGTATCAAAGAGGGGCAAACTGTAGACACTGAAAATTGGTCTAGGCCTATGAGTACCAATTTCGACAGAATTTTCTAATGTCCATGGTCATGATTAAATAATGTTAATTATTTAATTACCTTTCTAACAAATCTTTCCTCTATTAATTGAATAACCCCTTTTAAATATTTAATTAATTCATTATGACCTTTATTCAATTTGATTAATTAAATAAATCATATTTATTTAATTATGTCGCTAACTAATTAATTCTCCTCCTTCATTAAATAATTTATTATTTAATTACCCCTTTGTCATATTTCAACTATAATTAAATTTTTATTATTTAATTATTTAATTAATCCTTTTCAATAGTCAATTAAATAAATTACATTATTTATTTAATTAATTCATTTCAATTTTTGAATGTTGAATTAAATTAACATTTAATTCATAATTAATTGTTTCTATCACATTCTTTTGTCATCTAGTTATCTAATCATTCACTCATCATCTGACTCAAGATCTATTTAAATCTGTCAATTATCTCTGGATTCGATATCTGATCATCTCTACGAGGAGACTTTCTATCACAACCAGTCAGTTAACTAATTCTAACTCATATGAATGAATGTGTTTATTAATTAAATATCTTTATTTAATTAATTAATTCATGTGTGCATTCAAACTCTTTATTCTTCGAGGTCTAACTTTGTCTTGTTCATTCAAAGTCTATTTCTTCTATTTTTGAAGACTCTTAACTGAAGGTTAAATTGTTTATTTAATCTAGAACTCATGTTCTTTCTATTTTCGAACAGTTTGACGCAAGATTAAGTTATCGTTTTAATTTAATCTTTATCCTACAGACTTTTCTAACTCACATCGCATGGCATTCATCAATCGCGTTTGTCGATCTCTCTTTTGAATCTAAGCTGATCGTTCGAAAACCCAAAATCTATAAAATGTCTAGTCATTATCATTATTCCTCCTCTTGAAATCAATACTTTTGAGAAGAAACTTAATCTTCGATATTTTGCTTAGACATTCAACAAGGTTATTATTGCATCAATACTAAAAATCTGAGGGCAATAATACTGATACAACAAAATGGAGAAGGACAATTGAGATAATTTGAAGAATTGGACGCATATTCAGTGAGATCTTTTTAGTTATTTGTTTATTACTCTATGTTCATTTATTCATTCTTTGTTGTTTTGATTTAGATTATTTGTTAGATTTGATCATCTTAATCTGTGTAGCAATTCTCCAAAAAATCTATGTTACAGTCTTCCTCTATACTCTACATCAAGATCAGACCCATATGAGCAATAGTGAAAAATATCATAAGAAAATGAAATAAAATTCCAACCTAAAAGGGCTGCTACCAGAAGTTCCTTCCAAATGGCTGAACGATTTTTTAAAGAATCGGGAGATATGAAGGAAGATTTTGCAAAAGTTGATGTTCATCAAGAAAAAGGTTTTAAATCATGTGGAATAAAACAAAATATGGAGAATATTGATTCTATGGGGAGAAATATTGAACTTAAGAGAGTGAAGCGGGATGCAACTAAACAGTATCTCATCAGCAAGGCTCCTGGTGTAGGAGCACCTAGTTCACTAGTTGCCTCTCATATGCAAATTTGTCAAAATTGAATATTTATTTGTAAATTCATGTAAAAGGTCATGTAAAGGTTATTTAAAATGTATGGGAGTCCCTAATAGGTCCTTAGATGGTCACAAAAAGTAGATTTTCAAAATGTTGCTAAAGACGGGAAAAAGTTGTCAATAATGTAAAAGAAAAATGCAAAAAGGTAAAAATCTAGAATATCAAAGGTCATGGGCAGTTAGAGTTGGTTTCAACTGATGAGGGAAGTTTTAAAGAATTTAAAAATGCATTATTCCTCATTTCCAAAGTAGGAGAGGTTGTTTGTGTAGGGGCACCATCACCTTGGCATGAAAGGGAAATGAGTCTTAGAGGTTCAACAAGTGGATTGAAGATCTTTTAATCATTATGCAACAAGGAAGTTGCAAAATATGCCAAAAGATGACAATGAGGTCTAGGTGGTAGAATAGTTTGATTTTCATGTTTTCCTTATGAATAAGGTCCCAATGACCATTTGATAAGTATTGGAAGGATTTTGGGGTCTTAGTAGGTGAGTTAAGAGGAATTTATAAAATCAAGTTGTAAAAGGGTGGTAATTAAGAACAAAATTGGCAAATTGTCATTTTAGAGTTAAACAAAGGGGTGGTTAAGGTAGTTGGTCAGTTCTTGGAAGTGGTTGAAGTTGATACAATGATATATTGATGTAATTCTTTGAGTTTGGGGTTACTATTTAGTTTCTAAGAAGAAGAAATCACTTTGAAAACACTGATCACTGTGTTCTTCATTATTTTTTTGAGTTTTCTCTCTTGGAATAGGCTTGTACAAGTCTTTCATGACTTGAGGCTGTGGATACTTGTTTATATATGTTTTTTCTTCCCTTTACATATGTTTTGAAGGTCTAATTTCATCATTTGTGTGTGGAGAGAAGCAAGTTTCAGAGATTGCTTTGTTTTTAGAATTAAGGGTTTGAGTGCCTCCTAAGGATGAGATCCTCCATCCACTTGCTGTAAATCCTCTGTGATTCGGTGGATGGAATTTACTTGGTTTTTATTTGATTTTTTCACTAGGATAGGTGTGCAGGGACTGAGTTCTTGAGTGTATGGTAAGTTTGAGGGGGTGTTTGTGTGGTTTTTACATGGAAATTGGGATAACAAACCTATGGGTGGTGAATGTAGTATTTCCTTGTGGTACCTAGTGAATTTTGAAGGTTGATGGGACCAAAATAAATGTTTTCGAGTATTTGGGTTGGTTTGGAACGGTTGGGAGTATGTATTTTCAATAGGGGTGTCCTAAAACCCTATATTTTTAGGCTTTAGAGAGGGTTTTGGAGTTGGAGGTTAAGTTAAACCCTCAGGGACTTATAATCTAGAAAATCTTGAGTTTGGAAAATATTCCTAAGACTGTTTTAGGTTACCCTGGTGTGTGGGTGAGTTTGAGGGGGTTCCTTTGCAAATTTGGCCTATTTAGGGGCCTAAACCGTGGAAAAGGTCATTTATGGGGAAGGTGTTTTAAAGGAGTCAAATGAAATTTTTACATATGATATGTAACTCGTAAATGGGTATCTCAATCATCTATCAGTTTGGAAAGATATTTGTAAAGTTTCGGTGAAAGATCCTTTAAACCGTTTTTGGAGGGTTACCAGGTCAGTCCTAGTCAAGAGTGGGTTTTTGAAGATATCTTTGGATTTTACTTTAGAAACTGAATGAAACACACTTGATTTCATTTGTGAATGGTTTGAAACTCCCACCTCTGCATCAATTGTATAATCATGTAATGAATGGATGGTAGTCAGTTTCATGAATAAACTCTATCTATTTCACATAAATCATTGTACAACAGGTGTTTCAGAGCAGAGTACGGCTTGGTACGGTTCTACATACACAAGTGGTTTTTTGTAATTTATAACCCTATCCTCCTCATTTTCCTTTTTCTTCATCCTATTTCATGTAGTTTTGAGTTAGTTAAGGTTATTTTTTGAAATCTATTGAACCCTCTATTAGGGTAACAATGGCATAAAGAAATTGAGTTTCTTTCATCTTTGGGGATAAAATCTCTTAAATTTTGGTGTGGAATCTTTCTAATGTATAAAATTTTAAGTTTTGGAGGCCTTGGTTCATAAAGCTAAGTGTGATGTGGATGAGAATTAGAATTTGGACTAAATTTGTGTCTCAGTCCTACAATAGGGGCAGTTAAGGAGTTATGCCCTAGGGTTCATTAAAATAAACATGCCGAAAGACTTATAATGAATTAAAAAGAATTTGGAGGTCTAAAAAAATATATTCCAAGAGTTGGAAAAGTGAATTTGGTTGTTGGAATTATCTAACCAATAAGCCCTATGCTGACCTTCACCTAATTAGGCCTAATTTTAGGCAAGAACAGTCATTTTTGGAGTATGTTTACTAAAGAAACCCAAGGTGATTTTCACATATATTGTAAGGACCCTTTAGGGGTACTCAAAACACTAATCATAGTCCTAAGAAAGGGTGTACATTGAGAGTTCTCCTCGATAGTCTTTAAAGGCATGGTTACTAGGGAATCACTAGCTCAAGAAGGAATGTTGGATAAATGAAAAGGTAGACCTATGTGAATGCTTGAGTTAATTTATTCCTATCACAAGGATGATGTTAGATATGTATCATGAGTTAAATTATTTCTTTGAGTCTTGGAGTCACCAGTTGGTGTTTGGGTAACCATGAGGATATTGGCCTTGAAGTAAAAATTTAAGAATCCGATAAGGAATAGAATTGAGGTCCAGTATGTTTGGGTTGTTTATGTCTAAATGGAGATATTGAAGGTGAAAAAATGTTTGGTAAAGGGATATGATCATGATTTGATCATTTGTTGTCTTTTTTCCTTATGAAAGAAAGTTACAATGAAGGGTAAATAGATGCATGATTGGATGGATTCAGAGTTTTCAATCAGGTTTTTGTTTTGTTCCTGTTCAAATGATGATGGTTAAGAGGTTTTTGTGTCTGATACAAAGATGGATTGCTTATGTAGTATTTTGGCTTGTTGATGCATTGTGATTGATCAAAGAATTTGTTGGATCTTGTTGGGTAAAGAAGTGAAATTGATGAAAAAATTTAGTGAAAAAAGTTGCTTGTTCAATTTGATCTTCTCCTAATTCAATTGGGGTTTGATTTAGCCTAATAAAATGAGGTTGTTGATGGTTTTGGTAAGATTCTCTGCATCAGCTCCAAATTTTTTAATTGTACACTTGAAGGGATTTACACAAGATTTGTAGGGTTGTTTAAGAAAACTAAGTGGCCATGTTACATTCCAAGACAAGCTTGATTTAAGCCCTTATCTTGATCCCAAGTGTATTGAAAAAGAAACCTCCATATATAGCTTGACTGGAGTTGTGGAAAATTTGGGTAGTATGAGAGGTGTTCACTATGTTTCTTATGTGAGAGGTCCTCAAGATGAAAAGCAACAAGATATTGTGGTGCAGGAACACCTTGATCATGAAATGCCTTCAAAAGGCTAATTTGTCAAATTTGTGTGTTCAAGCGTAAAATGATGTGTCAAGGCTATGTAAAGGCTAATTTGAATATATTAGAGCCATGTAATAGGTCTAAGGTAGTCAAAGAGATGAGAAAATACAAAACTTGTGATATTGTCGAATATGTGAAAAGAACAAGAAAATCAAGAAAATCAAGGGATAGGTCATTGAATTTCAAAAGGCAGTTGCCCTAACTATTTGAAACATCTATAAAGAAATTGTGAAAGCAAGGAAAACCGCAGGTTTTGTAATTTTGAAGATCTGAGATCAATAAAAGTACCCTGTTTCAATAAATTTCTATGTTTCTTGTTGATTTCATTCACTTGTACGATTGGTGTAGTAGTTTAGGACTTTAAATATTATAGTTTTTTATAGAGCACAGAGTAAGCTTTCATTTAAATCCAATTAGGAGGGAATCCACCAAAAATATCATCAGCTTGAGTGCATTTATTGAGGTTCGGTCTACAACCCTCAAATAGGGTTTTGAGAGTCCTCTAAAGGAAAGTTGGCCATTTCACCGATGTAGGACCAGTTAGATTGGTGGAATGGATTGTTTTTAATTGTTTCAATTAGAATGTCTACTTAATTAGTGCAGGAGCATCCATGGGTCTAATGGACCTAGAATGTTTGTTTGTGTTTTTTTTCTTGTTTTTGTGTTAGAATAAGGTCCTAAAGACCATTTCAATGCTTTGTAATAGGTCTCCTAGGTTTGTGGTGGAATTTTGGTCTTGGTGACCAGCTCTTTGTACAAACAAGGACTCTATCATCCTTTTGTAAGTCTAGTACACCTTGGAAAATTAAGAAATAAGGATGCTTTGGTGTAACTTGACACTTGAGGGGAGTCACCTTGTTTAATTGAGTGGGCTTGGATTCCTTTCATATATTTTGGAGGCCTCTTTGTAGGCGAATTGAGGAAAGTTGGTTAAATTGCCTTAATTAGGCATTAAAGAGTCAAAAATGAAGTCTAATTATGTTTCCAACAGCCAACTGATTCAAATGGAAGTTGGAGGACATTGGAGGGAGTTATGGGGCTTCAAATATTCCTCTCTTGGTCAAGGGGCAAGGTTGTTGAACAAGTTTGGAGGGATTTTCTAAGAAGAAGTTGTTGTTTTCTATGTTTTCATAAAGAAATTGCTGATCCCGTATGTTGTATGGCTTGTATGTGTTGCTCCATGCTCTAAACCTATAAATTTTGGATATATAATTGAATAATCTTTCTTTTTACATTTGAGTGGTGAGTTTTCATTGAGAATTGAGTGAGATATCCCCATTTTACTGCCGAGTGGTCTCAAACCCCATGTTTTTCCTATATAATTTGCTGATCATGTACTTGGTATAGTCTGTACATTTTGTTTTATGGTTTAAGCATGTAATTTTTGGAAATTAAATTTAATAATATTTCTTTTGGCATCGGAGTGGTGATATTTCATGAATTAACAAGGGAGATATCTTAATTTTATTGTCGAGTGGTCTGGAAACCCTTAAATCCGAGTTTTGAGAGAAAAATGTGGATTTCTTCCATTCCCACTTTTTAAAGTGGCTAAATCCTTGTGGTATGGAAGATATGAGGCTGTAATACTATTTCCTCAAGGTATTGGAGAACGTCAAGCTCATTGGAGGAAGTGGTGCAATGTTTTTGGCTTGACATCTCTATGTGGCAAGCCTAATTGACAAGCCAAAAAAGTGAGTTTTTTCATGAATCTGAAGAATCTATTCAAGAGGCACTTGAGAATGATGGTAATAGGTATTTAAAACCTGTAGGAGATTTATTTTTGGCTTTGGGGTGAAGGGGAGAGCCTAGATAGTGAAGACCCAGATGTAGGTCTGTGATTTAGGTCTCTTGGAGCAGCAGTAGAATGGCTTATTTTGGTTTGTGCCTTGACATTCATGGGAAAAGGTTTTGAGACTTGGTAGAGGTCCATTTGGGGTGTTTGAATCCAAGGTTTTGTTTTCAGAACATTCATCCTTGTGGATTTTAAATTGACTGTCCTACCGGGTGAAGGCTACTAGCCTTTTGAGAAAAGGGGGTCTAAATCACCATAGTATTGGGTGTTTGTTGAAACCTAAGTGCTAGAGGGTCTTTCCCATAATAGTTGGGTGTTTTATGTACCTACCACTTCACATCATTAATGCATAGGGGAAGGCAAAATTTTGGGTTGTATGCTTCTATTTTACAAGAAAAAAAAAGTTTTCCCAATAGAAGTGAATGGCTCCAAGGTGGCAATTGATATAAAGGCATGCATGAAGGTGGGTGATGAGTTTATAAAGCTTATGTAGGCTATTTCCATGGTGTTTGTGGTGGTGGTATGAGTATTTAATGTTTTTAAGTACCTTATTCAACAAACTCTCCTTTGTAGGGCTTCATTTGTTCATAAAATAGGGGTTTTTTTGGAACAATGATTTATGGAGCCTTTATGTTGCTAAAAAAGTTCGATTCTTCAGCTTTGTGACATGATGAATGATTGTGTTTCAGTCCATGGGTATTTTGGTGATAAACTGTGAGAACTTTATTGGTAATTTAGGCCTAATTTAGTAGCCCTTTCTAGCGAACAATTCAAGAATCTGGTGATTTATTTATGACAACCAACTGATAAACTTTGATATGTTATGATGTGTTAAAAAATCCTCCTAAATGTACATTGGGAATGTGGATATACAAAATGAATGAAAAGTATTCACCCGATTTAAGGGTTTATTGACCTACTAAGAGTATGCTGGTTTGATTGCTCAAAATAGTGAATCTGTTGGAACAATGAAAGGAAAGGTTGTAAACATTTGGAAATTTCTTTGTTGATGTTGTTACATATGACTCCATGTTTGGATAGGGTCTAGGAGATAGATTTGATGTTTTTGGAGTTGTGAGCAAATCTAATAATATATGCATGAATGATTACTTGACTACAAAAAGAATAGTAAGTTTCAAGTGGATAGAGTTGGGTGGGTTATTTCTTTTAAAACATGATGAAATTGATGTCTTGAAGGACTGATAACTAGTTATAGAAAAAAGGTGTGGATTGTTGTTGTTGTGCCTTGTAAGGTAAGTGGGATAATGAGTGAATTGGTGCATGTTAGACTACTAAAATGGAAGACTTTGATAATACAGTGCATTGTGAGTGTGACAAGGTTCATTTCAGTTAAAATTATGTTGTATACAATGGTTTGATGGTTTGGTATTGGGCTAATAATAGTGATGCATGGTTTAATTATCTTCTTTCCTTGGAGGATGAGTATATTGGTGATTTCTTGGTGTACTAATGATGTAATTTGTTGATCTTGAGAACTTGATGAGTTTTGTAAAGATGGTGAATGAGTTTTGATTTTGATGTAAAGTTAGAATTTGATCTTCTCTTGATTCAATTAGGGATTGAAATTTCCTAATGAAATGAGGTTGTTGATGGTTTTGGTATGATTCTATACATCATATTGCTAATGATGATTGTATAGATCAAAGTAGATGGTATTACATCAGTGATGCACATGTGAGCAAGTCATCCTTATCATATGTTCTTGGAATTGAAGCATACTTTTTGTTTTATCAGAAATTATTTCATTGGAATGAATGATTTTTATGCCTAATGTTTGGCATGCTATTTTTTATTCTTAGGTTTGTTGCTGCACTTCAAAATGGAGAAAGCAGTTAGCAAACAAGTTTAAAAGAAAAGTGTTATTTTGTTCATTAAGAGGCACACAAATCTTGTTCTTAAATCTGATATTTTTCCCTATGGTTCTGAATTCACTACTACAACTGATTGCAAGATCACTTCTATGTGTGCATTTATACAAATGTGGTGAAGGAGCACCCAAATCATGTAATGCCTTCAAATGGCTAGTTGGTCAAATTTATGTGTTCAAGGAAAAAATAAGGTGTCAATACTTTGTAAAGGCTAATTTTAATTTACTAAAGTCATGTACTAAGTCACTAGGTGGTCACTTAAGTAGATTTTCAAAATATTGTCAAAAGGTGGGAAAAGTTGTCAAAATATAATTATGCAAAAAATAGCATAAATCAGGAATATTAAGAGTTTAGCGGTAGTTGCATTCGATGAAGGAAGATGAAAAGTAGTTGGGCCTTGGTAACCATATATAAAATCATTTTTAAGGTGATAAAATGGCCATCCATTGTAATTTTGAAGAGTATCTAATAATAGAGTACTTTGTTTTCAGTGATCAATGCTTTTTGTGTGATTTTTCCATTCTTTTGATTTTGTGCAGCACCTAGTAACTTTGTTTCTTGTTTGATATGGATTTATAGAGTTTGGAACTCTTCATAAATTGTGGTTTTGAAGGATCAATAGGAATCTAAGAGTCATTTGTAGGCTTTTATCTTATGACTGTTGGTATTTCTTAAAGAGTGGGTTTGAGAGTCTAGAGGGCAATAAATGGCTACTCCACCAAACTAGATAATGTAAAATGGTGGATTAGGTTAGAATAGGTTGTATTTATAAAATTTTAAGTGATTTATGTGTTGGAAGTACAAGGGAAGGTCTGAGTTGAGAATGGGTGACTGTTTTCTCAGTAATTTCTAAGTTTTCTTCATGTAAAATGATGGCTCCATGTTAAATATTGATGGAATGGGCACTTAAGAAGGTATGGAGATGGTTTATAAGGCTTGTATATACTTATATAAATATTTTTGAAGCAATGGAAGATCTCTAGAAGGTTTGGAGTATACTTCCTCTATAAACCCTCATGCACTTGAGCATTGTCAAGCCTAAAATCAAGGGTTTCATGGTTTAGTGTTTAGTTGGGCTTATCATTCCCTAAAAGTGATGGAGTTTGTAGGTATGTGACCTAAACAATGCTTCCTAGGGTTTTTAGGTGTTTTCAAGTTGATACAAAGGTAGTTGCTTTGGAAAACTATCCTATTTGGTGCACTTTGGTTGTGGATAGGTTATTGTTTCTCTTATACTTTCCAAAAAAACTCTACCTACTTTTGAAGTATGTCAATATATGGCATAATGGGTTCCTAAAAAGGTAAGTATTTTGTGGGGATTCAATAAGGATCTGAGGGTATACCTGATTTAGTGACTGGTAAAACCTACTAGCCAAAATAATATGTTGACTGCTAGGAAGGTTGAATTTGTGGAACCAAGGTTAAGAGTGATTGAATTTGGTTTGATCCTATCTAAATATAATTTGTAAATATGCCTAGATACTTGGAAGAATTTTGGGATACTAACTATTTCAAACTATTGATTTGAGCAAAGTGGTTTCTATGTGCAAATGGTAATTTGAATGCATGAAATTGGAATTTATGACAAAATATAGTTAAGGGCAGTATGAATTATTTGTTCCTGATAAAAGATGATGTTCTAAGGTTTTCATAAGGTTGGTATGGTTTTTTTTTCTTAGTTCCATCAAAGGTGACTTTGTATTGTGTGTCTCGTGTGGTGTGTTGGTGCAAAGTTGGGTGAATTGAATGAATTGTTAAATCAATGTTTTCTGATCAAGTTTTGTTCTAAATCAGTCAAATTAATGATGGATAAATGGTATTTGAATTCTGATAATGATCTGGTTTATTTGGCTTTTAGATTCCTTGTGATTTGCAAGTGAAATGTAAGAATTTTGGTTGAAAAGATAAAGCAATTTAGATGCTTGTTCAATTTGATCTTCTCCTGATTCTATTTGGGATTGGAAGCCCCTGAAGAATGAGTGTTTGGTTATGATGCTCTACATCAAAATGAGAAAGTGTTGGAATGATGGGAAAACAAATTATTAACACAATGAGGTCTTATGTCTAGTAAGTGGATTGTTGGGAAGATGGAATTTGAGCCTAGTGAGGGTTTTTTTAATGTCTGAAGAATGCATTTAAAAAAATCAAACCTTAGAAGAGCAGATTTGGATTGTACCTATAGATGTAACATTTGATCAATACCTAGATGATTTATTAAGTAATTGCATCAACGAGCAAAATATTTTAAAAATGTACTCTTTGCATGTAAAATATAGAGTGAAATCAAATTTAAGAACAAAAATAAAATAAAAAAATAGTGAAAAATATCTTTATTTTTTCTTTTGTAAACCTACTAATTGCTTTGCTAGTAGGGATTAAGTTTACACATCCACCATTTCAAGACAACTCTTTTAGGTTGTGCATAGGAGACTCAAACTTGGACATAGCTTTTACAAGATCATTCAAAAACCAATTGTCTACAATCCTTGAAAAGACTTGGATACCCACAAAATAACAGTAGAAGAAATATATGTCGCAAGTATTGTTTTCAAGGGAAAAATCCAAAAAAAGAAAAAATAATTAATCAAAAACCCTTAGCCCTTTATCTGGAAGAATTTGTGGGCAGACTGAAACAATTTTTTAGGGTTTTTTTAAGTTCTCTAAATTTCAAAATTCATGGATTAAATTCAATGAACCCTGTGACTTAGGTCTCTACTGATGGAAATAGCTAAGGGATTTTCTTACTACCATTTTCAAGTAATCTTTATTTCCCAAAGAAAATTGAGAAATGTGTTGGACACAGTAGGGTGATTGTCATGTGCTTGTCTTGTGTCCCATGTTACACAAATGAGACATATAGTGTCGTTTACAAAGTTAAAAGATGCTACACATCAATAGAATACCAATGTGGCCATTTCACATACCATAGCTAAAGGAAATCCAAGTCATACCTATGTCATGCATACAACTTTTGTAGGTATTTTTGGAGGTCCAAAAGCCCCAACTTGAAGTACAAGCTTCTAAAAATATACCAAAAGAATGCTTTTCTTACCATACATGAATAAGAAACATAGAATCACAATAGAAAAGGAATCCAAATCTTTTTTCTCATTATAAAGATGATTCCCCAGTTTTACCTATAAAGCTATATGTTGTTGAGCCTAAGCTAAGACATTCTCTTTGTTTGGTTTTGGTTGACCACTTCTATGAGAAGAAAATAAGATGGCCTCAGTTAGATTGTCAGAATTATAGATTAAAAATAAATAATATAGATTCAACTGTATTATATCCTCATGTGTATCTTTACCTGGTTGTAGCATGGTGAACAGTCAAAGTTTTATCTCCCAATTTAGGGAAGCACATACAATGTCTGTCATAGCTGGATCCTAATATTTTTGATAAAATTAATTAGCATCTTGAATATGAGAATAAATAATGATGCTTGTATCAGAGCACTGAAAATGCCATTTCAAATAAAATTTGTTCAGAATTTACAAAAATATTAGCATGCAGAAAGGATCACCTGGTAGACACAAAACCCATAACCTTTTGAATTCTTGGTATCTCTATCTTTACATTCACCTATACATTCACCTATGTTCTATGTAAAATTTCAGATCTTTTTCATCTTGTCTACTATGATATGAGAAACAAACTTGAAAACAAATGTGAAAAATTTGAAGGTTCTTATTTAAATTCACCATTCTCATAACTGAATTTCTTGTGTATTCACAATCACACCACCATATAATGAAATAATTAGGAATGCCTTTATATTTTTCATCAATAGGTGGAAATTTTTTTTGAGAACACTAATTGTATCAAATCTATTGAGATAAACAATGAAAATAGACTATTAATAGACTATTACCTGTTTGCTTGCAAATGACCCACGGGTTGAATAAAACGGCAGGTAGGGCATAATATTTTTTATAGATGTTGATCATTAAATAACTAGTACAATAATCACTTCCCACCACACCCATTGTAAGATTTCCCTCCAGAAGAACCTGCATCCGAGTGTGACGTCGTGACTATAGCAGCAGATGCAAGAGCCAACTCAGAGCCATCGAAAAGATAAGAAAAAACATCAGTTTCAGTTTTAATTTTAGGGAAAAGGTGTGGGAAAATTAATTATATTTTTAGGGAAAAGCTATTTTTTCTATTGTCTTAATTTGAGACAATATAAAATTAAAAAAATAACTTAAATATGTTTAATTTCTATTGTCTTAATTTGAGATAATGTAAAATAAAAAGTATAACTTAAATATGTATAAAATAAAACTAGAAGTTACACCTTGGTGTGCAATGGGTATGCCGAAGAGGTGTAGAAGGTCATTAAGAGAAAATTTGGGTCTATTTTTTTGCATTCATCAAATGGTAGGTTCTTTATCAAATGATATTGTTTGTGTGAAAAAGGTCTCAATGTATTGTGAAGATTTCAATTTATTTTTTTTGCAAGTTTGTATAAATGTTCGAAAGGATATTTTATTTTCTCGGTACAAATAAGGACCAAAAAAAGTAGAAAATTTTGAAACATTCTAGATCATTGAAGAAACCCGCAATATTCAAAAATAAAATGCACTCTATGATGGATGTTAAAGGTGCAATAAATCCACCTAGACAATTTCCTTCGAAGGTGGGAGCACAAAAAACAATACCAAGTGTAAAGTCAATACAATTATCTGATCCAAGAAAGGAAATGAGTAACATATGATATGGATTTGATAGGCCTGTTATTTGGTTCTTTGCAACACAGTATTGACAATGTAGTAATGACAAATGGTGTGCAGAGTAATAAGAAAAAGGCTCCTTCGATGATTTCTAGCGAAGTTAGAAATGACGAGTTTCAAAAGTGAATAATGCCACCTCCTACAAGTGTGCAGAAACCACTTACTTGAAAGACTCCAATGCAAAAGCCTCACTAGATCAAAGAAAGCTTTCAATGTTTGTAAAGCCAATACCAAGACTTGTGAAAAATTTGAAGCAAGGTCAATAGTGTGGCCACTGCCAAAAACCAGACTTGTAAAAGTACTAGATAAAATTCACTTGTCCCCTATTTAAAGGTACACAACCAAAACTAACTCGCTTCTATTAACACATGTATAATTTTAGTCTCTCCTATCTTATTTTAGTTAATTTACATACTCAAATTTTAGATTAAAAATGTCACCTACATTTAATTCATTTTAGTCATTCAACTCACATTAGATATTTTAAAGGAGATGATTTTTATTTTTGGAAGTGTATTCTTGAAACATATTTAATGTAAGAAATATATTGTAATATGGATAAAAAATCATTTTAAAAAAATTGGCATTCATAATTAAACATACTTATTCAAATTATACAACATATTTGTATGACATGGACTATTAAATATTACAAATTTATATTTTTTAAAAATAATTTAAATTTACAAATCATGGATAACTCCTTTTCCAATAAGTATTAAGTTAGGTAGAATATAAATGAACTAGAAGATCCAATTTGTATATATAGACATTAAAATGATAATATTAAAATTTATAAAAAGATTCTAAGAAATCAAAAGTTTTTATCATTACAAATATACATGAAAATAATTCATATATATTTATTCAAATTTACTACGTATATAATTTACTTTCATATTTATTTTTTAATTATTATTTATTTGTATATAAACTTGTTTTACCCAGATTAAACAATTATAATTATATTTTAGAAATATGTATTGTAGACATGGAAAATGTACAAATTCGATTCAACACACTTGATCCTGACTACAAATGATATTTCTTCCTGAATCACACTCTCAGCTTATCATCACCTTTTGTCTGTTAATTAAATAAATAATTATTTATTTGATTAGGTCTTTCTCCTTCGTTGATTAAATTAATCAATTTAATTTAATTAACCTTATATCTTTGTTTATTTAAATAATTCATTTTATTTAAATCAAGTCTCTAAAGTCTTCTTATTTAATTGAATAAAATAAACCTTATTTAATTTAATCTAACATTATCCCCTTAGTTAAATAAATCAAATCATTTATTTAATTAAATCTTTCTTCTCAATTCTTGATTTAAATCAACTCATAAATTTGAGTCAAAATTGTCAAATCACCTAACCTCTCATTAAATTAATCAAATCTTGATTAAGTTAATCTCAATCACTAAAATCCTCTAGAGAATGCAACTTGCACAATAAATCAATTACTTAAATTTATTTAATTTCCTATTTTCTCTCAACAAGGAATAAGGAAGGAATATTCCCTCAAGTTTGAATTCAAAAATCCAAGTGGATGGGTACTTCCAACAAGGAATTCACTCATCTTACATGTCCTTGTGCATTGAGCCAAGTGGCATTTATTTCATTCCTTTTTCCCTCTCACATGTCATTTCCCCAATTTCAAATTCCACCTAATTGCATTTATTGGCACTTTCGCTAAAATGTGCACAACCTTCAACCATTCACATCTTGACAAGTGGAACTTGGCCATTGGATGTTGAATGATCCCACATTGCTCCATTTCACTCTCTTTTCCATTTTGGAAATCTATAAATGAAAGGTTCTTCCTCTCATTCAACATCCACAATCTCATGAAAAGTTACTCTCTTCACATGAAGAGCTAATTTTGCCCATTTCCCTTCAAGTATTCCTAATTTTCACAATTTCATAGCTAGGTTATGCTAAAATATGATCAAGAAGATTCAACTATCCACATATCATCAACATTTGCAACTAAGGAGCTGGGAAAGGGTCAATTTTGACATATCAATTGGCACCAATTCCCCCATGGGATCAAGATTTTTCTTTGCTTAGATAGATTTAGTTTGGTTTATTGCATTGTTCCTCATTTTCCTTTCTATCTAAGTTTTGTAAATGGATTTCATGGGGAATGAGTCTTTCATCTTGCATTTTGATCTAATAATGTGTTTGTTTGTTGTATTTTTATAGGGATGAAACTAGGGTTCACATTTTGGTGCTAGAAGGAGGGCAAATCTCAAAGATTTCATCACGTTTTTCAATAATTCTATGTTTTTATTAACATTTTTTCTGTACACATGAAACTGCACTGCACACAATCCCACGACACTATATTGCACCACTTTTAGAGGTACGACACTATATTGCACCACACCCGAGTTCTCGCTCAAAATATTCAAAATTTTAAAGTCAGCCGTAGATTTTTGAGTTGCAAACTGCATCGCCTAGTAAAACTCCACCGCACCTGCGCTCTCTATTTCTACAGAGATCTACACTCAGTGAAAGGTGTGGCACTATATAGCATCGCATTTTTTCTAAACTGCATTGCACTTGCTAACTATGTCGCTGAAAAATAGTCGAAAATTCAAATTTATGCTTTTAACATGTGCCTTTTTTGTTTTTTTGTTTTTTTAAGTTATTGACCTATTTGTTGTTCCTGTATTCTCTGGTTTTTATCATCTTGCAGGTTAGGACAAGGAAGAAATCAAAATGGAAGGTTACATAATGGCATCATTCCCATCTTATACTGTGTTTTTGAACACTATAGTGTTGTTTAACACTTTAGAGAATTATCTATCTCTTTCAAGGATTTGTTACCTTCCATGCTTTAGAAAGCACTAAATTTTTGTTTGGGCTCTAAAAAGAACAACACAAATTTTCTTTTCAAAAGTTTTCAAACAAAGGGACTTAAAAAGAACCCTAGAAAAATATTACTAGATTTGGTTGAGGTTTAAAAATTGAACAAGGCAACTTCCACAATTGAATTGGTGCTTTAAAAAGAATTCATTGTTCTTTGTGGGATTAAAATGAACAAGTGCTATTATGTTTTGTAATTATTTATTCAAGATAATATCATCAAAAGGGTGTATACGCTTCTCTCGCGCCTCATCGCGATCTTGAGAATGAAAATGTCTTTTGGTGATCTTAAGTTGAATAAAATTATTGCCTCCACATTTCATTTTGGAATTAAAATTGAACCAATCATGCAACTTTGAGCATAGTATATTGTGAGTGTTCTCCCTTTGTTTTTCAACGAAGGTCAATTGAACTACAAGATATGCTAGCTTGATTTTTTTTATCTTAGTAGGCCTACCTTGTGGGAAAAAGTAATCACCCAAGGGAACGACCCAACCAAGAACACGCTAAAGCCAAGCGACTTCCAACCAGTATATAAGTGTGGGTTATCGAGGAAAGTTCGAGAATCATGAGGATTATTCCACTAAGAAGGGAAACAATGGTCTCTCGTCATACTGGATAGCCCCCCATGAATGGAATGCACACATTAAAATCTCTTGTTTAGCAAAGGCCAAAATCCTAGCTATTTTTTGGTGTGAAATCTCATGTCCTTTGAATCTGCCCCATGTTATACATGTGGTTTTTTTATAGAGATGAAAAGTATGCCATGGGAGATTCATGGGTACTGATGCTTGATTGACCCAAGAAGTGAGTGCACTGTAAGGGGGGACCTTTGTGGTCAAGCATCTAATCATCTGCACTGAATATGCACAGCTTGATTCATCCAAGTGGGAACCCAACAAATATTGTCTTTTCAGCCTAGGGTTGTGCATGTTATTGGAATCAAAACACTTGCTCAGATCTAAAACTTTGGAAACTAAAAATTCAACAGAAACTTCAAAATTTCAAACTCTTTGGAGAAAAAAAATACCCTTGACAAATCTAAGTGCTCTTGCTTACCCTAGGGATTCTCTCCTTAGAGTTTCTAAGTAATTGGGTTTAATCATCATTTTTTTTCACTAAAGTCAACTTAGAGAACTGTGCTCTTGAAACCCTGATTTTCACATAATGGACCATGTGGAATGAAAAGGAATCAAGACATAGACATTTAATTTGAAACTTTAATCAAAGAAATATTTTTGGTAAAAATAATTCATTAAGAAAAGATAAAGACAATTCACTCCACACATGTGTTCTTCCAAATGATTTCCTGCAAGATCAAAATCCAAAAACCAAAGTTCAAGAAGCTTAGTTTGAAAGCTCATGAGGAGCATCTTGAAATGATTTTTGAAGTTAGAGAAAGATTGGTGTATAATTTCTACATGAAGGCTTCAAAGAAAAACCCAAGCTTGTATGAGTTCTATTATCAATAGAATCCAACTCTTTTTCCAAAGGTTTTCTTTTCTCACGGAGGAAGTAAGGCATGTTCTGCAATACCGAGGTCTTGTAAAAAAGAGTCTTATCTAGGTGAAAGTCTAGGATCAAAATATTCACTCTAATCCATCTCTCCATCAATCAAATTTAATCTCACGAAAAAACTTTCGAGAACTTTGAAACATCATTTATGCTAAACTAAAAGGCAAAATCAGCATCACTTTGTTTGACTTAATACACCTATTCAAATGCTCAATCCTCTTGAAAAAATTTACCTCTAGGATAACACAACTTCCTAAGGTCTACTAGTTCATGATTACCTTGATTGGCTTAACACACTTAGCCAATTCATTCTCTTGTGCGAGTTTTCTCTAGGATAACACAGCTTCCTAGGGTTTACAAGTTCACCATCATCTTGTTTGGCTTAACACACTTAGTCAAACTATCTAAATATCCAAGCCCCAAAAAATTTAGCATTACCCCTAAAATTTCTTCAAAATTTTCACTCATTCACCTCATCCATTTATCTCATCCCCATCATCCCCCTTTTGATCCTTGGACTCTCCTAGTTCTTCTCCTCTTTTGGGCCTAAAGATTAAGATCAAACGATCCCTATATTATGGTCCAAACAAGATCACAACACAAGAGGAACATGGAAAACACCAAAGAAATATCAACTTCCAATGACTTAAGTCAAGAAACCACCAAAGTAAACCTTGCAGGATCAAGTAATCCCCCAAATAGCTCTTCTCTACCATCACAAAATCCTCAAGGGGAAGACTATGAAGAGGAAATCATCAACGAGGACTTGGGAATGACACAAAAGGAAATAACTGAAATGATTCATAATCCATAGAATCATATAATTGTCAATGCTATGCTTAAACTTAATCATTCTCTATACATACACACGTTAATGGAAGGAGGGGTCCAGTTCCCTTCTAACCTTGATGTAAGCACCAGTATGGAAAGGCCTCTTGCAAGCATACCCCCAATATAAAATCCAAACGTCACTAAAGAAATTCCCCAAACCACATCAACCTCGTCAATTCTTAACAAAGGAAGTGCCATGTTTCGTGAATAACAAAAGCATTGCCTTGTAAATAATAGAGAGGTAAATATCAGCACCATACTAGATATTTTCATCCCGATAAATCCATCACACCCATACGTACTGCTCAATTTCCATAATCATGCGGATTCATCCTCATTCCATGCAACACCGACATATCCATTAAATATACAAAATTCTCTATCACAAGGAGAAGGTGGTTTATTCGGAACAATAGGAGTCACTGACCCATTCTCATCATCACTCTTCCAAGGGAACATACCATCATTCCCCCCATTACCACTCACATCCATATCACCTCTTGGGTTGGGTCTTCCCCCCTACCCACCACTAGTTTCTCAAATCAAGGCAATCTGAGCACCACATCAAATTCTCTCCTGTTTCCAGCAGCATCACAACAACAAGTGGCAACCACTCAAGCCACCATGGTCAATACATCTCTCGGTCCTCAAATCCCTCAGAACATACCTTTTCAAGGACCGAGCATCTCAACCACACCACCAACAACCCAATTCCCAACTAGCAACACAACCCCTCCACCCATCACAATGGTTAGCACCATTCCCAATCCACCACCAATCCCACCAAAATCCAAAGTAATGAATTCATTCATTACCATGATTCAGGTTGTCCAAAAAGCCAACTATCAAAGGGTACTTCAACAAAACCAACAAGTTTCTCAGCAAGTGCAAGCACAACTAGTCGCCCAATAAGCTACACAAGCCGCACAAGCCGTGCAAGCAACCCAACAAGCACAAGATCAAGGTCAAGCCAAAAACCAAGCTCAACAAGCGCAAGCACAATACCGAGCAAAACTATAAGCAATTCATCAACAAGCATACCAACAAGCCCTGCAAGACTTTCAAGCACAACAATAAGCTTTGTTGGTGCAGCAATAGCGAGACCAACAACAAGCTTTTTTGTCGCAACAACAACTAGACCAACAAAAAGCTTTGTTGGAACAACAATAGTTAGACCAACAACAAGCTTTATGGGAACATCAACAATTGGACCAACAACAAGCTTCGTTGGAACAATAGCAGAAAGATCAACAACAAGCGTTGTTGACACAAATGAAGGTATATCAACAAGCCTTGAACGCACGACAGAGCTTGCAGAAAACTCCCACCAGTACCCCTCTCATCAATCAAACACCCCAAACACACCAAAACACATTCATCCCACCTCCTCATCGACACAATGATGTTGCAATGCAAATCAAACTGGTCTCATAGCAGGTTCTAGACCTCCAAGCAAGAAAAATGACCAGAATGCAAGGAAACTTGTGTCCCTATCCATTTGACAAAGATCTCATAGTGATACCATTCCCAAAGGTATTTGAAATCCCCAAATTCGATAAATGTAATGGAATGGGAAAACCCTGAAAATCATATCAGGGAATTACAAGTGCATTACATGGAGGTTGCATATGATGACACATATCTGATGCGAATTTCCCCTCGAAGTCTGATTGGTCCTACCATAGAATGGTTTTATTTCCTACCCATAGGCATTAAAACATTCCAGGAAATTGTGGAAGCATTCCTTAAAAATTATAGCTTCAAGATGGGTGCAGATGTTAGTTTGGAAGCACTGTCAACACTCAAACAAAGAAAAGGAGAGCTATTCACATACTTCTTGCAAAGATGGCAATGCAATTCCAATTAGAGAAAGTGGGTCATGCCAGAAGAACAACAAGTTTGCACAATCATATCCAATCTAGATGAAAACTTGGTGTTCTACTTAAAAATGCAATGCATCACAATGTATGATCAGTTGATCCCAAAGGTGCTCAATATTGAAAGAGCCCTTACTGCATGAGGTGGTGCATAAAAATTTCCTCCACCACAGGATAACTGCCCACCCAACAATTATAACAATAAACCTCAAACATGGTCAAGGAACAAAAATATCACAAATGATAGAGTGGTCGATGCTAAGGTGGTCATAAATGCTCCTAAATAGAACATCCGGACTCATCACCAGCCATAGAATCATAGCCATAATAATGTGTAAACTAATACAGTGGCACAACAACAACCACTTCCTAACAACAAAATCAATAACTTGGGCAATCAAGGAGGACCACCTCCCCTAAACAAGTGTCCTCCCAAGCAAAAGTTCACGGCCCTTGGAGAATCAATTGAATCCATAATGAAGAAGTTGGTTAAGGAAAACCTTATCAAAATCTCCAACTCTGAGCAATACATGAAACCCATGACAAAACCACCATGGTACAATGAAAACCTCCTCTGTGATTTTCACAAAATCAAGGAACACACAACCACAAACTGTATGAGGCTGAAAAACATCATCCAAGACCTCATTGAGTACAAGATCATAAATGTTGAACAACCAGCTGGAAATTAGGACCTTAAAATATACACAAATCCGATGCTGAATCATAATCAAAGAAATAACCAAGGGAACAACAAAGGGAAGAAAAAGTATGCTAGTGCAAACCTCATGTACGAAGACATAGTCATATGTGTAGATGAGATGGTCATTGTCATTCACATCAAAGGAGCCAAAGCCAATTGTGGAGTCACCACATGTGGAGACAAAGTCACTATTGCAGGGGCATCAAAACCATCTAGGACCCCCATTTCAAGTAGAAAATCCATTCCCTACGATTATAGTGTCATCGACCACCTAAAGAGAACCCTCGCCCAAATCTCCATCATGGAATTATTGAAAATTTCCGCTGCCCATAGGAAAATCCTTGATGAAGCATTAGCTGCATCCATCATCTCCACCACCCTTGATATGGAGTAGTTCCAGGCTATGGTTGGTAACATCATTACCCCAAATATCCTCACATTCTCAGATTAAGATTTCCTCGCCTAGCTATCTCGTGCACTTCACCTTCAAGTGTTGATTCACAAAAATAAATTCAAAAGGGTCTTGGTGGATAGAGGCACATGCCTTAATATTTATTCCCTCAAACTCATAAAGAACCTGGGACTCTCGAAGGACTCCATCGACAAGAACAAAGGCATCACCATAAGAGCATAAGATGATCAAGAAAGAGTGTCTCAAGGCACTATCAGAATCACAATCCAAGTTGGGCCGACAACCATGGAAACCACTTGTCAAGTACTTGATCTCGACCTACCATACAAAATCCTCCTAGGATGCCTATGGATCCATGGAATGAAGGAAATCGCTTCAACATTCGATCAATGCGTCAAATTACTACACCAGAATGAGGAGGTAACAATACATGGTGATCCTAAACCATTTGCCTATTGCAAAAACTTGGAAGCCAAGTTTTGCAAATCCCACAAGTACCAAAAAATGATGAAGGTCCATCCACTTCTTATATAGAGCCTTCTAACCTTGCCTCCACTTCTACGACAAAGACACCCCCCATCCTTGATATATCTGAAATCAAGCCCATGATCCAAGACAACGGGTGCAGAGACTAGAAAATGAGGAAGAGTGTGTTTGTTGTAGGAGATTTACCACAATCTCCTAGGTTGCATGGGCAACCTTAATCAACCGAAACACTTCTCCACACTCTTAGGGTAAACCTTTCTAGATTCTTCCATTGGGGAGACCTAAGTTAGGAAAATTTTGATGAGGAAGACATTTCAAGCATGCTATACCATGATGAAGGACCCACACCCACTCTCCCCATGGATGAAGCCAACAGAGGATTGCAAATAATGTTTGGTATGGGCTACAACAAGAACAAAATCCTGGGAAGAAATAGTGATGGACGACTAGAGCCCATCATTGTAGGAAGAAGAATAAGAAACCTTGGCTCAGATGTACCCCTTTGTGTATAACCATACGTGGTAGAGGTACTACTAGTAGAATAGTTAGATCCTCTTCTTAAACATCGACAACCATCCTTCGATTACCTGTATCCATAGGCCTACCCCTAGATAATTTCACTTTTGATGTAACTTATGTCTACACTAGTAGTGATGATGAGGATACCATAGATGGCCTTCCCTTTCTTTTTGAGGATTCCTCCTTACTGATGATTAGTGCCTCACCCATTGAGTCAAACCACCAAACTCACAAATTAAACCTAGTTTACCTACAACTCATTGATTATGAGCAGTGAGGACCACTGGTCTTAGACACATTCGAAAATGATGAGGCACTCTTAGAATTCATGGGACTAAGGGATGAAGTTCCATGCAGAGATCACAAGGTTGGGTTTGATATCATGTTGTACACACAAGCATATTATGGGAAGCAAAATAAAAAGAAAGAGAATAAACTCAGGGTCATTGAGTGAAAACCACACTACGACACTCTCTAACCAAGGAATAGTAAAAATAAAGGACGCATCTAACGGTGAAAACCTCTCTGAGGCGTCAAAAGATGAAGGATTCAATCTCCCCCTAGTGCACTTCATCAAGAGAAATCAACAATCCTGGCAAAACGATGCAATCCTGTCAATCTAGGAACGAAGACAACACCACAAATCACTTTCTATGCTGAGTCACTTTTGAAAAAAGAACAATAACTACTTGCATAATTTCTAAAGGAAAGAAAAGTAAACTTTGCATGGACCTATGCTGACATGCCGAGTCTGGATCCAAAAGTGGTGGTTCATCATTTGGTTGTTTACCTTGGAGCAAAGCCAGTAAGACAAAAACTAAGGAAAATGCACCCCCAGATAGCCTTGTTAGTCAAGGTAGAACTACAGAAACTCCTAGATGTCAGTTTCATATGCCCAATTGATTATCCAAAATGGGTATCCAATCTTGTACCAATTTCAAAGCCAAATGGGGGCATCTGTATCTGGACAGACTTCAGAGACCTCAACAAAGCATGTCTTAAGGATGATTTTCCACTACCTAACATTGATATGATAGTGGAAATGATGGCCAAACATGACATGCTATCACTGATGGATGGTTTCTCGGGGTATAATCAGATAATGATCATAAAGGAGGACCAGCATAAGATGACATTTACATGTCCATGGGGCACCTATTGCTAGAACATGATGCCATTTGAGCTAAAAAATGTAGGGGCTACATATCAAAGGGCCATGACACTAATATTTCATGACATAATACACAAAACCATCGAGGATTATGTGGATGATATACTGGCCAAATCGAAGAAGAGATAGAATCATATAGTAACCCTAAGTGCCATTTTTGATAGACTGGAGAAGTACAAGGTCAGGCTCAACCCAAAGAAATGTGTCTTTGGGGTACAATCAGGTAAAATAATAGGATACATAGTATCGATGAGGGGAATAGAGGTGGATCCCACCAAGGTCAAAGAAATCCTCAACATGGAGGCACCAAGTACACTAAAACAACTCAGAGGCCTACAAGGAAGAATTTAATCCATCTAAAGGTTCATAGCACAATTGGTGGATAAACAGATTGCATATTCACATCTACTCCACAAGGGAGTAGCATACAAGTGGGATGACAAGTGCAATCAAGCATTTTATAAAATCAAAGAATATCTTCTCATGCCACTAGTATTAATGCCACCCATTGTAGGAAAACCACCAATCTGATACATCTCAACAACAACAATAGCCCTTGGTGCTCTTTTAGCTCAGCATGATGAAAATGGGACAGAGAGGGCTATCTATTTTATTAGAAAAACAATGGTCGGCCATGAGTTAAACTACTCATTCATTGAAAAATCCTGTCTAGCAGTAGTGTTTACTTCACAAAAAAATTGACATTACATGTTGGCACACAAAATCAAACTCATCACCAAGATAGATCCCCTAAAGTATCTACTGTCAAAGGCAATGCTCATAGGAAGGATGGCTAAGTGGGTCATGATATTATCAAAATTTGACATTGAATATGTGGAGCAAAAAGCAATCAAAGGAAAAGTTATAGAAGACCAACTACCAGAAGCTCCCATCTATTCAAAGAATCCACTCATATCAAAATTTACAGATGAGTCTGTCTTTAATCTTAGTGTAGCCAATCATTGGAAACTCTAATTCGATGGCTCACACACACAAAATGGATCAGGAGCCGGTGCTTTCTTCATCACCCCATAGGGGGATCGTATACCTAGATCCTACAAATTGGCATTCCCCTATACCAAAAATGTTATAGAGTATCAGGCTTTAACCATAGGTCTCAAAATTGCAGCACAGTGGTGAATCATGGAATTAAAAGTCTATGGGGATTCGCATCTTATTATCAACCAAGTCAACGGCGAGTACCAAACTAAGGATGACAAGTTGACACCATATAAGAAGTTAGTAGAAAGCCTCAAAGAATCGTTTATTGATATCACTTTTGAGCAGATACCGAGAGCTAACAACAGAGTAGCTAACGCCATGGCAACAATTGGATCCTTACTAGATATCCCTCAGAATGTCTCAAAACATGAATTCTTGGTAGAGCAGATTCTCGTACTCACTTTTGAGGTACCAAAGTCTGAATATGCATGTGAACTCGTTGGTCCTGGTGATCTCTGGTATCACAACATCTACACCTACCTGAGAATAGGAGTCCTCCCATTTGACATTACCCTGAACCTCAAATGAACCTTTGTAAAAAGGTCCTTACATTTTGTTATCCTAGGAGAAACTCTCTTTCGTAGGAGGATTAATGGAAGCCTATTACGTTTCTTAAAACCTGAGGAATCCCTAGCTGCTCTAACTGAGGTACATAATTCTACTTGCGGTTCACACTTGAGCAGTATGACCTTGCCCAAGAAGTTACTATGAACTAGGTACTACTGACCAACAATGGAAAGAGAGGCACATGAATTTGTCAAAAAGTGTGTACAATGCCAGTAGCATGGAGACCTTATCCATGCACCAACTTAGGAACTCCATCCTATTGTTACACCATGGCCCTTTTCACAATGGGGGCTCGATCTCATAGATAAAATCACACCCACCTCATCCAACGGCCACAAGTTCATCATCACCGCCATGGAGTATTTCACAAAGTGGGTCGAAGCAATCCCCATGACCTACATAACAAGAAAGAAAATTTCCAAGTTCATCCTGAACTATCTCATTTGCCAATATTGTGTCCCCCAATCCATTATCTCTGATAATGGGACACCTTTCAATAATTAGGATGTCCGTGACATATGTGATAAATTCAAAATCCAACATCTCTTTTCTACTCCATATTACCCACAAGGCAATGGCCAAGCAGAGGCTACTAACAAAACCATTCTAAAAATCCTTAAGAAAATAGTCAATGAATCTGGTCGTGACTGGTATCTATAGCTAAATCCTTCCTTATGGGCCTACCACACCAAAATCCACATGCCAACAGGCACCACTCCATTCTCCCTAGTCTACATATCAAAAGCCATCCTCCTGATTGAGATCAGGCTCCCATCATTGAGAATATCTTTGTAAAAACTCATAATAGATGAGGAATACCATGTTTCAAGATTGAATGAACTGGAGTTATTAGATGAACAATGCATGGATGCCCTCAACCATCTACAAGTCTATCAAAATTTCCTGAAACACAACTACAATAAGAAGATTAGGCGACGCACATTCCAAGTCGGCGAACTTGTGCTAAAAGAGAACCAAAGGAATGTGTTGAATCCAAAGAGCAAAGGTAAATTTGAATCCAACTAGCTGGGACCTTTTGTCATCATAGCCAGCTATAAATCAGGAGCCTATCATCTATCAAAACTAGAAGGTAAGCCTCTATAGGAGCCTCTAAATAGCTCCCATCTCAAAAAAAATTATGCCTAAAAGCTTTCAAGGTATAGAACCAAAAGTACAAAAAAAAATCATCAGAAAAATATCCTAAAAAAATGGTCACCTTGATGAAAAATTGGCAAACAGGCATCTTGGTGACAACAAAAACATTTCAAATATACGAAAAATCCAAAAAAAAAAAAAAAATCAGAAAAAGGATTGAAAACCGGAAAGGAAAAAAATCATCCTCTAGTGAAAACCAATTCGGTGGCACTTTGGGCAAGTACCTTGGTGAAAACCTAGAAAAAAGGTGCCAAGTGTAAATAAAACACTCTTTATCCACCAGGATCTACACAACCCACTAATCCATTCCATCACATTTCATTAATCTTACATCCATCCATTTGCATCCATACCATAGCCTAATCTTGTCCTCGTATCATATTCCACCATAGTACTAGTTGGCATATTCCTAAGGTCAGTTTGTCCTACCTTTATTGAAGTAGTCTATTGCTTGATGCTGGGGGCATGTTCCTGAACTGGCATTGGATCAAATTTTTGTCAAAGCATCAAAAAATCTAAAAACATTCAGAAAATCCAAAAACATCCAAATCATTTGAAAATCCAAAAACATTGGAAAAATCTCAAAAAAGTCTTCAAAAAATTCATTATTGAGTCTTGTCAGTCTTTCACCTAGTCCAAACTACATCGTCTTTGAGCTTGAACATAGGAAAGATTGATCTTTGATCATCCCCCAAGAAATTTTAGGTCAGTCCTTAGCATATGGTGTAATAAAATGGCAACCCGTTTTCCCATCTATCTCATCATTGAGTCAAGTCTATCATCATTCCAACTATGTCATCTTTGTGTGTATAATGTAGGCAAGGATAGTCTATGGATCAGCTCCTAAGACTCCTAGGATAGGTCTTTAGGTTAGTATATTCATCGTAAATCTCAAAAATACCAAAAATAGCCTCAAAATATCTAAAAACCCAAAATAGTGCTTCCATCTCATCTCGCTTTCACCCACAATTGTCTCATTCATAATAAATCAAGCATCACCTTCATCCTTTGGTAAGTCAGTCGAAAGCAAGTCTAGCAGGTTCAAAAGTGAACACCCTAGTTGTCAAAGTCTCAAGTCTAAGTCAGTAAGCAGGCAAGTTAATCAGCTCAGAGTATCAATAGCTTATCATCCAATTAGTCTCATCAAAACCCCAATCACAACATGTCTTAGGATGGATCCTTCCCATGATGGACATAAGCATCAGGTATCTCATAGTAGTTTAGTCTGGGCTAGTAGTATGAAGAACATTAGCTTGTTGGTTTTCTTTATTTGGTTTTTTTGGCTTATCTTATTTTTTCTCATTCCAAGGACCTCTCGATGATGCCTAAAAAAAATAGGTTTAGAGAGAAAGGAATGGGGAAATGATCACTATCTCTTTTACCTACTGTGCTTGTGGGATACACTTGTAAAATAACTTAGTTATGCATACTCTATTTGGAATGTGGAGAGGATATTTTAGATATCTTGTTGACCACATAGGAAAGCTTTCTTTTCTATGTTTTGGCCCGAGATGTTTAGAATGTCTGAACTACATCCTGAATTAAGTTTATATGCTAAGTGTGAACAAGAATACTCCTATTTGATTGTCAAGTCAATATTCATCACACTGGGTACAATGCAATCCTGGTTATTTATACTTTGATGCATCGTACCTATGTGTGTTATCAAACATAACGTAATTGGCCCTTTGACAATCCCAACTCCTGGTAAGAAAATCAGCATCATCCTAACTAACTCATTGATTCTAAGTTCTTCTATCTTCTTTCCATACTAACATGGTATCATGATAGTTAATCGGAACATCACCAATGCATACACCCTGCATCCACGGGATCATTAGAATAAATGCATATCATATCATAGATCATACCACATTATCATCATCTTAAGTTATGAGGAATAATATAAAAAATTTATTCTAAGCATCTTAAGAAATCATTACACATCATACATGAATCATTGAGGACATAATAAAAATCATTTGTATGCATCATCATCATTAATCATTTGCATAGCACATAAAAATATCATCATTAGCATATCATTTACCACATAACCATCAAAATGCATAGAAAGATACAAAAGAGAAACAACTCACAACACATAGGAAATTAAAATGCATCTACCATATCATACATTACAAGACATATCATAAATCCAAACCATCTCATATATATCATCAAAAATTTACTATCATGGTACAAAAATTAGATCAAGTACACATCAAAATTTATAATACAATAGGGGTAGCAATTGAGGCCAATAAATCAAAAATGAAAATTGTTTGTGATCAAGGGCTAGCCCTACTGGCTGCCTGCCTCTCCCACCTACCTCTCACCATGGTCCTCTAGCGGCCTCATTCCTATCTCTGAGAAAATTCTGGCACCCAGTCTACTGCTGGCACTGCCTATCTGTAATGCTGCCAATAGTACTCAGCCTCTTTGACTACCTCTTTGTATGCCCATAGGGAAACTGATCGGCCCTAGGATGATGAAGCTATACTCTCCAACTGCCTCCACTGACCAATCTCCTGATCCCTTTTTGATCAAGTCTGGTCTCTCTCGATAGTAACTATGACAACTTGCTACCGAGCCTTATCGCTCTCTGCAGTCAATACCTAAATCTGATCCTACAAATACTAGATCAACACATCTCTATGGTCTGGCTACATTGTTGGCTACTGCTATAGGACTTCTATGTCCCCATCTCTCAGTTGGTCAACCTATTCCTCTACCTGTGGAGGTGCCTATTGTGCCTGATCTTTGGGAGGTGTCTGATGAGGAGGTGGCCCACCTCCTCCTCTATCTCCATCACCTCTGTCACCCTATCCTCTTGCCCTACTAGCTGATATGCCTTTAGGTCTTTGCCGAGGAAGTGCTACACTAGGAACTATCAATCTCAGGGGAGGTCTGAACCAGACTCTATACACCAGAGTCACCCCTACATCTGTTGTCCCTTGATCATACAACCACGGTCAGACCACTAACTATCTGAAGGAGGACACTACCTCAACTATCGAGATAGGCTAGCCCCATGCCATCTCTCTAGTAGTATAGGAAAATATCACCACGTACTGATCATCAGGCCTATCATGCATCTCTCCAAACTAGCAGGCCACCTTGTCTAGGAGATACTTCTCTATCATGGTATGCTCTTGACCCTAAATCCACCTGTCCTATCGAGCAAAAAATAGTTGATCTGCATCATCATACCATGGGCCTATGCCCATCTAAGGTCTCTAGACAAACTCTCTCATCTCATCAAGAACCTATCGCCAGTAAGCAAGGCCACCTATGCTAGTGTGGGTAAAATGAATCTGTGCCCCACCATACCACCAGACAATAGGATAATCAATATCAAGGACAACTAGTGTGACATCTGGATAGAGCACTAGGATACGATCCCCTTCCCAGATTTGTAATTAAGTAACTCCGGCCCCAAGGGCCCGACTATCGAATTATACGAACTCATACAAATATCTATATAGGGAGGCCAACAATACTGGTCCCCAGGCAAAGCACTCTCAACGAATGCACATTCGATGCCATGCCAATCCCCAAATTGGACTAAAGTATCATCCCCATCGATCAGGTGCCACAACACTAGAAATAATAGCAGCAATAATCAATCTATAGGTGGGAGCTCTACCCCGATATTGCTCTAGGTCAATCTATCCATCAAAAAGGATAAGCTCATCAATGCCCATAACATCAAAGCAGGCCTCCTTACCCTCCTCTGGATCGTAAATCACTCTAGCTCCATGGATAGGCAATCAAAGAATGCGCTAGACATCCTCAAGAGTGATTGTAGTGTCACCAATAAGCAGATGGAAGGAAGAAGTTTCACTATGCCATCGCTTGACCAAAGTTGTCATCATACCCAAATGTGTTTGAATAGGAGGGACATAGGAAAAGAAATAAAGACCAAGAATACCAAGCTTCTTATGAAGGTATACATGCATACCCTATAATCTATGAAGCACTAGCAATTTGTCCTCCTAATGCTCTTTGCATATGCGGTCTGATATTGGACCGCGCGATGTCGACCAAACATTTTCAATGGTGCTATATAGCACTACTCAACCTAAATTTGATTGAAACCCTAATTAATGCATGAAAAATAATAAATTAAAAGTCGGGATGGGGGTACATACCATGGGTCCTACAACAACTGGCCGTTGATGTACTCATACTCTCTCTGACATGTGCCTGCGAAGCTATCGTTGCGCCATCTTGATCAAAGATCAGAGCTGAAAATGCAAAAATTATAAAGGTAAAAAGTGTAAATGTATTGAAAGTGACCCCTTAGGGTCTATTTAAGCCTGCGAATCAGGATTTTTTGACCTAATTTGGCCATCCGATGAGGGTTTTGGTCCCCCGATCCCGTTTTTATCCAATCGAGGACCATTTCAAATATTTAATATTTTTTTTTTTAAATTAATTTTATTTTTGGACGTTCTAACATGTTTTATGGCATCGCGAGACATATTTGGACCTATCGGGCACCTTGTCATCTCTTTTCGTGAGATCATCCAAAAAATCATTTGTTTTTGTCTGAATATGGAATGAATAAATAATTTGGAGAAAATGAGGAATGAATATGTGCAAGGTTTGTTGTCTTCAATTTTGGGTAAACATGCTAATAAAATCAGCAACTATGTGAATGTAAATGATCAGAGGTCTAAAAACAAGTGTATACTTGAGAAGGTAGAAGACAAGGATGATGCATCATTGGTTGATGAGGAAGTTGTCTTTGAACAACCTATGGAAGAGATACACCTAGATGAAAATTGCAGCCATGAGGATGAAATCCATGATGAGAGATATGAATTGAATTTATTCTTTGAAGAAGAGATATGCAATCAGCAATGCTATGGTACAATTGATCATGTCAAGTCTACAAGTGAATATAGCTTTGATGCAAGTCTTCAAGATGAGACAAAATAATTTTCTGATTTAGAGAATGCTTTTGAGAATGTATGTATACCGGCTGCAAGTGATAAGGTATGAAATGAATTTCAGTTAGTGAGATCAACCACAAGCAGTTGTAAGGAAGCAAGCATTGATGGTTTTCAGTTTGAAGGTGAAAACATATGTATCTATCCTCAAGAGGATGTAAATGGAAAACTCTATGAAGAAACTCAATTTAATGATGAAATGAAAAATTATGTGGATTGTTGTCATGATAGCCTAGAAGCAAGCAAGAATGAACAAGTGGATAATTTTTTCTCTCTGATAGATTGTGACCAAGTTTGTGATGAGGCTATTGGTGATTCAATCTCTTATGATTGGGAAAGTTCAGTTTATGATCAGTCCATTGAGTTTTCAGATCTTGATGATGATGACATCATAACATGTCCCGAGTTGCAATTTGATAATGCATGCATTTCTGGTGAAGGTCAAGGAGAAGAAGTGGTTGAAGGAATGGGTCAGAGCAATGGTCTATTAAGTAGTGAACAAATTTCAAATATGTTGACCACAGAATATCATAAATGTACATGTGTTGATAACCCTCAGTTGTTATGTGCTTCTCATGTTGATTTTGACAGCGATGATGGTCTTCATGATGCAAGGTATGATGCGTGTGTTTTTGATGTCCCTACTATTTATGAACTAGTTTTTTAGCATGATGATAATGTGGATGAAGGTGAGCAGAAATTTGATCCCAATGATGCAATGTATGTTGAGTATGAAAGTATGAATATTGATGCAAGTTCAGAAATTTGTTATGATGAATTAGAGACAACATATGACAATGAGCTTTGTGTTTCCAATGAGCCAAGTTTTGAAGATTTTAATGCAGACTTGGACAAGTGTCTATTTGATGATTTGAATGAACCTAGGAATGAGTCTTTTCATGTGGATGTTAATGTTGATTTGAAGGTAAAATTGAATTGTTTTTTTGAGCCAGAATTGCTCTCTTCGAGAAAACTTGGGATGATGAAGATGTTGATATGTTGTGTTTAGAAGATGACAAAGTGACTAGAGATGAAGACAAGCTAGAAATCCTTGATGATTCTTTATCTCAACATGATGGAGAATTGTTGCAGAGTGTGCTAATGCATGATTGTATCACTTCGCATACACTTAGAGATAGTTTGCATGATGTACAAGATCTATTGGTGAGTTCTTGTGGTGGTTTTTCCTTTGATATGCAAATTAGTAATAAGAATGAGCTTAATAATACTAGCCATATGGCAGAATGTGAGTGCTACTTTTGTCAACTGTAAGAAGTTTTCACAAACTATGGCAATGTGTAAAACACTGAAGAGTGTTGTTTTCAGTAGGAGAGTGATTTACATGATGAATATGACAAGTTCTTGCCATATGATAATCAACATTTTGAGGGTGTGCTTGACTTTCAGATGCATAGTGATTGTGAATATGTTGATAATATTGTATATGATTTCCTTTTGGGAGGTACTAGAATGTTTAATCGAGCAGATGGTTGTGATCAGGCTATGCTTTCATGTGGTCTTGATCACCATTTTCAAATATTACCACTCGATGCAAAATCAAAAAAAGAAGAGAGTGGCAATGATGTGGCCTATTTGATTTGGTTTCCACTTGATGAAAAAACTAAACAAGGAGCAAGTTTCCACTTGTGTGAAGGCAGCTTGACACTTGTGTTTGTAGGGATGTTGTCACTCAGGTTGTTGTGGCATGACAAAGGAAAGCATGAGTTGAGGGAGATCAACTCTTTTAATAGATTGGTGTTTGACAGAGGTAAGAATTGACTCCCCTTTTTCATTTGGTGACCTAGGGTCACCAAGTGAAGTTGAAAATGAGGCTAAATAAAGGAGCGGTTTGAGAGCACCTGACGAAATCAGTATTTGGTCTACTCTCTAGAGATCTAGAATCTTGCTATACCCATAGGGGGCATACATCCCCTATCGAAGCCACTGATGGCACTTTCAAATTTTGAAAAATTTGAAGTGCCCATATTGAAAATTTTGCCTATGCACTTTCAGAAGTACACTTGAAAATCTTCCTAAATGACCTACTTTGGAGGGTCATATTTTAAAGCTTGTTGATTTTCAATCCAAAACCCTTGATGGACCCACTCATGTGACATATGTGAATGTGCATGTCAGTTTTCAGCTTCCCATGATGAGTTTTGATGATTTTTTGAAAAGCGAAGCTGGAGGGTTTTGGCACTTTTCTGTTTGCAAACTTTTAGTTTTGCAAATTGGTCTCCTATTCAAGTTAATATTCCACAAATGGATGAATTTCATGAAAAAGGAATTTTTTATATCCATTCTCCCCACACAAATGTACTCTCCTATCAAGTTGCAAAGCCTCATGAAAAGATTTCATATTTTTACCAGGCCAAAAGCAAACACAATTTGTTTAGTTTTGTGCCTGCATTTTAAGGAACCTTTCAAGGTGGTCAAATTTGACCTTCGATATCTTTTGATGGATGATGATTCAAAAAAATACCTCTTGCACACATGTTCATTGTACCTAAATGAGCTTATGTTCCCAATGATAGACTCTCGGGGGTTGATTTGATATTTTTTCAATGAGGTGATTTTGCGAGTTTCAATTTGTTCTGAACACCTACAATTACATAAAAGTTTGAGTAACATTTAATATCTTTCACCTCGAGGTTCCTTCTACCGAACCATCTTTTGCACTCCATTATCACATCAAAATTCTACATGCCTACAAGTTTTTGTGATTTCAGGACATCGTTTGACCTGTTTCTCGAGGTGATTCCAGAGCCAACTTGGCCAGTTTTTCCCGTTATACAAAAATGCCTAAAATCATATTTTAATGATAAACCACTTCATGTTTTCACTCTAGAAGAATTCATAAGATGTGTTAGATAAATTCAAAGAGAAAACTTAATTGAAAATGAATTTTTTTTTAGTCGGTCCCACAAGGGGACTTGACTTGAGCCACACAATTTGAGAAAAGAATTCAACCATCTGAATGAAGTAGTCAGTCAAATTTCTTGAATATTGATGTAGATGCTTTTTCTTTTTATGAGTACAACATTGGTGATTTTGTAATTTGAGATAAAACCTTTCACAATTTTCATCTAGATAAGGATATGTTAGTGAAATATTCTTGTGATGACTTTGTCAATTGAAATTGAAGCCAAATAAGGACAAAGTATCATTATCCAAAGAAGTTGATAAAGATAATTATGTTGGTGGGTTTATTACTTGAATCACCATTGGATGAAATCACAACAATATTATAATCTTTCTTGATGGCTTGAATGATCACATCATATTGAAGAAGCAAATCTTCTATGCATGATAACACTGTTTGACATTCCTAATTATACAGACACATTTATTCACTTGCAACCATGGTTTGAGTTTAGAATGTGATCAAATCAAGTTTTAAAATTGATCAGAGATGTACTAAATGGATACAATTTTGTTATATGTTTTATGTATGACTAGCATCATTAAATTGAAAATAGGGAGAGTATTGGCTAGAAAGTTTCCAAAGCTACAAAAAATGTGTATAATACTCTATCTAGCTTCCATGAAGGTCAGTGATGAAATTGAGCACACATTATCAGATTGTGGATTTCAAGTAATGATATTAAATATATACTCCACAGTATCCATTCATGAACTTGATCAAGCACTGCTAGGATTTTCAACATGAACAACCATTTTCATATCTATCTTAAATAGGGCTCAGGATGAAACCATATCAAATATTAAGGGTTGGAGTGGTGATGTTGCTTGCATGGGAAGATACATCTTGGTTTTGATGAAGGCGTTTGATCAAGCACAAAATATATTTTTTGAAAAGGCTTCAAAAATTTTTAGGAAAGTATAATTAGTGGTTGGGAGACAACACAATTGCCATGGTTCAAAAATGTACAAGTTGAACGGAGATCTATCAAGGCATAAAGGATAGTGGAATTTTTTTAAGAGTCTCTTTGAAATGATGGAGAAATCTTGTTAAAAGCTTTGTGCAGTAAGAGAGGAACAATCCAAGTGAACGTAGAAACACATCCTAAGGAGGCTCAATGACAATGTTGTAAAAATTGGGCATTTAAAAGCAAGGAATAATGATGCTACTAATGAGCCTCCATTGAGAAAACTGATAGGGGTGCAAATCAGATGCAAAGGTTTTTTGCACAAGTAGAATATATTTTGGAATGAAAGGAGGTGTTTTTTGTGCATGGGGGATTCATTCGATGCTGGATAAAATTCATCTAATTTTTGGAAGCCATCATAATTTTTAAAGAGGATCCAATGCAACATATACAAGGCATTTGCACCTATTTCTAAATGGAGTTCTCCCAACTAAATGTGGTCTCATGGAAAGTCATGACAACAGTATATAAACAATGGATCCGTTGAAAGCCTTAGAAACTTTCAAGCAAATACATTTGGCTGATGTAAGGCCGATTTCTTTCTAGCTCCAATGCACCCAATAAAGGCTCAGATTACTCACTAAATCCAGTGCAATAACCATTGGATGAATTTGTTGTGTGCAAAGGATGGATCCTTTATTGATTTTCCATTTGGTAATTGAACATATTTTGCAGCCTTGGACATTTGGAGGGATCTGTGGAACAAGCTGACATGTCTTGGAAGGTGCAAATTGTATCTTAAAGGATAAATTCTTGCATAGGATCTTTGGGAGGTTTCTGCAGCAATTACCTTGTTCATAGGCCCCTATTGTGGATAACTCCAACATATTTACTTTGCAATGATCGGCTCATAGAGTGAAGCCAAGCACAAAGTTGAGAGTTAGGGAAAACAACCGAGATCAATGGTAGGAGGAAAATGAAGGACATGGCTAAATCATAGCCTCACCCCATTGACCTTGCTCAAAGAAGGATGACACCAGAAGGAGATGTGTGTAGTGCACGGGGTAAGTGTGGCGGGCCCGTGAAATTTTAAAGCATGGGAAAATGTCCAAAAGGCGTACATTTTTTAAAAGGAGAGCATAAAATTAAATGATTTCTTAATGGAATATTTAAAGGGCCTTTTTTATTTTTTGTGGAAGACTTTAAGAAGTGAAGTGGGGGCATAGGCAATAAATTTTTTTTCCTGGTAAAATGAAGTGAATGAATTATTCACTGGGGAAAGAATATATATTTTTGCTGAAGGTGAAATATTTGTAGCAAAGAAGTGGTTTTTCCAATGGATAAATGGAGTGAAATGAGGAATTTAATTGTTCGAATTAAAATGCGGTTAGGATTTTTATTCTTCACATAGTTGAAAATTGAAAGGTCAATATGGGGTAACGCATTTTTCCCATGAAAAGGTGAAAGCACAAATATAAGATATTCTATTATAAAGTGAATAAACATTCACTCTATAAAATGCTTTATTTACTGAGAATGAAGGGTGAAGTTATAAAATGCATTGCAAGGGGTAGAAATATAAAGCTTTCATGAGAAAAAATATTTTTGCATAGCAGGGTGAAATGGTGAATTTTGTTCAAGGTAGGGTAATTTTTCTGTTGAAGAATCAAAAGGAAGGCAAAGGGTAGAGACAAAGTTTATTGCAATGATGAGAGAAGAGAGAGACTTTTATTTTTGCATATTAATTGAGGATGAAGCTTCTAGATGTCATCAACAAATCATTTCTATGACTGTTTTTGTTTCTATATCTTCTCTTCTCTTCTCATTGTAGAGGGTTCTTGATTTTTGTATGGGGCTGGGTAGATAGAAAATGTTGAGTTTAAGTCACGAGCTGAGTTTGTAAATTGTAATTGCTTATTTCATGAGTAAATATTAGCTAGTTTGGGCAATTAAATCATGAATATCTTTAAATTGTCTCTAGTTTTGTACTTCTTAGATCATATGAATTCAATAATACAAAGTATCTTTGAGTTTGTCATCTCAATTTCCTTGATATTGTATTATTTGTTCATGGTTCTATTTTAATGAAATGGTTAAATTACTTTGAGTAGATAGTTGTGATTTTAAATGTGCAGGGTGGATTTGATAAGAAGAATTTGATTGACAACAGGAGTGGATCTATTGGTGTAAATAATTAACAGTTTGAATCCAATAGTTGAAGTTCATTTTCTGATGAATTCATTTTATGTATTTGACTCCATGGCCCTAAATTAGGCACTGATTTGTCTTTCAGCTTAATGAATGTCATAAACATTTATTAAACTCAAAATCACTAAGTATTTCAACTATGATGTATGTGCTTAAAGTATCATTCAATCCTAGCATTAGGTAGTTATTTTCTCAAAGGTTTGCTAAGTCTTTAGTGAATAATATCTCTTTACATTCAGTAGGAATAAATCTATGTATTGAAGTGTTCTTGTGATAGAGAATATCAAATGAACACAAATAGGAACACCCTCCTTGGTCTCATAGAGCCTAAAGAGTAGAGGTAAAGCCTTGAGAAGCTTTACCTATTAGTTGGCCACTAACTTTGTTAGTTCTCTTAGAGAATTGGAAAGCTCATCTAGAAAAAAAACTAACAAACCCGATGCCAAAAAACTCATTTTTGAAGATTTCCATATGGCTTTTTCATGCTTTTTGTAGGTACAGGTATAGAGAGCCACATTTGATATTTTCTAAATTTCCATATTTTCTTTTCTATTTAAGTAGCTTAGATATTTTTGCAGTTACTAATATTATGTTTGTAGCATGTGGCAAATTGGAAAATGAGTCTAACCTTTGTTTGTTGATTTATTTTTAATTTGTTTTACAATCTTAAATCAATCAAATAAACAATCACAAACAATAACTTGGATTCACATTTCATTGGTTAAAATGAACATGCATACACACTCATAGGTTTAAAATGAACACAATCTTACATAAAAACTCATTGAGGCTAAAAGTTACACGCATTTTCATGAGATGGGCCTAAAATGAACACAATATTGCATTAAAATGCATTGAGGCTAAAATTTACCTTCATTTTCATGACATGGGCCTGAAATGAACACAATCTTGCATTGAAACTCATTGAAGCTAAAATTTACATGCATTTTCATGATATGGGCTTAAAATGAAATCAATCTTGGATTGAAAATCATTGAGGCTAAAATTTACATGCATTTTCATAACATGGGCTTAAAATGAACCTTGTTTGTCTCACACTTAGTTGGGTTTAAATTGAACAAAGTGTTTCATGTGTTTGCCTCATATTACAATTTGGATAATTAAAATGAACAAGTGTCTCCAATTTGTGTAACCCCGATTCAATAATAGAAGTATCCTCTCCCCTTGCACACTTGTGCGATCTTGGGTGCAAGAGAAATTTTTATTGACTCTAGGAATTGGGCCTTCCTTGGTGGGAAAAAGTACTCACCCCAAGGTGACTCAAATTGGAAATGAAGCTCTTTAGCCGAGCTACTCCCGACTGGTATGCAAATATGAATCCTAATGGAAAACTTAGGATTATGAGTGTGTATGTGTCATATAGACAAGTGAATTCCCCAAAAAAATGTTGAGTGTAACCTCTTCAGAATATAATTCCTCCTTATTGGATCTAATCTTGCCTCATGTGTGGCCACTCAAATGGGTGCTTGAACTAAAAACCTTTTGTATAGTTTCCAAAAACCTTTTCTATTCACTGGTGCAACAATGGTCATTGCCAAGGCATACACATTCTCATAGTTCTTAGTACAGGTGAAAAGCCTATCATGGGAGATTCATGAGGGCTTGAAGCTTGGTTGACTTGAGAAGTGAGTTTTGTGTTGGGGGAGCCAGTGTAGCCAAGCTTCTAAGTCACCCGCTAAGAATGAGTGCGGATGGAGTAAAATCTGCATGGGATCTAGTGAATATAGTCCTTGCCAACCTAGGAGTGAGCTTGTCTTCATTGTGCTTGTTTCAAACAAAGATAAAACCATGTGTTTGCCAAGTGTTTTCTAAAGCAATGAAAAAATAAAAATCCTTTACAGATCTAGAAAAACACTCTCAGACTGAAACAATCCTAAAAATCTACCAAAATTACAAACAAACCAGACTCTTATTCACCCTACAATGCATTTGCTATATTGTGAAACACAATTGATTTTATGAATCACATCTATGATCTGAAACAACACATTTTCCAATCCTCTCACACGGTCACTATCTAAAATGATACATTTGATATTTGTAATGCATTTGAGACCTAAAACAATGCAATTTCCTGTTATTGAGAAAAATCACTGTTACTATCCAAACCTCAGACCAAAATTTTTAAATCTATTTCAGACATCTTTCCTCAATAGTCTCTGTTAAAAACTCAAAAAATAATTGCTCAAATAATCCATCCTTTCATTTTTAGTTTGCATTTAGCTTACCATAGGTATACCGTTGCAAATTTTTAGTTGCATCCTTCAGATCCACCATCATTTTTCAGCATAAACCAACTTTTAGGTCCTCATCTTTGTAGACTTTAGAAAAGGAAAACATGTCATACTTTGTCAATTTTTTTCCTTCAAGAGTAGATTGTGATTGGACTAAGCCAAAATCAATCTTTTAGTATTTTTCCCTTTTGTGAGCCATTTCCAACTCATAAGTCTAGTGTGGAAACCTCACCTTGTCATTTTTTCACCTTGTCACTTAGTCTTATAGACAAGTCCTTTGACAATCAAAATTGAGACATTGACCAAACTTTGAATGGTTAGTAGACTTTCCCTAAAATTCTAATCAAAATTTATTACACCTTAAATTTTCCTCATACCTTGCATTGCCATAGAATACTTTAATCCCCCATAGTTCTCCATAATACATTCCTTTTAGTCATCTTTATCACTTTGCATTACCACCTTGTATCATTGTACTCCCTATTCCAAAAATACCAAAAAGAAAACTTAGTCTTAGTCTCATGTTATCTACCATCATGTCTTCAATCCACTTTGACATGCTTTCTAGTCAAATTGAATACCAATTTATATGTAATGGCCAAGCCCAACTAGGCATAGACTTCGAAAGACAATACCTCCAATCCAAATGCAAATCAAAATCAAACCATGGTCAACAACCCACATGCCCTTCCTACCAACAACACATAACCTCTAGTCCTCCATCCATCTATCCATCTTACTAGGAATCCATGAGTCCTATTCCTCCATCCATCTACCTTCACTATGAAGAGTCCCTTAATACCATTAGTCATACCCACCCTAGCCTTGACAAGGGAAATTAACAATATATCAATCCATTCCAATCCTCCACATCCTATCCTAGTCCTTTATCCACATATAATCCTAGTCCTTCATACACTAACCCTTTCCAAGTCTCCACACCCTATCCTAGTCCATCATACACCAATCCATTCCAAGACACTCTATCTCAATATACATTTAGTAATGAAAACACATCTAGTCATGGTCTCTGAAGTCACATCCCATTTAATAAACTTGAAGATACATGTCAAAAGGAAAGTCCAAAGCATGACACCATAACTCCCCCTTCATGTCAAGATCAAATTTGTCCTTACTTCTTGTGCAATCATCTTACCATTCTTTCTTATCTTGCATCCTTCAAAGTTAAATACAATTTTGTAACCATTATCACACATCTAGCTAACACTTAGAAGGTTATGTTTCAAACCTTCAAGATAAAGGATGTCTTTTGTATTATTCTTCCCATCTATGCTTAGGATTCCTTTTTTGTGAATTTTTAGATCAGTATTGTCACCTAAATTGATTGATCCTTCTTTTCATTTCTCAAGCTCTATAAATTTTCTCTTGTCACCAGTCATGTGCTTGGAGCAACCACTATCAATTATGCACAAATTTTGTTTCTTTGCATGTAGTGTTGTTTTGGCAATCATAGATTGAGTGGAACTTTGTTGTTTCTTCTTCCACACTTTCTTAGGTTTCTTTTCAACTTTCTTTTCCTTCTTCTCAAAAAACTTAGCTTCCTTTTCTATTTTGGAAGGTGTGTTTTTCCTCTTCTTAGACTAAGAATTTGGTATTATAAATCTTGTTTGAGAATCTCTAGCTACATGACCAAAATTGTTGTAGTTGAAAAGACTACATTCATGTCAACTATGGGAGCAAAAGGATCTTTTCTGGAAAAAATTGTACTCCTTAGAGTGACACTACATTCTCTAGCGTTATGACCAAAAATGATTACAAGTAGAGAAATACCCATAGAAGTATGATGTGTAATTGTTCATAGTGTTTCCTTAAGATAGATGAGGTGGCCTTCTTTGTCTTGTCCTTCTTGGATCATGTACTCTTGTAAATCCATCAACATCCATTATTTTCATGTTCTACTTCTTCTTGTGTTGATTAGGGATTCGTCGATTGTTCTTCTTGTTTGCCACTGGCTTATTTTATTCATGTAATTTATGTATCTCAATAGACCTCTTCTCTTCTCCAACAACATCTTCCATACAGAGTTTCTCACCACTTGAACTTGACTTTTCTTTTTCTTTGAATCTTTCATAAAGTTTTACAGACTCATTGATAAAGGAACTCTTTCCTTTATCAAACCCTAAACATGTTTTCTCCTTATTAAAAGCTTTTTGTGTGCTTCATAATCCATCTAGGATCTCAGAACCTCCTTCTAGCTTAAATAATTTTCAACATGCTCTTTAGCTTTTTCCAAGTCTTTTTCCAAGGCAACTACTTCTGCCTCAAGCTTCATGCATTTATCCATTTCAGATTCAATTTTTTATTTCATTAATTCTTTGATTATTTTGGCTTCCTCCACTTGAAGTTTCAAATTTACTACCATATGATTATATTCCTCAAGATCTTTGGTTAGCTTGTCAATCACATTTTGAGCATGCTTCTTCAATTTTTTATTTTCCCTTTTAAGATTGTCAAACTTATCCCTTAGGTCATTGGGATCTTCAAGAACACTGATTAATTCAGCCTCAAGATCAACAACTTCTTCCTCTTCACCTTCTTCACATAAATCCTCAAATTTTCCATCATTCTAACCCTTAGATTCTTTGGCCATGAAGAGGAATTCTTCCTCTTATTCATTCATTACAAGTGCATGATCTTGTTCATCATCTACACTACCACTAGAATCGGATGAGTCACCTTCTTCTTGAATGTACAAACTCTTCTTTTTCTTTCCAAACTCCTTTCTTTTTCGATAGTAGGATTTCTTATTTTTGTTATCTTCTTCTTACTTAGAATTATCCTCCTTATTATAACGACCCTTAGAAGGAAAATGACCTTCTACCATAGTTAAAGCACTTGAAGGGAAACTTACATTTATACTTGCTAGATCTTCTCCTCAGTCTTCTTAAGTAGTTTGATTCTTCCTCATTAGTCTCTTCATGTTCCGATGTAATGACTATAGCCTTTTATTTCTTATGCACTTCATCCTTTTTCTTTTTCACAACCTTGAATGCAACTTCTCTCCTGAAAGGCTCAACATCTCCCATCCTCATTTCATATGCAGTAAATATTGCATGCAACTCATCAAGAGTGCATTTTTCCACTTCTCTTCCTTCTTCAATTGTAGAGATCTTAGGATCATATCTATTTTTTATTTACCTTAGAGCTTTCAGTACAATGAAAAATTCTTTTACTTCTCCATATCCTCTAATAGAGTTTACTATATTGTCAACTCTTAGAAGATATTATGCAATCTTCTCCTCTTTAGTCATCTTTAGACCTTCAAATTTATCTTTCAACACTTGAATCTTTGCCAACTTGACCTTACTATCTCTCTCATAGATATTATTCATTTTTTCCCAGAAATCATATGTAGTCTAACAATGCATAACCTTTCCATGCAAAGATCTAGACAAGTTGTTCATAATGGAAAACCATGCTTTTTCATTATTCTCATAATCCTTATTTCCTGTAGCATTAATGGGAGGAGTAGGAGGAAGATTATAATTGTTCTTGATAGACATCCAAAAATCAAATCCTAGGGATCCCAAATATCCCTTCATCAAAGATCTCCACATAGCATAGTTTGTTCCATCAAACTAAGGTGGCTTGTTTGTCGAAGAACCTTCTTGATTGCTCATCATGTTCACACTCCCAAAATCTACTTGGGTTAATTAAGCTTCAACTAGGGAACTTAGGGCTCTGATACCAATTGTCAGAACAAAATAATCTACTAAGAGGGGGGTGAGTTATTAGTTCTTAATTTTTTATTTTAGTCACTTCATGCAAATTGAGACTTAACATGTAAATACAAAAATGTGCGGACACACAAGCATCACATAACACAGGATCTACATAGAAAACCCAAGATGGGGAAAAGCACTATGAGAAATGCTACTAGGAGATATTTTCCTAATCCATCCTTAGAAGGATGAAGCTCAGTTACAATTCCTTAAGGGAACCAACCCTAAGGAGAGACCAATCCCTTGGTTCTAGGAGAAACTATTCCAAGGAAGCACGCACTCCCTAATCTGAACACCTACCCAAATATCCGATGTCACACACCAATCAGATTTACAATGAGAAATATAACAATTTTATTACAACTCTATTGTTGTAAATTTCTTTACAACTACTCAGTATTTTTTTTTCTCTCTACAACACTCTCTTCTACACACACACCTCCCTATTGGCTACTCACTTCTTCTCCATGCATAGTAAAAACATGATCTTTTTTTTGTATCTTTTTCATTGACTTGTAGAGATTGCCTCAAGATTCTCATTCACATACAAGATTTCGGTTAGGGTTTACCTAGTATCTTTTTCATCACACTACCTATGCATCAAGCCAAATCCACATTAAATTTAGATACAAATAATTTTCTAAGAATATAAATGTTCAAAATCCTTGGGTTAGACATGCATTTAATTCATTCCTCAGTTTATCTAATCTAATCTTGATTTTTCTTGACATGGTGATCTATGTCGCTGACCTATACATCAAATATCCATTCATATTAGTCATTGGAGTAGTTGAATGAATTAAATTTTGTCACTTTGTTGATTACTAGATGAAACCCTCATTTATAGGGACAAACATTTGTGATCTTTATCATTGAATCTAGGTCATCAATCTCTGTTCTTTGTGCCATGATCCTCTAGCTCTTCATTGATCTTGGAAACCTTAAAATATCACCATCGGATTAAACCTCTTTAAACTGGAATCAGTGATGTCCATATCACAACTATCACTTTACACCATTGAAGAAACTTTAACATATCAAGCTAAGACATTTTAGGGTCTCACCGATATTTACCTTTCTTTTTGATACCGCTAGCGAGAGACATAGTCCCACATTATCACCATGCAATTCACAACAAGGATGTGAATTGGTCTACCAATCAATCATCCTTCTCCATTTTTCATCACATGTCACCATACTCCATCGTAAGCTTCCTATCGGGTCCCACCAAGGTCATTTTCCTATCGAAGGGACTATCATTTTGGTTCCACCGATATGTGTCTATCTCCCTGATGAGGTGCCTTCACATCCACACCATTCAATAAACCTTTTCAATTTACACCATTGATTAACTTATTATTTCCATGTGTCTTCCAAATCACCACCATGCAATGTTTCAGATCACACCTTCTTCTCTATCTTCATCTTTCATTTGGTCCCACTTGACTTTTTAGTAACCCCTATTAGATCTACCACATTCCATCTCTACTATTCACCATTTCCAACCATTCATGGCATATTCCATCTTCCACTATCATTGTGTCAGAGGTTCTAATCAATTTTAATGCCTCCCTATCGAGTCCCACTTTATTGGCATGTCGAAGAGACTCAAAAGTGACTCCCACTGATAAGGGGAGGTCTCTTTGATCTTCCCATCAAAGACATTGTTACATAAATTTTCTACTAGCTCTAACCCTTTCAAGTGTCAGCCTTTAGGAATTGTTCTGAGTTTTTATCTACCTTTGAACAAACCTTAAGCCTTCCTGCCATTTCATGATGCAAAAAATCATCATTCAGAGTCTTTCCCTTTTCTGAGGTCGAAGGTTGCTCTTCCACTTTACCGCATACCTTCCAAATAGTTAAGGCATAAGTCTTAAGATCAACTTGTGAGTTACCAAAACCATTTTGGGGGTTAGGGTTTGCACATACCATTGACTAATTACTGGAATTTATTGTAAGGAATAAGCCTTCCTACCATCCTATGAACACCAAAGCCTTTTCAAGAGTTAGGGTTTAGGTTTCCTTCATACTCCATACTCCTCTTTTTTGTTGAGTTGCAAGCATTAAACCTAATGCACAATTCCCAATAGCTTATAGACTTAATAAAAAATGAATAACTCTGTTTCTCCTATGGCAAGCCAAAGAGGAGAAATTCATGCCCATTTTGACATCAATCAAGCTCATTGTTGCAATCATCCCCTTTCATAGCTATAAGATGTCATTTTGACATCAATGACAACATTATATTTTTTTTGTTGTGCTTGTGGATATTCTTGTAATATAATAGTGGTGCATAGTTGTTTGGGTTTATGTAGGAAGGTTGTTAGGAGTACATTGTTGACTATCGTGTATTCTTTGGTCCAATATATTTTAAACTTCTAACTAGCATTCCAATGAGGTGTCTGTATCTCAATATGTGAACAAGAACTATCCTATCTGTTTTTCAAGTCAAATTCCATTACACTAGATACAATTTCATCATGGTTATCAATACCTTGATGCATCATGTATATGTGTTATATCAAACAATAAGGAATGATAGACAATATCAATCCTAATAAATGAGCACCTCATCATCATGTATTCATCCTACATCTTACATTGTCTCATCACCATCTCTAATAAAGTCTCAATGGATCATCGACTTGTTGGATCTTTTGAAGCAATCATCGGAATCAACAGTTATTCATTCTTTATTCTTCTATCTTCTCTCCCTGCTAACTTGGTATCATGGTAGTCAACAAAAAAATCATCAATGCATCCATCTTGCATCCATAAATCATAATCATACATTCTACATAATCATTTAAGTTGTGACAAATAATATAGATTTATTATTCTAAGCATCTTAAATCGTTGTATATCATAAGCATTTGCATCCATGTGCATACATAACCATCTCATTAATTGTATATAAAATAATCAAAAAGAAATGCATCCACCTCATTTGCATCCATAAAATTTGCATCACATATCATTCATTCCATAGCATGTCATGAATAGATATTGAATCAGAACATATCATAGTATCACATGTCATATCATGATCATCGAATATCGCATAAGCATAAATAAATCACATCCATACATAATCAAATATAAGCATCTCATCCATATATCATAAGCATGAAATAAAGTGTGTACATCGCATCATAAATCATCTATATCTGTATCATATATATATCAAAAAAAATAATTTCATGGTACAAAATATAGATTAGTATATGTATATCAATGATAAAGTACAATATCCACAAGGCTATCAAAAAGGAGCCCACGAATGTATATCTGTAATAAAGAATGGGCAACAAAATCCAAAATTTTATACATCAAATAGCTAGCCCTGATGGTTGCTACCCTCTATGGCCCACCTCTCAGGCTAATCCTCTGATCATGGTCATGCATCACTGCATTGTGAATAATGTGCTTGTCTTAGTGTCGTTGGTACTTCTTGATGATAATATAATCTATAGTATGTGGCCTTTTTCATGGCCTCCTAGTATAACCTAGCTAACATATTCATGTTATGTCTGGCCACCATCATTACCTCTATCTACTGGCATTCGGTGACCTCTTGGTCCCTCTCCACCTTCATGTCCTGTAACTGCTATAGGGCTTGATCTCTCTCAACATTAATACCCACAACCTACTAGTGGGCCTAATCTTGCTCACCAATCAATGTCTACACTTGTTTCTATAGCTATTTAATCTATGCATCTCTAGCATCTGGTGGTGGTGGTGGTGTTGCTTCCTATTGTTTATGCAGTACCTTTCATACTACTGGGGGCTATTGTGGAACCTATTGTCCCATTGGTGGAGCCCCCGAAACCTGACCATCTTGACCATTGTAGCCACCCTTTCATCTACCTCTCACCGCTTCCCTCTAGGTCTTCCTCTGGGATGAGCACCCATTGTATTTATCAACCATCGGGGAGGGATGAACCACACATCATATGTTGGTGTATTCTATGTTGCTTCCTAACCCTAATCATAGGCCCAAGGCTGAGCTACTAACTCTCTAAATCTCTTGACTGTCTTGGGAGCTTGAATGGTTAGTCCCCATGTGGGAATCTCTCTAACCGACCTAACAAAAATGGCCTTGTACCCATCATCTGGCCTATCCTAAATGTCTCTGAACTATCGAGTCACCCTGTCTAGTAAATATTGCTAAATGATGGTCTGCTCATGACCCTACATATATTGGATCTGTCTAGCGAAGTATAGCTACTAGAAATCATCATACCATGGTGGCATCTATAGCCACGAGCACCAATGGAAAACTGTCATATCATCAATCACTTGTCATCAATATGCGAGCTCAATCTATCTAGTGTGCCTTAAGGTGATGGCCCCTCTATATCTCCAAATCATGGGATCATCTCGCTCCACATCTGCCATTTGAACAATACATTAGAGAACTGTAATTTGCTCCCATGCCCATATATGAAGTAGAGTCACCCTTGCACCAATGGCTCTCCCATCATAGTAAACAAAATCATGAAAATCATGATGTAGGGAGGCTAACATCATAGCCCCCCACACAAAGAGTGTCAATATATCAAGCATTCAGTGTCACACTAAGCCCCATCCTAGGTTGAATCCTTTGCTACATTTTTTTGGAGCCACCAAACCTTAGATAATGGTTGCAGTAATAAATCTAAAGGTGGGCTCATGACCTTTGTATGACTTGAGGTCGACCTAAGACGTCACTAACAAAATATCTTCCATCTCCATCACCTTGTGAAAAGCATCAAATCTAACATCAACATCATAAATCATGTGACCACTATGAATGGGTAGGTGCAAGATCCACCAAAATCCTCCAAGGTCACTATCGCCTCACCTGTCAGAAGGTGGAATGACAAAGTCTCAATGTGCCATCTCTCGCATAGGGCAATCAACATCGCTTGATGTGTCCAAATATGGGCACATAAGTGGCCTACTAGAGGTTGATCTCCCCTAGGTATTCCTAGCGCAACTCTGATAAATCACCTAGTATCTCCATTACGGTGGACTTATGCTCCCATGACATCAATGGTGAAATGACCTTCTGCATCCACAAAGTGCACGACATCAAGAAATCAAGGAAATTTAACTCAGTTTGGAATTTACATCTCAAACATCACAATAGCATCACTATATTCAAATTAAAAATTACAACACCCGAAGGAATTTTAAATCACAAATCAAAGCATGTGTTGCCACATACCCTAGTGTCATGATTTACACTCTGGAAAACCTAACCCTAATTTCTAAATTGGCATGGGCGTTGCTAAATCAACATGTGTTGTCATTTAAAATTAGAAACCCTAATTTTAAATCAAAGGAGAGCATCACCATAAACAAATGTGTCACTATAATTCATTTCAATGTCGTCGATTGCAATTTGGGCATCGCTATATAGCGACGTCACCAAAGTCTAAATTTTAAAGCATAATAAATGCATCTAAAAGTTAAATTTCAAATCAAGTTTCGAGTTAGATATCGGTGTTCGTACGCCTAGAGGCCACTGGAACTCTCAAAATTAATCGGAGATGTGCCTGGGAAATTCATGACATGAAATTTTGTTGAAGGGTTAGAGCTCAAATCTGCAAGAATCACTTAAGTGTGAATGCACAAATGAATTGAAAAGTGACCCTTCTTGGCTTATGTATGCTAGTGAATTAGGATTTTTTTCCCTAATTCCACCTTTAAGCTAGGGTTTATCATCATTTTCACCAATTTTACCAATCAAAGCCTAATTTTGTATCATTTTTTGCATTTTTGGAATAATTCTTGCATCCCAAAGCCTTTTCGGACCCCTTGGGGCACCTTGTCATCTTTATCAAGAAATAAACCAAAAATTCAAAATTTCTACTTGATTTCTCAAGGGGGCAAGGAGATAGCTTTATCCTTCCATTGGAGCATCTAATAAATTATAATTTTTTTATTTTTTTGATTTCAACAATAGGTTTCATCTAAGGAGCATTATTTTTTGAATTGAAGCAATAGATACCTCACTTGAAACAAGGGAAAAATGTAGACACTAAAAAATGTCCTGATCGATATCATGCACTTGAAACATGTTTACTAACAACTTTTCCTCTAAAACCCATCCTCTTTTCACTTAATTGATTAAATTAGCCTAGCTATTTAATTAATTATGTCATTTTCATCTATTAATCTAATTTATTAAATTGGGTTAATTCACCCCCTTTCATGCTAACATTTCATCCAATTAAATTAGATAAATAAACATATTTAATTTAATTCCCTAAGTCTTCTAATTCAATTAAATAACCCTAAGTTATTTAACTAAATGTCATTTCACCTTTCCTCTTTCACTAAATCTTTTAATTTAATGAAAATCACTTTATTCCTCGAAATCCCCTAATTGTGTGATTAAACTCTATTTAATTAAATAATTAATATAATTTTCTTCTAAGGAGGAATATTCCATATCCCCTTTTTGCATAATTAAGAATTTATTTTAATTTAAAAAAAACCTTTTATCCTCACCCATGGGAAAATTCTAAAAGAATATTCTTATTCCTCGATCATTTGAAAAAGGGATATTTTCACTTGGCTTCAAATGCAAGTTACCTTGTAACTTGAATTCCAAGTTATATTTTGACCTTTTGAACAAGTCACCTTCTAACCTGTGTGTGCAAGTAAAAAAGTGTGTGTTTTTGAAGCAAATGTGAACCCTTGATTAAATCCCATCAAGCATTCTCATCCATTGATGAGAATCCATGATCCATGCCTCTTCTTTCTTTCCTCCTGAACCATTGATTAATCTTTTTGATCTCAACCCTCTATTTATCATTTTCTCTCCTATAAATAAAGCACTATTTGGAGACAAATGGATCCATCTTTTTCAGAGAAAACTTATGTTGTTGAATCTCATCCATATTTCAATTGTACACTTATGCTATTGAATTAAATTTCAGCCATACTCATATTTTACTCATCTTTAACTTTTTTTATTTAATTTCAGTTGCATAAATAGCTTAAGACATCCATTAATAACTTCCATGCATCTGTCTTAGTTTATCTATAAATTAGGGTTTACATCTTTTAGCTTAGAAGTATCTTAGTTTATTTTATAAATTCCATAAATAGATTATTTTTAGCATAAAATCTTGTTTAATTAGCTTGCATCATGTTCATTTTAGCATAAATCAAGTTTTAATCCATTTTATCACAATGGTTTCATCGATTCTCTTCCATAAAATTGATTGAAACGGGCTCACTGATCACGGGATTGAGAAAGGGTCATTGTTCCACATCAACATGACACCAATTCAAAAATGGGATAAGTTTCAAATGGGTTAGAGTAGGAATTTAAGCATTAACCCTAATGCCCAATTCGCAATAGCTTACAAACTTAATAAAAAATGACTAGCTCTTTTTCTCTCATGGCAAGCTAAAGAGGAGAGCCTGATGCCCATTTTGACATCAATCAAGCTCATTTTTGCAATCTCCCCCTTTCACATCTATTAATGTCTCTTTGACATCAATGAAAATAATACACCAACATCCTACTTCACCACAATTAAAAGAATTGAAAGGTAACTTCCCTTTGTACTTTCTAGTACTTCTCCATAACTTTTTAAAAAAGTTTTCTTCCTTCATATTTGATCATTCTTCTGAATGAGGATCATCTTGATTCTTAGACACTTTGAATGCCACCTCTTTCCTTAAAAAAAAATGATTCTCAATTCTCATTTATAGGTAGTTGCAATTCTATGTAACTCATCTAAAGTTAGAGTATTCAAATCTTTAGCTTCTTCAATAGCATAAAAATTTGCATCTAACTTTTGGGGAAGGGATCTGAGTACCTTTTTCACAATCATACCTTCTTTGATCTCTTCACCAAGACCTCTAATAGAGATGAAAAAATCATCAACCTAGAGTAGGAAAATGACAATGTTTTCCTCTTCCTTTATCTTCAAAGTTTCAAATTGACCTTGTCATCAACTTCATATATGTTGTGTAACTTAACCTATAATTCCTTCACTATAATGCAGTGCATGATGTTCACAATCTTGGAGTTAGATAAATTACATGAAATAGAATTTATTACTTTGGCATTATTGTAACAAGCCTTCTTTTTAGCATAATTTCTTAGGGGACTTTTAGGGATCTCATATCCATTGACAACTAATTTCCAAGACTCAAATCCTATGGCCATCAAATTTTATTCCATCCTTACATTCTAAAAGGAATAATTGATTCAATCAAAAAGTGGTGCCTTATTTGATGAAAATCCTTCTTGAGCCACTAATTATGCCATCTCAAATCTAGCTCAATGTCTTAAATTTTTTCAAAGGAAATTTTCTGTAATACCAATTGAAGGGAACATAATATACTAAGAGGGGGGGTGAATTGGTACATGCAAAAAATCATTAATTCAAAATTAATTACCATTAATAATTTCACTAAACATAAAACTCAAAGCATCAAATCAACAACTATTAGTTTCTTCAATCAATAAGAAACATAAATAGACATATACATCCACACAAATAACATTGAACATACGTGGAAACCCAAAATGGGGAAAAACATAATGAGAAGAGCTAGTTGGAGTAACTTGTTGATGTGAGTGTTGCACATGCACACCAATAGGAAGATAAATTATCACCCAAAGAATGCAGGAACCTACCTTTTCTTGAACAATCCATAGGGAACACCTAAATATAAAGGAAATCTCAGTTTGATCCCAAGGCTCAGGAAAGTTAGGTCTTTATGCACTAGGTTCACTCAGGGTTCATTGTGTAAATTGCTATTAATCATGAGGGGTCTATGGTTTCTTAGGTTAATTGATATTTGTTGGTGTAATTAAATGTGTTGTACTTTTTCCTAGGTCATAATTACACCTTAGTTAAGTTTACTTAGGGACCACATAAGAGGTAGTTGGATCTTTTCCACCTTTGGTGAACTTATCATGTTATTACTTTATCACTTCCACCTTTCATGGACATATCATGTGATTACCTCTCCAACTTTTGTTGGTGATCCACCATTTGCGGTGATTATCACATTATCAATTTTCCACTTTAGGTTGAGTGATAGCTTTTCATAGTTGTCTCATATCATAAGATTATGACACTTGTCATAATCTTATACCCTTCTATGTTCCCACCTTGGATATATAACCAAGGGGTCTCCTATGTACTTACAATCATCTCATATTATTGAATCATATTGATAAGAATATAGTCTATTCTTGTCACATTATATTCTCTCTTTTTGTGCTTTCCATTTGGTCTCAAGATCTTGGCAGCCATAGCCAATTCTAACATGGAATCAGATCAAATAGAAAGCACAAGAAGAGAGAAAATAATGTGACAAGAATAAACTGTATTCTCATCAATATGATTGTAATTGTTTTAACAATGAGAGAGCCCTTGGTTATATAGCCAAGGTGGGTACATATAAGGGCATAATATTAAGATGAGTGTCATAATCTTATGATATGAGACAACTAGGAAAAACTAGTTTTGAGAACTTCATAGTAGTACAGACCATTTTTTCATATTTTGTCATCTACATAAATTTGAGGCTATTTTTCATTATGGAAGCAAATGTGAACATTCATCAATGAATGCACTATTTCCTTTTTTATGTGCATTAGGTTTGCATTTTCTCTACACTTTATTTCAATTCCAGATCATTTCTCAATCAACAGTTGCTTCTTAGATTCCAGAGATGTGTCAGTTTGTGATTTTTCCAATGTTCCTTGGAATTGGGTATACTATTGATTTATCATGATTCCACCTTTATTCAATCAGTGAATCACATATGGTTTTAGTAGCAAACAAAAGTATCTTTCCTTGCTTGCTAGATTGAGGATTCTAGTGTTACTCCATAGTGTAATTCTAGTGCTTCTCTTGCAACACATTATCTCATTATGGGGGGCTAAATGGCCTCTCTTTTCATCCTTTGTGTGGATGGATATTGATTGGATTTGTGATGGATATCATTATTGTATTTCATCTCTCTTTTGAGGAGGAGTTTTGTCCCACTGGGTTTTCTCCTTTTCTCCATTTGTGAGAGATTTCTTTGCATTTGTACATGGGTACCTAACATGGCCTAGTTGTCGGGACCCATCTTGAATTTTTTTATTTTGTGTACATTCTCCCTAAGTTGCACTTAAGGGGGGTTTTGGTGTAATTAAATATGTTGTACCTTGTCCTAGGTCATAATTACACCTTAGTCAAGTTTACTTAGGGACCACATAGGAGGTAGTTGGAGCTTTTTCACCTTTGGTGGACTTATCATGTTATTAATTTATCACCTCCACCATTCATGGAAATATCATGTGATTACCTCTCCATATTTTGTGGGTGAACCACAATTTGTGGTGATTATCACATTATCACTTTTCCACTTTAGGTGGAGTGATATCTTTTCATAGTTGTCTTATGTCATAAGATTACGACACTTGTCATAATATTATGCACTCCTATGTACTCACCTTGACTATATAACCAAGGGGTATCTCATTGTAGATCATTAAATTATCATAGTGATGAGAATATAGTTTATTATTGTCACATTATATTCTCTTCTTTGTGATTTCCATTTTGTCTAAAGATCTTGGTAGCCATAGCCAATTCTAACATGGTATCATATCATGTTTGATTCTAAAGTGGTATCAACACCAGGCTAGGAGCCCCAATCAATCATCTGTAGTACCATACAATGTTTATCTGATTACTAATATGTGTCTAATTTTGTTCTAGTTTTTAGACTAACAGGGTTTTGTAGGTTCTTAAATTTTATAATTGTAAAAAGTGTTTAATGCTTTGGGGCAATTATAACCCAATTGTCATGTTTTTATACTTTCTATTTTAGGACCTCACTAAATTTCAATAGGGTCTTAAAATGAATGCTCAAATGGCACTAAAAATTAACTTCACATCATCATTTTACTTTGGGCTTAAAATTGAACAAAGACAACTTCATATTTCATTTGTTGCTTAAAATGAGCTCATGACTAATTTTTACAAAGGAAACTTCATTTTTCATTTGCTATATTTTGTGATTGATTCTTATGAAGCTTGGGAAAAATTGAAAACATTGTATGGTACTATAGGCGAAGAAAGAGGATATCAAATTGATAATGAGTAGATGAGCCTTGATCCTAAGGACTTTGATAGCATCCAAGACTACATCACTAAGGTTAATGATCTAAGAGAGCAATGCAAAGCATGTGGAATTGATAAGAAAGGCATTCAGTTGCTCTATAATACAATGAACAAACTTGATCTTGATTATGCTTCTTTTGTTTCTAGCTTTCATACTCATAGATTGACTATGGGGCCTACATATACTACACCTTCATTTGCATCATTTTTTGAGATGTTGATACATGAGCAAGAAATTATCTATATGGGTTTCATCAAGACTTCTAAATCTTAGGCATTGTTTATGAAGGAATCAGAATAAGATAAGAAATAGAAGATAGCAAAGAATAATTCACATTCAGATCAAACAAATAAAAAACCCTCTTCTAAAGGGGAATCATCTAAGAAGGAGAGGCCTTTTAGTGCATATTGCAAGAAGGATGGACATGAATAACACTATTGTTATAAGAAGGATATTTATGAGTTGATAAATCTTCTAAAAAAGAATCACATTGATTTTCCTTCTAGAATGTCTGAATCACCTTCTTCTCCTTCTTCAAAATAGTCTAAAAAGGACAAAGGTCAAGAATCTAAATCAGGATATAAAGGTCAAGCTCTTTGTTTTTTTTTAGGTCTAGGATTAGGGAGATGCCTTCTAGATTCAGGAGTATCTCATGATATAGCATATTTGCAGTCTATATTCTCTTCATTTCATCATTGTTCTATGTCTCCTATCTTCATGGGAAACAATACATACATGAGTGTAATGGGGAAGGGATATATTAGTTTTGGGGATAACACGTTTTAGGATGTTTTGTGTTTTCCTCATTTAATGAATAATCTTCTTTCCATATATAAAATTACACATGGTGGAGATGGGAGAATTATGGAGTTAACACCTGATTAAGTCATCATTTGAGACTTAGAGAGTAGAGAGATCATTTCTATTGGGGCAGTTGATCATTCATTTTGGTTGTATACCTTTTCAAATTTTTCTTCTAATGGTGACTTTTTTCCTTTGACTGTTGATATGAACCATGATTTAGAGGAGATATTTGGCTTTTTGAACTTGGGCGTTCTCACATCAGATCTTGTTCTTGATTCATGCATTTCATCTCCTCCGTCTACTTTTTTATTTGAAGATACTTGTGTTTCCATAGTTCTAGTTCCTTGTGATTCAGTGTAGCTGGATCCTGATTGTCTTCCAGATATGGCTACTTTGGATGGCTCCTTGATAGGTATTTTAGACTTGTTTATGGAGTCTCATCTTGCAGATTTGGGGGACATAATCGACCATTCATCTTCTCTTTGATGAAGATGCTCCTTCTTTATTTTTTGCGAGGGGACACTCTAACCCTCTTGTTCATTCTCTATATGATCATTCTTTGTAGTTTGGTGTGAGTGTGGATACTTTTGGACAACATTTGGAGGAGGCTTCTTTGTCTTCAAAGGGGATATCCTTGTCTTTGGATCATGTTCTACATTCATCTCTACTAGATTCTTGATTGTCCTCTTCAACAATGTGGCCTAGAATGCCTGTTTTGAGTGTGTCAGCTTTTGGCATTGACATGGAGACACTTGAGCATGCTTCAGAGACATCATCCATCATCCATATTCCTGACATCCTGCATACATCCTTGGTTTTGTTTCTTCCTAAAGGGAGGAATGTTGTTCGATGAGATTGGATTATCTTCAGCATTCAATGTTGAGCTTCTACCATCATTGCAAGAGACTCAGAATTGAGGGGGGGATGCCTTGTCTCTCTTCTACTTATCTCTTATGGGAGGGTATTTTTCCTCACATGGGGTTTTTACCTTCTCATGCATCATTGATAGCATTTCTTTATTGTATTCTCATCTTTCTTTTGGGGAGGAGTTTTGTCCCACTGGGCTTTCTCCTTTTCTCCATTTGTGAGAGATTGCATTACATTTGTACATGGGTACCTAACATGGCCTAGTTGTCAAGACCCATCTTGCATTGTTTTCTTTTATTTACATTCTCCATAAGTTGCACTTAAGGGGGGTTGTTGGTCTAATTAAATGTGTTGTACCTTGTCCTAGGTCATAATTACACCTTAGTTAAGTTTACTTAGGGACCACATAGGAGGTAGTTGGAGATTTTCCACCTTTGGTGAACTTATCATGTTATTATTTTATCACTTCTACCTTTGATGGACATATCATGTGATTACCTCTCCACCTTTTGTGGGTGATCCACCATTTATGGCGATTATCACATCATCACTTTTCCACTTTAGGTGGATTGATAGCTTTTCATAGTTGTCTCATGTCATAAGAGTATGACACTTGTCATAATTTTATGCCCTTCTATGTTTTCACCTTAGCTATATAACCAAGGGGTCTCGTATGTACTTACAATCATCTCATATCATTGAATCATATTGATAAGAATAAAGTTTATTCTTCTCACATTTTATTCTTTTTTGTGATTTCCATTTGGTCTCAAGATCTTGGCAGCCATAGCCAATTCTAACAATATCCATATGAAATAACATAAGCTTTGTTTAATCACACACGTATCACTTCGTAACTTCATAAGAATTAAAGTTTTACAATAATATTTCATGAATTTTTTAGACACTGAAAAATGTCTTGATTGATATCATGCACTTGAAATAGTTTTACTAACATCATTTCCTCTAAAACCCATTCTCTTTTCACGTAATTGATTAAATTATCCTAGTTATTTAATTAATTATATCATTTTCATTTGTATACACCTAAAATTGGTGTGCAAAATTCTAATTAATTAAATACGAATTATTTGATTAATTATCCTAATTTCCTCTATTGTTTGAATAAATAGAAATATTTATTTATATAGTTCACGTTCACATTCACATTTAAATTCTTTTGATATCTCATCTTAATTAAATAAATAAAATTAAATACTTTGTTTGATTTAATTATCAAATCCCTATTTTATTCTATCACATCAATCTTAAATTAATTAAACAAAGATTAAAACACTTTATTGATTAATTGCTATATTCGTATGTTTAATTTTATAAACAACTTCTATAGTTCATTTTATTAAATTATTTATCCCTCTTTTGCTAATTTATTTAAATCAAAATATTTTAATAAAGGCATAAAGAATATTCCATCTATATTTCCTCAAAAATGAATTGCATATCCTATGTCTAATTTATGTCTAAAATATATGTCACAATTAATGCTTTGAAACTTCATGGGAGGTTTTGGAGACAAATTGGAGACAAATTCCAAATTATTCTCTCAATCCTCCTCCATCAATCTTTCCTCTTCTCTTGCTTGGTGTTTTCATGGGTAGAGACAATCACCAAAATTCTCTCAATCTCCTCCATCTCTCACCATTCAATCCTCTAAATTGAATCCAAACCTCTCAATGCCATCCCTGTGCATTTCTACAGCCAAAAAAATCTATAAATAAAGCCTCATTCAACCAAGAAAGGATACCGATAATCTAACTTATGCACTCTTACTCTACAGGAATTCAAGCATCAAACACTCAAACATCCAGCATCCAACAATCAAGATCTCATATCATGGCTGCCTCATGTAGCTGCATTCATCTGTTTCCATGTCAATTCATGCTAATTTAGTTTATTTATCATCTAGTATTATCACATTAAGCTCCATATCATTGTATTAGCATCCATCTCATTCTTCAGATAGTCATTTTAATAGTCACATTTCTTACACGATCTGAGAGCTACAGTGATTTAATAAATCTTTGGAGATAGAGAACAATATGACGTTTTCAGTAAATTATTGCTTTGAATTGATTCATTTAGCTTTGTCTTTGATATAATGTCGTATTAAGAAGTGTATTTTGTGATTTACACATTATTCACACTTACAATTTGGTGCCCACCATGGGGCATTAACCCTAATTTTATCAAATTTTTTGAACAGTGTCATGCAAGTTCCCGACGTGTTTTGTTTTAGCACTTTCGTCAAACACTATAGCGCTTTCATGGCAAACTAAAACGCTTTTATGCTCTATTTCAATGCTTCTATGTTACTACAACGCATCCGTAAATTTTTTTAGCATTTTCAACTTTAGCGCTTCCATGACCTATTTCAGCGCATCAATGATTTAGCACTTCTGTGGCAAACTTCGATGCTTTTGTATCTTGTTTTGACGCTTTCATGTTATAGCGCATCAGGTAAAAGTTATAGCGCTTCAGTGGAATGTTCCAACATTTTTGTAAAATCAGTCTGGATCTAACGTGGCCGTGGCCAGATTTTAATTTTTTTCACAATTGGACTAAAATTTATCAATCCTAGGATAGTCACTTCTGGTTTCTAAAAATTATCAATCCTAGGATAGTCATTATTTTGCAGTATAAGTTAAAAAGAAACATCATGATTTTTGTGAAGCAACACCTTCACATAGATTATAAATTTTTTTTTTGGGCGTAAAACATAACAACTTATATGTTGTGCTTGTGGTGATTAGGCTTATGCACTCCCCTTAATTGGGTGATCAAAGTGCCATATTCACTTTTACTTCATGCTATTTACACTTTATTAAATCCTTTAGAAGGCCTGCCATAGTGGGAAAAAGTACTCACCCTACAGTAATGACCTAAGTGAGAACACCTAAAGTCAAGGATTCCAACCCACTATAATAAAAATGCAAGTTGTTGATGAATTTCCAACTTGAGAATAGTGAGCAAGATAACCATCCCTAAAATCTTTGTTCTAAAGATTGGGAGGTCTCCTGAGGGAGTTTATCAATTGTCGCACCGCACAGAAGCCCTATCTACAAACCATCGAGTAGTATCCCGCTGAGTCAGTGTCCATTCATTGTCATACTCACAATGCAAGGGGAGGGAAGAGTCTACCCCCAAGACACTCACCATATAATTTCCAAGGACTGTTTGCTCAGAGAACGAGAAATCCAACTTTGAGTACGTGCCTGGAAATTACAAAAACATGGGCGCCCTCTAGGGGGTGACACGGATGTGTACGTCAACACAATTCAAGATGTGGGTTGTGAGTATAATGATGACCTATTTTTCCTTAAGTGTGAGTCTATCTGATTTGTGTATAATTGTCAAAACAACCCGTGAAAATCAATAAGGACCATTTGTGGTTCTTGAACATACATGATCTATTGAGTTAAAACAATTATTCATAATTTCTTGTTGTGTTTTCACAAATTTATTAAAATTAGATTAAAGATCATCTTGAAAACAAAAAAATTCAAGTTAGGTCAGAAAATCCATGCTTCAAAAGTGGAATTCCACCACGTTTGTCAAAAAATAAATCAAAACCCAAGAGACCTTTCAGTTATCAAGATAAATTAAGAAGAGGGTGCTTTCTATATCAAAATCAATTTTTTTTTTAAAACATAGAACATTCATCCATAGATATCATGATTTTGCTAGGGGTCACACTTTAGATTACGTAGTAGAACCACTCTATTCATGAGCCTTCTTCCAAAGGAGAGGTCTCACATAGTGTCACAACCGTAGTCAGCGCATACATCATTCTTATCTTCCACAATCCATGATATAGTATGCCACAAGCCCAGATCAGATTTTATAATAGAGAGTCATAAAAATCCTATTTTTAGCGCTCTGAAAACCTGTTTCAACTCTTCGGGTCATTGTTTTAGCACTTATGTGAAATAGCGCTTTCGGGCACTGTTTTAGCGCTTACAGTCTTTATTTTAGCACTTCCATTAAACAACGCTTTCATCATCTGTTTCAGTGCTTTTGGGCACTGTTTCAATGCTTTTGTCAAGATAACGCTTCCATCGATTTATGTAGTGCTTTTGAGTACTATTTTAGCACTTTTGTCAAGATAGCGCTTCTGTCACCTATTTCAGGGCTTCAGAACTCTGTTCGAGTGCTTTTGTGAAATAGCGCCTCTGTCCTCTATTTTAGCACTTTCAAAATAAAGAGTTCAAAAATCTTACCAGTCAGTCAGTCAGTCATTTTATCCACAATTTTTATCAGAACCAAGTTTCTTTTTATCAGAATCACTGTCTAGAGACCGAGAACAAATAGGTTTATACAAATTTCCAATCTTATCAACTAAAACAAGATCTTGCAAATCAAAAGTGTCAAATCAAAATACATAATCGATTACTACACTGAAGTTTCATCATCAGGATATTATCATCCCTTATCACAAAACCAAGTATATTAATCAAATTTTTAACATAGTCTCATCAATAAGATCAGTCATCTTATTCAACTTTGTTAAAAGTTCAATTGACTTTTCCTAGCATAGAAGATCAACATTTCGAAAGAAAGGGTAAAAATTTGTATGCCAATCTTCACTAGATCCCAAAAGTAGAAACTCTTAGAGCAAGAACTTGAAACATCCGAAACAATGGTAGAAGAAAATCCTTGGAACAATTTGAACCAAAATGATAAGAACGAAATAACTCCAGAGGATATTCAAATAGCTCAACAAGATCCCAAGTTCCATAAATTTATGGAAAAGATCTTAGAACAAGATATGGAGAAGTATCTTTTGATGTTGGGTGAATCAAGTGCCAAACTTCCCAAGGACTTTGACATGAATCATCTGAAGGAAGCACCCAAAACAAGTGAGACTGAAATACTGCAACCTACACAAATAATAGATCCAGTTGCTGCTTTGACATCTCAAATGCAAATGTTACAACAACAAATACAAGATATGGAAAAAGGAAATACCAAAAGATATGTGATACAGGACATTTTTCCTTATCCTTTCGATGCAATAGTTGATCTGATAACTTTTCCTAGACACTGTGAGATTCCAAAATATGATAAATACAATGGAAGAACAGATCCAATAGATCATATCAGGGAATTCAAAAAAATGAGCCTCGAGTTTTCCCAAGAGGAAATTTACTTAATGAGATTATTCCCAAGGAGCTTGGGAGGATCATGTATAGAGTGGTTTTCAAAACTACAACCACGTATTAGAACTTTTGAAGAACTTGTCAGCAAGTTCATCTCCTAGTATTCCTTTAACATCCAACATGATGTTACAATAAATAATTTTTATAACCTAAAGCAAAACAAAGGGGAGACATTCTTGTCTTTTCTTTAAAGATGGTGATGATTGTTTGCTAGATATCCTTGATCCATTCCTCAGGAAGCAAAAATGGAGTTGTTCATTGACAACTTAACAAAGGAAATGAGTTATAGACTTGAATTGCAATGTCCTCCCACATTCAAAAAGGTAATAGAAAATGGTCTTAAAATTGAGGAGGCACTAGTCAAAAGAGGAGTTATCAAACATTTCAATGATAAAAAAAATAACACAAATAACTCCAATCAATACTCAAGCAGTAATAAGCCAAAATTCTGGCAAAAGAATCGAAACACAACTACCAATGAAACAACAAATGATTCCCAAAATGTCAAACCGGTTTTCAACTTGACAACATATACATCAAAGAATCAAAACAATGATCAAATTTTCAAGTGAAATGTCATACAAAGAAATGAGATCGTAAAAACACAGTCATATCAGAAACCATCAAACCAGCGTAGGTTCACACCTTTAGGCCAAATGATAGAATCAACAATGAAAGAATTAGTCACTAGTGGCCTTATCACTGCATGGGAAGCCCGATTCTAGGATCCAAAGGGAAAACCACCATGGTGGAATGACGTAGATTACTGCAACTTCCATAATAACAAAGGCCACAAAACCAATGATTGTATGGAGTTGAAGCATGCAATACAAGATTTGATCGACAACAATAAAGCATATGTGGAAACACCCCAAAACAATAACTATCATTCGACCTTCAAGGACCCTTTGCCAAACTATAACAAAGGAGCATCAGCATCCTCAAATAGCAAAGGGAAGAACATCAACCATGTCTTTGAAACAACAATCCTTTGTCTATCTAGAATAGAGAGTGATCATACAGTTGGTCACAACATTAGTGAACCCAAAATCAATAACACTACCCCTTTGGACTTGCTCCCAAGCATACAAAACTCTGATAATCAAATCAATGTCTTGAAAATCAGAGACCGTCAGGAACATCAACTAGCAAATGTAATGACTAGGGGACAATCCATGGTAGTGTTAAAGGGAGTTGGGTCTATACATGCAGTTCCACCTCCATCTCATTATAACATTGTTGATCAACTACAAAACATCCCTGCACAGATATCAATACTAGAACTCCTTAAATTATCACCATCACATAAGGAGGTTCTGGAACAAGCACTAATAGCCACTATGGTACCAAAGAACTATGGTGAGACATTTGACTACCCCACATTGTCTATCATTCACTGAACAAGATGATATCTCACTAAACCATCCCCATAATACTGCACTCCATATTGAAGTCTTAATCCACAATCATCGCGTCAAGAGAGTCTTAATAGATGGGGGAGCTAGTCTGAACACTTTCTCTCTCAAGTTAATTCATGCACTAGGGTATTCAAATGATGCTATTGATGCCCAAAGAAAAATGACTATCAAAGTATATGATGAGGAAGAAAGATTGTCTAAAGGCTTGATTATGCTACCCATTCAAGTGGGGCCAATGATGAAACATATAGCATGTCAAGTGTTGGTAAAAGAGTTAACATACAACATACTCTTAGGATGACCATGGATCCATGAAATAAAGGTTGTGCCTTCAACTTATCATCAATGTTTGAAGTTCCCAATAAATGGACAAGAGGTCACTATATCTGCTGATTGTAATCACCCTCAACATTGTGACACCCTTAGGATCTCTTAAGATACCTTGGTGCCACACAACAGGGAAGCATCAAGTTCAAAATCATCCAAAGAAGAACAACGTCCAAGTATCACCACCAAGTGGGTAGAGAAGAAGGGTAAAGAAAAAGAGATAATTCCTGTTGAAACTCAATCAACGGATAATCCAGATCAACAAACTTCTTTATCACAAAAATTTCAAGAGCAAGTCCAATTGATAGACAAGGGAATGGTAACATATTCTATGGAGCAATCACTTAACCTATCATAATTAATGCCATCTCCCAAGACATATGATCAACCATCTATGATAAAATCTCAAACATCATTACCAATCATAGTTCTTGATGAAATTTTTATCAAAAAAGGTCCCATAGAGAATGAATCAGACAGCAAAGCGATCCTGGATTGGCCATACAAAGATGAGGAACCATCTACATCAGATATCAGTATCAAAAATGTCAATATTAACACTGATAAATATGGAAAAGGAAAAGATATTTTAGAAAAAATGGGGTATGAAGGAAAAGGACCTATTGGATTAAGAAAGGATGGAATCATAGAGCCTATTACACCCCTCACTCTCCACTCAAAAGAGAAGTGAGGAATGGGATAATCTAATGAAGAAAAATGAGAACTGGAAAAGAAGGTTGTAGAAAGAATCCTTCAACTTAGAAATAGCTCTGAGACAAATTCAAATGAATATGAATGGGATTCATGTTTCGATGTATCTTTCACAAATATTCATATTGATGTCATCCAACAATATACACCTATGGGTGTGCAGGGCCAAGGTTCTAGGTCTAGACCAATCGTGGCAGGGTCACTAAATATCGATGATTCAAGTGGGGAAGAACAAATCTCGAGTGAGCTAGATGATATTGAAGAAGGTACCATCATTGACCTCGATATTCCAATAAGCAACTATGATGAAATGGCTATCCAAACCCTTACATCCATCAACCCAAATGAATCTGATGACCCCATGCCACTAATCCATCCTGAACTCATTTACTGGGAACCTATCGAATGTTTGACTATACCAATATTTGCAGACGATGATGCCATCATAACTTTCCTATGTCATAGTGAACCTAGTACAATTTCTATTTGTAATACTCATAAAAATATGACTCAGCAGGAGGGTGTCAAATCTTCCAGTTGCAAAAATGAAAATAGGGAAAATAGATCTAATGGTGAAAACCATTCTATGGCAGTATTAGATTTGAAAAAAGAAAAAATAAAGAATGCATCTAATGGTGAAAACATTTCTGAGGCACTAAAGGATGGAGGATATGACACTCTTCTGGAAAATTATCATGAGCGATCATTAGTCCTGGTAGAACCAACATAGTCTGTGAACATCAGAACTGAAGAAAAGACAAAAATCCTACATCTGGCAGAATCCATGACAGATAAAGAGAGACCGAAATTCATCAATTTATTTAAAGAAAGAAGCATCAACTTCGCTTGGTCATATTCCGATATGCCAGGCTTAGACCCAAATATGCTCATGCATCACTTGTCTTTGCCCACAAGAATCAAGCCTATCAAACAAAAATTGAGAAAAATGCATCCCCATATCGCATTAATGGTAAAGACAGAGCTAAATAAATTATTGGATGCTGGATTCTATAGACTACGCTGAGTGGATATCAAACATTGTACCTATTTCAAAGCCATACAATAGCATTAGGATATGCATAGATTTCAGGGACCTAAATAAAGCATGCTCAAAGGATGATTTTCCATTACCAAATATAGACATCATCCTGGACTTGACCATAGGGCATGCCATGTTGTCAATCATGGATAGTTTCTCTGGGTACAATCAAATAAAAATAGCTCTAGAAGATCAAGAAAAGATGACTTTTACATGTCCATGGGGAACTTACTACTGGAACATCATGCCATTTGGTCTGAAAAAGGTAGGACCCACTTATCAAAGAGCAATGATGAAAATCTTCTATGATATGATGCACACCTTCATGGAGGATTACGTGGATGACATCTTGGAAATATCTGGTACTAGGGAAGGACATCTTCATATCCTAGACAAAATCTTTACACGGCTAGAGAAATTCAATGTCAGGTTAAACCCCAAGAGGTGTGTCTTCGGGGTCACATCAGCAAAACTCTTAGGGTACATTGTCTCAAAAAAAGGCATTGAAGTGGATCTAGTGAAAGTCAAAGTGATAATGGAGATGCCACCTTCTAAAAATATCAGTCAACTCAGATCACTATAGGGAAGGCTCCAATCAATCAGAAGATTTATGTCCTAGCTGGCGAACAAAAGTCATCCTTTTAATCACCTATTGCATAAAAATGTGATTTTCAAATGGGATAATGGGTGTGAAACAACATTCAATCAAATAAAACAGTATCTAATGTCACTACCTATTCTCATACCACCAACAGAAGGAAGGCCTCTCATTTTGTATATTGCAACAACAGATATCTCTTTGGGGGCACTATTAGCGCAAGAGGATTATGAAGGAAAAGAACATGCCATCTACTATATCAGCAAGACATTAAATGGATATGAAATAAATTACACTTTCATAGAGAAATCTTGCTTCACGATGGTGTTCGCTACTCAAAAGTTGCGACACTATATGTTGACTCATACAATCAAGCTAATAGCAAAGATCGATCCTTTAAAATATCTACTCAGTAAAGTTTCCTTAACAGGTAGACTGGAAAAGTGGGTCATGCTATTAAGTAAATTTGACATTCAATATGTAGAGAGAAAGGCAATGAAGGGATAGGAAATCGTTGAACAATTAGCTAAGGCTCCTTTACCAGATGATCGACCAATGACAATGGAGTTTCCAGATGCAGACATTCTGACAGTGATGCCCCAACAATGGGTATTATATTTTGATGGATCATACACACAACGAGGATTAGGAGCAGGGACTTTGTTCATCTCTCCACAAGGACACACCATTCCAAAATCATATAGACTAATGTTTCAGTGTACAAATAATGTGGCAGAATATGAAGCATTGATCATTGGGGTCAAAATAGAAATTCAATGGAAGTGTGAACCCCTAAACCTAAAAATACACAAGAGCAACAAAACACATTAGGTTGTTAGATCAAATGCACGCAAACAATTATGAAATATTCCCCATGAAATCCATCTATTTAAAATAAAATTAGGAAAAATGAAGAACACAAAACAAGAAATCAAACTAAATCCTAATTAAGCCAATAGATTAGTTATCCCATGGGAGAATTGGTGCCAATGAAGTGTTGCAATTGGCCCTTTCCCAATTCCTAAGTTGCAATGTTGAATGATTGAACAATGGTCAAATCTCCAAAGATATTTGAGCATAACCTTGTTACAATTTGTGAAAATGGTGAATGATTGAGTGAGATGGGAAAAATTAGCTCTGAATGTGAAGAAAGTAACTTTGCATCAAGATTGTGGATATGATGAAGTTGAGTATAGTAAGTTCACACAAATTGTGGATGATTGAATGAGAGGAAGAGTCTCTCATTTATAGATTTCCAAAATAGAAGAATAAATGAAATTGACCAATGTGGGATCATTCAACATCCAGTGTCCAAGTGCCACTTGTCAAGATGTGAATGGTTGAGGAATGAGCACATTTTGGTCAATGTGCATGATAAATGCCATTGGATTCAAATTTGAATTTTGAATGTGACATGTTGGGGGGAGAGAAGAATGGAGTTAATGTCACTTGGCTCAATGCATAAGGACATGTAAGAGGCATTGAATGCCTTGTTGGAAGGACCAAGCCCATTTGAATTTGAATTCAAATTGAGGGAATATTCCCTTTTGATGCCATGTTGAGAGAAAATAGATGAATTAACTAAATCAAAGTAATTGATTTATTGTGTAACTTGCATTCTCTAGAGGATTTTAATGAGAGGGATTAACTTAATCAGCGTTTGATTAATTTAATGAGGAATTAGGAGATGTGACAATTTAGACTTAAATTTATGAATTGATTTAAATCAAATTGAGAAGAAGGGTTTAATTAAATAAATGATTTTGATTTATTTAACTAAAGGGGATAATGTTAGATTAAATTAAATAATGTTTAATTTATTCAATTTAATAAGAAGGCTTTAGGGATTTAATTTAAAATGAATTATTTAAATAAATAGAGAAAGATGATTAATTAAATTAAATTGATTAATTTAATCACCAGAGGAGAAAGACCTAATTAAATAAATAATGATTTATTTATTTAAGGGATGAAAGGTGTTGATAAGCTGAGAGTATGATTCAAGATGAAATGATGTTAGTAGGATGAGAATCAAGTGCATGTATATTTTACATGTCTATATTTTGCCCCTCTTTGAAGCAATGTACTTGAGGCATTGATTCAAAGAATAAACTATTGTGATCAAAGTTCAAAATTTATCAATTTTTCAGATGCCCCACTAGTGCCCCAGTGAGAAGGATTACGCTGGTATACTGCCCCCTCGAGAAATCGAATGGAAATTTATGATTTTCAGATCGAGATCACGATAAAATGTGAGAGTGGTTCTATTGATCAGAGGATGAAAGATAATTTTGTGATGTAGACAATTCTGATGATGTATAGACAGTCATCGACCATGGGTAGCCTCGTGTATATTTTTATACAACACACTGATTTTAGATAGAAATGTTAGTAAATGTAGAAGAATAAGAAGAATAAGATGGATGGAAGGAGGATCCACACAAGTTCACATTATTACCGATGATGATGATTTGCTTACCAGGAGTTGGGATTTTCAAAGGGCCAATTACTTTATGTTTGATAACACACATAGGTATGATGCATCAAGGTATAAAGAACCAGGATGGCATTGTACCTAGTGTGATGGACTTTGACTCGATAATCAGATATGTGTATTCTTGTTCACACTTAGCATACATACTTCATTCAAGATATAGTTCAGACATTCTAAACATCTCGGGCCAAAACACAAGAAAGCAAGCTTTCCTATGTGGTCAACAAGATATCTAAAACACCCTCCCTACAAACCAAACAAAGCATGCATGACTAAGTTATTTTACAAGTGTATCCCACAAGCATAGTAAATAAAAGAGACAATGATATTTGCCCCATTTCTTTCTCTCTAAACATGTTTTGTTTAGGCATCATCAAGAGGTCCTTGAAACAAGTGCAAAATAAGATAAGTCACAAAGACCAAGACAAAGTAAACAAACAAGCTGATGTTATTCATATCGCTAGCCAAGGCTAAACTACTGTAGGGTACCTTATGTCCATCATAGGAAAGCTTCATCCTAGGACATGTAGTGATCAGGGTTTGATGGGACATATTTGAATGATAAGCTATTGATACTCCGAGTTGACCAACTTGCTTGCTTACTGACTTAGACTTGAGAGACTTTAATGATTTGGATGTTCACTTTTGAACCTGCTAGACTTGCTTCTAATTGACTCACTAAAGGGTGAAGGTGACAATTAAATTTATTATGAGTGATGAGAAATCATGGGTGAAAGCGAGATGAAATGGGTGCATCATTGTGGATTTTAAGATATTTTGAGGCTATTTTTGGTATTTTCATATTTTATGATGAAAGGACTAAATTAAAGACCTATCCTAGGGGTCTCGAGAGCTGATCCATAGATAATCCTTTCCTACGTTATACACGTAGAGACCACATAGTTCGAATGATGATAGAATGACTTGATGGACAAATGGATTTCCCTTTTTTTGCTTAAAGGACTGACTTAAGATGCAGACTAGATGGGCAAATGGATTGCCAATGTGATGGACACCTAAAGGACTGACCTTACTGTCTCGAGGGATGATCAAAGATCAACCTTGCCTATGTTCAAGCTCAGAGATGACTTAGTTCGACAAGGTGAAAGACTAACAAGAATCAATGATGAAATTTGAAGTTTTTTTGATATTTCGACATGCTTTTGAGTTTTTTGATGATTTTGGATGAATTTTTTGATTGTTTTTGGTTTTCTTCACATGATTTTGACAATTTGGATTTGGATATGTGATGATAACAGTGCTTTGGTTTGGGATTTTGTTGAAAACCAAGCTTAAGGTTGATTGATCAGATCAATGGATTGTTAGTTTGACTAAGTGTGGTAAGTCAAACAAGGTGATAATGCACTTGTAAACTCTAGGAAATTGTGTTATCTTAGAGTAAGCTCGTACAAAAGTGGATGGTCTGACTAAGTCTATTAAGTTAAACAAGATGATAATGAACTTGTAAACTCTAGGAAGTTGTGTTATCCTAGAGTAAGCTCGTACAAAAGTGGATGGTTTGAATAAGTGTGTTAAGTCAAACAAGATGATAATTGATTGGATTCATATCGATCAAGATTGATGAAGCTTGATTTGGAACCAAATTTTTTTGATGATTTGATGTGACACAGATGTACACATTAGATGCAACTGATATGGATTATTTGGATTGATATTCGATGAAAGATAAAACTTGATAAAGAACATCATCTTTTCAAAATATTCCATGGGCAAGTGATTTGGATCTTTGGCCCACAAATGCTTTGACCAATTTGATTTTATGTTTTTCAATGTTCGGATTGCCACATAACTTGGAGCATATAGATCAAGATTTATTCTTGAAGCAAGATGCAAATATTTGCCCCCAGTGTCTAGCAATGTTTGAATGGCCATGGATTCTTGGATAGGTGTGTAGATAGATGGATATGGTAAGCATGCAAAGGATGCCAAGCATTATCTTGTGACAAGATAAGGTGTTCAAATAGTGGGTGCTCATTTGAATGATGCTTCAAGGCTCAGATAATGTTGGGTAGGATGGGATCAATGAAAATGACCCATGTCAAGATGTCTACCATAAGAAAGTATAAAGTGTGCACCAAAATTTCATCAAGATCTAGATAAGGTAGATAGATGGTAATGGGTTAGATAACCGACTCATGGATGGATGGATGATATGGATGGAAAGTTGGCTTTATTATGGATGCGATAAGATGCTATCTCTTGAAAAGGTACACGTAGATGCTCGATTCTACACATGATGCCTATTTTCCAGGTTTTCATCATGGTACTTGTCCAAAGTTCCACATAAGTGGTTTTCACTAGATAATGATTTTTCTCTTGACTGTTTTCAATCCTTTTTTTTATTTTTTTGGATTTTAATATTTTTATATTTTTTTTGTATTTTCTGAGAGATTTTAAGCTAATGTTGAATCACATGGTACTACTGATGTAGATGCTTCTTTCATAACATTCCATCGCTATCCTACTTGAATCAGTTGCTTTGCCAAGATACGTGCACTTGAATGCAAATTTTGAGATCCCTGATCTACTTTGCTGATACTGGAGTTAACTCCATCTCTGTGCACACATCACGATAAAGTGCCTTCTAAATCCTTATGGTGAAGGGTCACTGCCAATGCATGGTCAATGTGAGAATTGGATACCATGCATGGAGGTGTGGATGGAGTGTGTTTAGGGATAAAAGATGGATTGGTTGATAGTTTGGAACCTTTGACTCTCCAAACTTGGGAAGATGAGCAATGATGGGTGGATATGAAAGTGTGCATGGAATTAGGACCAACTGATTGATAAAATTTGCATGTCGCTTAAGAAGCCTGATTTTTCCTTTGTAGACATCTTTGATGGATACTTTTCCCTTTTTTATTTTGCCCCATAGTTTCTTTGACTAATGGAGTTTGATAGGGATAATCTTTATTTGTATTCTTTGGTATCCATATGTATTTGATTTGTCTAATATGCTTCTTAGCTTCTTTTGATTTCATGACATTGTTCATGTTTTGATTCAAATACCCCTTATTTTTATGTTGGTCCCAATTTGTGGATGGGGTGATGGGTGGATGGAGATTCGTGATACGGCAGATTGTAGTATTGACATTGGTTTCATCATAAGGATCTTTCGTGCCCCCTATGTTGACATTTTCTTGTGACAAAGTTGCCCCCAGTTTTGTGGAAGTATGTTCATATCCCTTGCTTTTCGAATAACCAAGGCCTTTATGCTTAGGATTGACAACAATCTGCACTAGTTCCAAGATACCCTGTTCATGTAGGCCTAATCCTCTACCCTAATAATTCATCTGCTAAAATTTTTTATTTGCAAAAGGATATGATCTACCTTGGAAACAAGGTGTTATTCCTTCTCTGCTTTATGGTGGATCTTCAAAATTGATAGCTTCTTTATTGATGAGGTAGCTTTCCCTAAGAAAGGTAAGTGATCCAACTTTATAAGTGATAGGCTCCTCCATATGTGCAATGACTGCTTGATTGATATCTTTAGCTTGATCTTGTGAGATATCAAATTGTAGTGCTTCTTCCAGAGCTATTGATGATTCACTATCCTTGTAAAAGTCTTCCTCATGATTTATTCTTGATATTCTTTCACATGATGTTTCTGATTCAGAACTTCTGTAGAAACCTTCTTCATGACCCATTTCTAACATGTCTCTACATTTCTCTATATCGTGATCATGTGTACAAATGTTAAGAGTAGGAGACTCTTGTTTGTTGGTAATGATTTCAAGAGTACGAGACTTTTTTTTGAATGAAGATCATCCATGTGTCCATCCAAAGAAAGCATCTCATGGGTAGATGGAGGAGTATGTCCTATATGGATATGATCATCATTTGTGACATCTTGAATAGATAAAAGAGTGCCCATTAGATCATTATAGTATTTTGGAGATAAGAATTCTTGATCTTGACTAGTTTTGGAATTACTTTCGATATGTTTTGGATCAAGTTCTTGACATGGGTTGATTTCAAAGGATGGATTGATTTCTTGGATATTTTCATTAGGCATGGAAAGTGGCTTAATATCCTCTTGATCTTTTAATGGACTTGGATCAAATGGTGAGTTAAGGATTCTTTCACTATTCTCAACAGTGAGGTCGAAGGATGTCAGTATGTCTTGGGAAGGACCATTGCAAGACCTTGATGGAATATTTTGATCATGCTTTGGAATACGTTCTTGAGAGATTTCCTCTAACTTGTTAGGTGATGTAGAGACATTGTCAACATGATCATTGGTGGATGGATCATGGATTATGTTAGTGGGATCAAATAATGTCAACACATCTTGAAATAGATCACTAAAAAGTGGCTCTTGATGTATGGCGAGTTGATCATTAGATGGGATAGACATATCTTCAAGGTGTTCATTGATGGGTCGATTTCAATCATGGTCTTCAAAATTTATGGTTGATATATTGTCAATATTTTCAACCATAGTATCAAGTGATAACCTTTTTTGGATTAGATCATTGTTGGGCACCATTGGTGAGTTTTGATCATGATTGAAAAGTGGTTCTTGGTGTGTGTTGATTTGATCGTTGGATGAGATGGAAACATCCTCAAGGTGTTCATTAACATATTGATCTTGATTTTTAATTTCAACAATTATGGTGGGAATCTATTGCAATCTTTGTTGAGTGAGTAATGCGTGTGTTTGTTGCTGAGCCAACAACGCTTGTTGTTGGTCGTGTCATTGTTGTGCTTGTTGTTGAGCTACTTGTTGATGCACTTGTTGATGGATTGCTTGCAATAGTGCCATGAATTGTGTTTGCTCCTATTGAGCCTGGTGTTGGGCTTGAGCTTTAGCCTATGCTTGTTAGGCTACTTGAGACACTTGCACAACTTGTGCAGCTTGTTGGGCTTGAAGTGCCTTTTGGCGGGCAGCTTTTTGTGTGGCTTGCAACATGATGGAGAATGAATTTTTCATGTTGTGTTTTGGTGGTGGTGGTGGTGGTGGGTTGGGGATGGTGTTGATTGTTGGGATTGCTTGGATGGTTGCCACCTGTTGTTGCGATATCGATGGAAAAATGAGATGATTTGGTATGATGTTTTGATTTGGCATGATAGATTGAAATTGAACATTTTTTTGGTTGAGAATCATATTACCTTGATTTAGGTAACATTTATTTTGCATGGTGTTACCTTCTCTTGGATCAATACCTAGAGTCATCAACATATTGCTTGGATTTTGAACAACATTGATGGGATTTTGAAACATGTCTACCCCAAAATTTACCAAGTGTGGATTTGAAATGGTCATGTTTGGTAAAGTTGCACTTGGAATGTTTGGATTTGGTGGGATAATGTTGTTTGTAAAAATCATGCATTGAGCATTTGGTTGATAGATTTGCAAATTTGGACTTTGATTTAAATTTACCATTGGGAAAGGTGTTCCAAACTTTGGATTGGGAATACTCACATTCATTGTACTTTTGAGGTTTGGAGGAGATAATGATCCCATATTTGGATTGCATAAATGTGAGCTTTGATAATCAATTGGTATTGTGAGACTTGGATAGTTTGGTTGAATAAAATTGCTCATGATGTATGAATTGAGTTTAAATTCCATGTTCCTCTTGTGTTTTGACCTTGTTGACCTGTAAGGGGTTTAGGACCAATGATGAGATGGAGGATGAAAGGTGTGAATGATATGGGTATTTTGAACTTTTAGGAGCTTTGGATCAATGCTACACTTTATGAGTTTTTTTGATTTGATTTTGATTGTGGATAGTTTGACTAGGTGTGTTAAGCCAAATGAGGTGATGGTAAACTTGTAAACCCTAGGAAGTTGTGTTATCCTAGGGAAAAATCACATAAGAGAATGAATTGGCTAAGTGTGTTAAGCCAATCAAAGTGATCATGAACTAGTAGACCTCAGGAAGTTGCGTTATCCTATAGGCAAATTTGTTCAAGAAGATTGATAATTTGACTAGGTGCATTAAGTCAAACAAGTGATGTTGATTTTCCAAAAGTCTAGTATGAATGATGTTTCCAAGGTTCCAAAATTTATTGGTGAGGTGGGATTTGATTGATGTTTGAGAGATGGGTGAAGTGATGATTTGATCCTAGATGACCCTATGAGGACTTATTTACAAGACCAAGGTAATGAAGAACATTCTTTTCCCGAAAAGAAGTTCAAACCAAAAGATCAATGTTCGCATGGAAACCAAATGACTCAAAAGGGACCAAGCACATGTGTGGTTCAATTATTTTTACCACAAACACTTTCTTGATTATGATTTTCAAACTAAATGTTCAATACCCTAATTTTCTTTCATCGCACAAAGTGCATTATGTGGAAATCAAGGAAATCAAGGCAAAGGTTTCCTAATGTTTAACCTTGGTGAAAACAAATGATGGTAAAATCCAAGCACTTAGAAACCTCTAAGGATATGATCCCTAGGGAAAGCAAGAGTACTTAGATTCGTCAAAGGATATTTGTTTCCTCCAAGGGGTTTGAAATTCAAAGCTTTTGTGAATGATTGTTTTCAAAAGTTTCCCGGACCAAGCAAGGTATTCTTCTTTTCCAAGAACTTTTTACAACCCTAGGATGATGAGACAATATTGTGTTGGGTTCCCACTTGGACGAATCCCGCTGCGCATATTTTGTGTGAATGGCTAAATTATTGACCACACTAGCTCCCCTCCATGACACACACTTCTCGATTCAGCAAAGCATTAGTACCCATGAATCTCCCATGGCATACTTTCCATCTCTACAACAAAACCACATGTATAACGTGGGGCGGCTTCAAAGGACATGACCTTTTGCACCAACAAAATAGACAAGGATTTGGCCTCTTTCTAATCAAAGGGTTTTAATGCGAGCATTCCATTCGTGGGGGATTATCCAACATCAGCGAGAGTCCATTTTTGTGCATCTCATCAGAATAATCCTCGTGATTCTTGAACTTTCCTCAAGAATCCACACTTATATACCAGTTGGAAGTCGTTTGGCTTTAACATGTTCCTAGTTGGGTCATTCCCTTGGGTGATTACTTTTTCCCACAAGGCAGGCCCACTAAGATAAACAAAAGCAAGTACACTTATTCATAGTTCAATCAACCTTTGTTTAGAAACAAAGGGAGAGCACACGCCATAAGCCTACTCACACTCGCAAAGTGTTTTGTTCAGTTTTAAACCCAATAAATGAAGTGTGGAGGTAATAATTTTGAAAAATTAATATCACAAAAATACTTTTGATTCTCAAGATCGTTGTGAGGCACAAAAGAAGCGCATATGCCTTTTAGATGATATTACTTTGTTAAAAGGATTACAAGGCACAAAAGCACATGTTCATTTTAAATCCCTCAAAGCAATAATGAGTTATTTTTAAGCACCAAAGGAAATGTGAGATTGTTTTGTTCAATTTTTATCCTTTAAATAAAATCTTGTATGTTTGTCTAAGGTTCTTTTTAGCCCCTTGGCAACTTTGAAAAGAAATTTGATTGTTTATTTTAGAGCCCAAAAGAAATTTTAGTGTCTCAAGAGCATGAAAGTAAAAAAATTTATTAGAAAGGGATTATAAGTTCTCCCAAAGTGTTTAAAAATACTTGATACAATGATATGATAAATTCATAAAGACCACTTGGCCTTCGTTTTTCCTTCCTTCACTTTTGATCAAAAAATTTCCTTTTTAAGCAAATTTCAACAATTTTTTGATTTTTCCATTTTTGGTAATTTTGCATCTATGACTTTGAGTCCTATTTTTTTAGAAAAAGATTATAAAGATAATATGGGATGAATTGCCAGCTAACATCCTAAATTTGAAACATGGACTTCAACTTATTAATAGAAACAACTTTCAAAAAATTAAGGAAAAACTTTAAAATGTCATTTTGAGGGCCAAGATGAAAGTTTGAAGTCCTGGAAATGTGCCAAGATGGCATCCAACCTCGGGAAGTTCATGCATCACAAAAAAAGGTTAAAAAAATCAGAAAGCCTAGGAGCGGCACAGTTTGTAGAAGCGGCATAATTTGGGACAAAAGCAATGCTATATAGCGTCATGTGTTTGACTATGAGCGACGCTCTACAGAAACAAAGAGCGTGATTGTGCCGCAATTTGGTCATGCAATGCAGTTTGTGAAGTGGATAGGTTTGAAAATTCAAAATTTTTGAGTGGGAAAGAGGGTGCGGTGCAATTTGAAGAAAAGGCGGTGTAATATTGTGCCGCACCTGCAAAAGCGACGCAATAAAGAGCCGTGTGACACGGTTTAGAATTTTGAAAATTTGTAGGCAGGAAAGCAAGTGTCGTGCAATTTGAAATTTGTGTGCGGTTTGATATAGCACCATGCCTCTGAAAGTGCTGCAATATAGTGCCGCGCCTCTGAGAGTGGCACAATATAGTGCCACAGGATGTGCGGCACAACTTTTCTATGTAAAAAAAAATGTTAGAAAAAAACACAGAATTTAAAAAAAACTAGATTAATTTCTTGAGTTTTCCCTCCTTCTAGCACCAAAATGTGAACCCCTAAACCTGCAAATGCACAAGAGCAACAAAACACATTAGGTTGTTAGATTAAATGCACGCAAACAGGTATGAAAGATTCCCCATGAAATCCATCTATTTAAACTAAAATTAGGAAAAATGAAGAACACAAAACAAGAAATCAAACTAAATCCTAATTAAGCCAATAGATTAGTGATCCCATGGGAGAATTGGTGCCAATGAAGTTTTGCAATTGGCCCTTTCCCAATTCCTAAGTCGCAATGTTGAATGATTGAACAATGGTCAAATCTCCAAAGATATTTGAGCATAACCTTGTTACAATTTGTGAAAATGGTGAATGATTGAGTGAGATGGGAAAAATTAGCTCTGAATGTGAAGAGAGTAACTTTGCATCAAGATTGTGGATATGATGAAGTTGAGTATAGTAAGTTTACTCAAATTGTGGATGATTGAATGAGAGGAAGAGTCTCTCATTTATATATTTCCAAAATGGAAGAATGAATAAAATCAAGCAATGTCGAATCATTCAACATCCAATGGCCAAGTGCCACTTGTCAAGATGTGAATGGTTGAGGAATGAGCACATTTTGGTCAATGTGTATGATAAATGCCATTGGATTCAAATTTTAATTTTGAATGTGACATGTTGGGGGGAGAGAAGAATGAAGTTAATGTCACTTGGCTTAGTGCACAAGGACGTGTAAGAGGCATTGAATGCCTTGTTGGAAGGACCAAGCCCATTTGAATTTGAATTCAAATTGAGGGAATATTCCCTTTTGATGCCATGTTGAGAGAAAATAGATGAATTAACTAAATCAAAGTAATTGATTTATTGTGTAACTTGCATTCTCTAGAGGATTTTAATGAGAGTGATTAACTTAAACATGGTTTGATTAATTTAATGAGGAATTAGGAGATGTGACAATTTAGACTTAAATTTATGAATTGATTTAAATCAAATTAAGAGGAAGGGTTTAATTAAATAAATTATTTTGATTTATTTAACTAAAGGGGATAATGTTAGATTAAATTAAATAATGTTTAATTTATTCAATTTAATAAGAAGACTTTAGGGATTTAATTTAAAATGAATTATTTAAATGAACAGAGAAATATGATTTATTTAATTAGGGGATGAAAGGTGTTGATAAGCTGAGAGTATGATTCAAGACAAAATGATGTTAGTAGGATCAGAATCAGGTGCATGTATATTTTATGTGTCTACAGGAAGATCATAGACTTATAGGTATATGGGGACTCTCAACTAGTTATTTATCAGGTAAATGATGAGTATCAAACAAAAGATGAAAAGTTGATGCCCTACGAGCAACAAATAGATAATCTGAAAAAATTCTTTGTCAGTATCAAGTTTGATAAAATTCCAAGGGCAAAGAACAAAGCTGTGGACACTATGGCTACAATTTCTTCATTATTACAATTTCTTGAGAAGCGTGTTTGTTATGAGTTCATGGTAGAATAAGTATCATTTCCTTCCCATACTAATTTAGAATCTGCTACCATCTACCATCTAAAAACCATTGAAACCTCCATCTATGAAAAGACCTATGCTTACCTAAAAGACAATATCCTTCCTCCTGATCTATCCAGGAACCAAAAATGAAACTTCATCCACCAATCCGCACGACATAATTTAATAATCGACATACTTTATCATCGAGTTCCTGATGGTACCTTACTCCGATGTCTAGAACATGATGAATCTGAAACGGCCCTATGAGAGGTTCACGAGGGTATTTGTGGTACTCATTCAAGTGGGATAACTCTAGCTAAGAAACTCCTTTGTTTGAGATATTATTGGCCATGCATGGTGAAAGAATCCTATCAATTTGTCAAGAAATGTCAAAAGTGTCATATTCATAGCAATCTAATTCATGCACTAGCACAAGACCTACATCCCTTCACATCAACATGGCCCTTTTGTCAATGGGGATTGGATCTGGTAGGAAAGATAAATCCATCTTCATCCAATGGACACAAGTTCATTATAACAACTACAAAATATTTCACAAAATGGATAGAAGCAGTGCCTCTTACAACCATCACTGGCAAGTAGATCTCCTCTTTCATCTTGAATTACATAATATGCTGGTATGGAATCCCTCAATCCATTATCACTGATAATGGATGACCTTTCAAGAATCAAGATGTCCAAGAACTATGTGAGAAGTTCCATATCCAACATCATTTTTTAACAATGTTCTATCCTCAAGGGAATGGCTAAGCAGAGGCCTCAAATAAAAAATTCTAAAAACTCTCAAAAAGACGGTTAATGATGTTGGACATGATTGGCATGTTCAACTCAATCTTGCACTATGGGCCTACAAAACAAGTATCAGAACACCAATGAGAGCTACTCCATATGACTTGGTATATGGATCAGAAGCCATATTTCCCATTGAAGTTGAGATTCCATCCCTTCGTGTATCACTCAAAGGAATCATTTCAGATGAAGACTATAGGGTATCTAGACTATAGGAACTAGAATTATTGGATGAGTGTTGTCAACAAGCTATTAATCATATAATGACTTATCAAAAGAGGATGTCAAGAAGTTACAACCACAAGGTAAAACCGAGGTTCTTTCAGGTTGGTGACTTGGTACTAAAGGATAACCCTAGGAATCAGCAAAATAAAGAGAAGAAAGGGAAATTTGAGCCTAATTGGCTTGGTCCTTTTGTTGTCATATCAGTGTATGGATCAAGGGCATATCAACTATCAATGTTAGAAGGAGATTTGTTTGATGAACCTATCAAAAGTATCCATCTCCGAAATTTCTATGGTTGAATCTCCTAGTGCATGGGTCAAACTTCTGAAAATGGTTTCCTTGATGAAAACCTGGCAAACATGCATCTTGGCAATGCAAAAATACAAAAAGAAAGAAAATGAGAAAAATGAGAAAAATAAACAAAACAATGAGTGTAATCAAAACATATGGTGAAAACTAGGAAATAGGTGTCATATGTGATTCTAAGGTCATCTTTCCCATCTATTTTGATACATATTAGGATCATTAGTTTGGTAGTCAGTACCATTTCATATTATGTCAGTAGTCTTGCCATCTTTGCATACATATCAAAATCATTCTCAAATAGTCAAGTCTCACTCCAAAGCTTGGGGGCAACAAAAACATCAGTTTCACCAAAGGTTGAACAATAATATGACAAAAAAACAAAAAAAAAGATCAAAGCACAACATCAATCATCATCAAAGAGGCATCAACCATCCGTATCATATCAAAAATCCAAAAACATGTCAAAAAGTTAATCTAAAAAGAAAATTCCAAAAAAATTAAAAAAAATAAACATAGGTTTGTGTCAATCGAACTACGTGGTCTCTGCGTGTGTAACATAGGCAAGGCTAATATTTCATCAGCCCCCAAGACCCCTAGGACAGGCTAGTAGGTTAGGTCATTGGTCAAAATCTCAAAAATCCAAAAACATCACAAAATCAAGATGGATGATCTAAAATCTGAATAATGATTGAAACACTCTAAGTAAAAAATGGATACATTGTATTTTTTATTATCATTTCTTTGGAGTAACTCAATGATGTATTGAACTAGAGAAACAAGGAAGAAGAATGATGTTTTTATTATCTGCTTTCTGTAAGTTAATCATATAAATGTATGAATTGTCGGGGGATGTGCTATGCAAATATATCACCGATGACATTCATAATTCACACATTGAAATGATTAATCACTACCTGTTTATGTAATGAATGCTTAGTTCATCTCAGTTAAATCATACCTAGATGCTTGTGTTCACTTGCAATATCAAAAATCATGAAAGTAATACTCAAGTCATCATTGGTCTAAAACATACTATTGACGCTTGTATTCACTTTCAACATCCAATAAAAGCTCTATGATGAAGAAAAGCACAAAAGTACTGTTAAAATGATAATGGTTTTGCATATAGTTGCATGTTAAAAATAAGATTGCATTCATCATAATTCATTATTTGCAGAGTATTTATTGCATAAAGGGTTCCAATCAATGATTATCTTATCTACAAATAGGACTGAGTATACTTGACATAAATCAAAAAATAATCAACAACATGTAGAAGTCATCATCTCATTATTAAGTTTCATTATTTCATCTACATCAAATAAATTATGAATTAAATTGTACCATAAGTACATCATGTTCATTTTACCATAAAAACATTCATTACATTATCATCCATCAACATTATATGCATTTGATCACTTTTTAAACCCATACATCATTTACCATCCATACATTTTATCACCTTTAAAATAAGTGCAAGTCAAACATTATTCTCATTACATCATCCATCCATTATCATTCATCATAAGATCATCATTTTTATATTTATTGCATTAACATAAAAAGTATTTACCCATCCATCCATACATTTTTATCACATTTGGGCATTCATATAGATCATCATTTATAGATTCATACATCACATCATATATCCATATATCATATATTCTAAAAATACATTTATCATAGAATCATTTCATGAAATAAAAGAATTTATCATTACACCATCACATTGAAATAAAATCATTCATATAGAACATCACATATTGCATAATCACATAATAAATGCATCCATCACATAGAAATCATAAATCATCGTAAAATCACATCAACTGCATCTCATATATATATCATCGGTGTCAAGTATACAATGAAGTCTGAAAATAAAGATACATCATAAAAAATGAGGTACATCATAATATGTATCATGTCTCAAAAAGAAAAATCTCAATAGCATCTACAATCTGCTACTACCAGAATGTGTAGGTCCAACAGGACCAATACCACCAACACCCCTAGAAGAACCAAGATCTCTGGGATCTCTACGTAGAGGCTGTGTCACACCCTTAGTCACTGTTTGAGTATGCGTCTGCCCAGATCTCGATGGGGCATAGCTGACTCTGCGATCAGCAGGCACTACATCATGATATCTGCCTTGATAAAACTCAGCCTCTCGACCGGCCCACAAAATCTCTCATGTAATCCCCCACAGAGGTACCATCGACCACTCTTTGTAGAGTCTCTGTTGTCTCCTATGCCCTCTCGGCAATCTAACGAGCACTATCTTGCTCAGTTGTCAATGTGGCAACTTGAGTCTACACAAAGGCCAACTATCCCTGAACCTGCGCTAGAGCCTGAGCCTAAGCCTGCATCTACGTCTAGGTGTAAACAAGAAAACCCTGAGCCTTTACCAACTATCCCTACAGTGTCTGAACCTGTGTCTGGAGACCTACAATCTATCTCTGGTGGTCCACTGATGATACTACCACTGCTTGCCTTTTGCGAGGCCTACTAGATGATAGACCACTGCTGACTGGCCCTACCCCTTTATCCCCTCCATTGCCACCATCACTATCATCGCTACTACTATCATCACCACCCCTCTCTGTGCTACTACTTGACAGAGTACCACCCTCACTATCTGCAAAACCCTCGGCCACATCCTCCTCTACAAGTAATAGTACTGGTTCGTCCGGAATAGTAATACGCAGATGTGGAACCAAAGCCAAGAATGCAATGTACTCCTCTATAATTGGTGCCTTAGAAATGTATCTACGCATGTCCTAAGGTGATGGTTGCAATTCCCTATATCCCTCTACTAGAACATCATATGACAAAAAGGGCCCCCAATGAAGTATATCACACCACCGCCTAGCATAGTGGGCTACCCCCTGTGGCATACACTGAATGATGCCATACTACCTATACACTCGGTGTAGAAAAAATCTCTCTAATACAAAGGGTGTCCAGCCAATCATGTACATGGAATCATAGAGATATCCCAACACGACATCGTCCTCATCCCACTGTTCACAGTCTAAGTACAGCCGCCAAGTGACAGTATCTGTATCATCAAAAACCTACCTCCAATGCTCTAACTTACCCATTAGGGCCTAGGTGAGCCAACCTCTGTATCAAAATACATATGGTCTGCCTACTGGTCTGTCTGCCATGGGAAATGGTCGAGCAATAGAAAAGTGCTCCCATGCCCACACCTGTAACAAGGTCATCCCTGTTGATAAGTTGTGTGCCCCTAGGTACACCACTAAATGAAGATTATGATAAAGATATGCCAGCATGCACATCCCCCATGCATATCTCGTACCATGTATGATCATGCACTCTAAGGTCTTGCCCAAACCCACGAGGAATCCCTTTGACCTACGATCAAGGCAAAGGAAACCTCCAACAAATCCAGCAAGTATTGCTAGTAGTGTAGCATATGAGTCAACAATCCTCCTCCATCGGATGCTCGGACCCTCAATATCTTGATCTTGAAATACTCTACGGAGAGCATCTCTCGCACCAACCTCATGAGAATCATACACTACAATCTTCCCCATGAATGAAATGCATAGAATCTGCCACACATCCTCTGGTGTGACCATCATCTCATGGGTGGGTAAGTGAAAGGTGTTGTGGTCATTGTGCCACCTCTCAGCCAAAGCATTCAAAAGACCCCGATTAATCCTAATTTGGGGCATGTCAAGTAAACTGGTCAGGTAGCATCAACCTATAATCTGAATCTCATCTGGTGTCAAATTTGGTATCAAGTCTCTAGTCCAAGGAAACCTCTCTCGCATCTGGAGATTACCCAAATCCTCCTATCATCATAAATGAAAAATCCACAATCAGTGTACTATGTCAAGAAATCATAAGTCATTCTACTATCAAGTCTTCCAAAAAAATGGTGTGAATTTTTGAATCAAAATTCATGGGTGAACATCAACAATCATCACCTATCATGAGGTTCATCAAACATTATCTAATCTCTCCTATCATGAGATTTATTAGATATTGAATCATTTCCTCGCCTATCATGATGATCATCACAAATAGGATTTCTTCTCGCCTATCATGAGAATAAGTCTTATTTAAATCATCAAAATACAACATCAAGAATTTGGATTATCAATCATACAAATCCGAAGAATGGACATGATCAAAATTGACAAAATCAAGGTTTACTAAGTCAAAATGTGCAATTTTGACATGGATGTGCAAAAATAGGCATCCAAAGTGCTAAATCTCAAAAGTGCTACTTTATCAGTCAAAGGCGCTAAATCTCGAAAGCGCTACTTCAACACTCTGATGTGCTATAACAGGCATCCAAAGTGCTATTTTACCCTAAGCGTTGTTTTACCACATCAAAGTGCTAAAATAGTCCATCAAAGCACCACTTTACCAGAAGCGCTAGAACAGACTATGAAAGTGCTAATCTACCAAAGCAAAGTGCTAGAACTCTCTAAGCACTAAAATTCGGCATCAAAGTGCTATGTTAACCTACCTAAGCCTAAATCATCGAAAGCTCCACACTATCCTACAAAAGCGCTAGAGAATTTAACGCATGTGCTATACCTCAAAGCGCTACACTAGAGTGAAAGCGCTACAACACGGCTTGGAAGTGCTAATCTAGCTAAAAAATGCCTAAAGCATTAAAAAGCATTAAAAAAAAAAATTCATGAAAAAACAAGGAGGATAAGGAGTGCATACCGGAGGTCCATATGTGGCCGGCCATCGATGATGTCGAACACGCTCGAAACAATAAGTGTGGTAAGGGATTGGCATCATGCTCCAGCTGGCTGAAATGTCTCTATCACAAGATTTTTAAACTCACAAAGTACAAATGACCTTTTGGACTATATATAACTTTTGAAAAGGGATTTTTGAAGGGTTTTATTATATTTTGATTAATTTTATTCGTGAAATTAATTGAAATTCATCTGTGGGCTATATTTCTTCATTATTGTAGGGAGATAAATTATTTCATCATAGAATCATCAAATCATCATGAAAATTTAAAAAAATTCTAGAAAATCATCAAATCATTAATTTATCTCCTGAGGGGCCATATTATCGACAATCATCTGAAAATCAATGTATGGGGCATGTCTGGGGCATACATTTTTTTTTTTTTATCATCGATCTTGGCGGTAGTAGCAAAATTTTCTTCGAAGCAACACGTAAACACATCACTTCAAAGAGGGGAAAAATGTATACACCTAAAATTGGTCTGGAGAATTCCGATTAATTAAATACGAATTATTTGATTAATTATCCTAATTTCCTCTACTGTTTGAATAAATAGAAATATTTATTTATATAGTTCACATTCACATTCACATTTAAATTCTTTTGATATCTCATCTTAATTAAATAAACAAAATTAAATACTTTGTTTGATTTAATTATCAAATCCCTATTTTATTCTATCACATCAATCTTAAATTAATTAAATAAAGATTAAAACACTTTATTGATTAATTAAACAACTTCTATAGTTCATTTTATTAAATTATTTATCCCTCTTTTTCTAATTTAAATAAATCAAAATATTTGAATAAAGGCATAAAGAATATTCCATCTATATTTCTTGAAAAATGAATTAGATATCCTATGTCTAATTTATGTCTAAAATATGTCACAATTAATGCTTTGAAACTTCACGGGAAGTTTTGGAAACAAATTGGAGACAAATTCCGAATTCTTCTCTCAATCCTCCTCCATCAATCTTTCCTCTTCTCTTGCTTGGTGTTTTCATGGGTAGAGACAATCACCAAAATTCTCTCAATCTCCTCCATCTCTCACCATTAATTCCTCTAGATTTAATCCAAGCCTCTCAATACAATCCCTATCCATTTCTATAGCTAGGAAATCTATAAATAAAGCCTCATTCAACCAAGAAAGGATCCAGATAATCAAACTTATGCACTCTTACTCTATAGGAATTCAAGCACCAAACACTTAAACATCTAGCATCCAACAATCAAGCTTTCATACCATGGCTGCCTCTTGTAGCTACATTTATTTGTTTCCATGTCAATTCATTCTAGTTTAGTTTCTTTATAATATATTATTATCACATTAAGCTCCATATCATTGCATTAGCATCCATCTTATTCTTCAGATAGTTATTTTAACAGTCACATTTCTTACACGATTTGAGAGCCATAGTGATTTAATAAATCTTTGGAGATAGAGAACAATATGACACTTTCAGTAGATTATTGCTTTGAATTGATTCATTTAGTGTTGTCTTTGATATAATGTCATATTAATAAATTTCTTTTGTGCTTTACACCTTATTCACACTTACATCATCTATTAATCTAATTGATAAAATCAGGTTAATTCACCCCCTTTCATGCTAACATTTCATCCAATTAAATTAAATAAATAAACATATTTAATTTAATTCCCTAAGTCTTCTAATTTAATTAAATAACCCTAAGTTATTTAATTAAATGTCATTTCACCTTTCCCCTTTCATTAAATCATCTAATTTAATGAAAATCACTTTATTCCTCCAAATCCCCTAATTGTGTGATTAGACTTTGTTTAATTAAAGAATTAATCTAATTTTCCTCTAAGGAGGAATATTCCCATGAAATATTCCTTATCCCCTTTTTGCACAATTAAGAATTTCTTTTAATTTGCAAAATGCCTCTTATCCTCACCCATGGGAAAATTACAAAAGAATATTCTTATTTCTCCATCATTTGAAAAATGGATATTTTCACTTGGCTTCAAATGCAAGTTACCTTGTAATTTGAATTGCAAGTTATCTTTTAACCTTTTGAACAAGTCACCTTTTGACCTGTGTGTGCAGGTCAAAAGTGTGTTTGTTTGAAGAAAATATGAACCCTTGATTAAATCCCATCATGCATTCTAACTGATTGATGAGAATCCATGATCCATGTCTCTTCTTCCTTTTATCCTGAACCATTGATTAAGATTTTCGATCTCAACCCTCCATTTCTCATTTTTTCTCCTATAAATAAAACACAATTTGGAGACAAATGGATCCATCTTTTTTAGAGAAAACTTATGCTCTTAAATCACATCTATTTTTCAATTACACACTTATGTTATTGAATTAACTTGCACCCATACTCATATTTTACTCATCTTTAACATGTTTTTGTTCATTTTGGTTGCATAAATAGCTTAATACATCCATTAATGACTTTCATGCATCCATCTTAGCTTATCTATAAATTAGGGTTTACATATTTTAGCTTAGAAGTAGCTTAGATTAGTTTAGAAATTACATAATTAGATCATTTTTAGCATAAAATCATGTTTAATTAGCTCGCATCATGTTCATTCTAGCATAAATCAAGTTTTAGTCCATTTTATCACAATGGTTTCATCAATTCTCTTCCATATAATCAATTGAAACAGGCTCACTAGTCACAAGATTGGGAAAGGGTCATTGTTCCACATAAAAATGACACCAATTACAAAATGGGATAAGTTTCAAATGGGTAAGAGTATGAATTTAACTATTTTCATAGTTTGTAGCTTTCAATTTTAGTAAATGCTTAGTTTAACTTAGAATTTGAATGATCTTGTTTGGTAGATTGAGGTTTAGTGGATTTTTTATAATTTGATTCATCATGGATCAAGTGTAATCTATCCACCTTGACAATCCTCATCTCACATTCTGATGCTAGAAGTAGGGCAAGCCATTAACTTAACAATTTCCCATCTCAAATTCTATTTGTTTGTTGTTTTGTAGGTTGCAGTGATGCCCAAAATACAAACAATGATGCTTTATGAAGATAATCACCATATAGTGATGCTCACACAATTTGAAACATCGATGATGAATTAATTCACTAACATCGATTTAAAGCTAGCGACGCTGATTTATTCTGGAAGTATCATAAAGTTTAAACGGTGACACTCATCTTCACCAGAGTGACGCTGACCAAATTCAAATCATGATGCCACTATTAGCAGTGACTCTAGATGAAAAATTGACGCTATTATGCTCACTATTTCTACTGTAGAGTGATTCCCATACTTCAAATGATGGCACTATCGTATTTAGCGATGCCCAACTAGGGTAAGAAATTATATGTTTGTTTTTTCAACACATTCTTTAATTTCCTTGGTTTATCTAATTACTAATATGTGTCTGAGTGTATACTAGTTTTTAGACTAACAGGTTTTTGTAGTTGGAAATACATGGAACCAAAATGAAGAAAGGCTCTTCTATCTTAAATTTAATAATTGTAAAATGTGTTTAATGCTTTTGGGCAATTATAACTCAATTCTCATGCTTTTATACTTTCTATTTTAGGACCTCACTAAATTTCAATTGGTTCTTATAATGAATGCTCAAGTGGGACTAAAAGTTAACTTCACATCATCATTTTACTTTGGGCTTAAAATTGAACAAAGGCAACTTCATATTTCATTTGGTGCTTAAAACAAACTCATCACTAATTTGAACAAAGACAACTTCATTTTTCATTTGCTATATTTTGTGATTTACAACATTGTTAGTGAATGCATATGAAATTATCTTGTGTCATTTGGTGACCTTGAGAAACATAAATATTCTTCAACACTTTGGCAAATCACCTACATCTTTCATTTGTATTAAAATGGAACCCATTTTCCGAGTGCGAGAAAAATATGTGGCATGTATTCTCTCTTTTTCATGCAAGTAAAGATGATCGAGCTACAGACATAATTCCTTGCTATTTTTCACCTTTAGAGGGCTTGCCTCCTCACTTTGAAAGGGGGGAATGACCCAATTAGTAACAATCTAAATCCAAGCTCTCCCAAACCACGATATAATTGTCTGGTTACAATAAAAATTGTGATCAATGGGAAGTGGTACATGATAGCTCTCCCCCAAAATATTTATGATGCATAAATTCCTTGTTCTAAGGGTTGGGAGACCTCTCACAAGGATTTTATCATTGCACACCCTAACTTGGAAGCCATTATTATGAACCTTTGTCTAGAATCCAAATATCCTTAATACTTTTTGGTGCAAGAGCGATGGTTCTGAAGCCATCCCACATTCTTACTATTCAATTGTAGAAACAAAAAAATCATTTTGATCTTCGAATTTTGAGGATTTTGAGATTTTTTGGTCTTGAGAAGTGTGTGTCGTGGATGGGAGCTAGTGTCACCAAATCTCTAACTGTTCACATTTTTTAGTGTTTAAAGAAATCCAAGTGGGAATTCAACAAGTATAGCCATTTTGAACCTAGAATTATAAGTGATTGTGAGTTAGATTGATACATTGCTTGGTTCCAAAACGTTCCAAAAAAAAACATTCAATATCTTTAAAATTTCAAACACTTTGGTTTAAATATGGGTTCCTCTTGATTTAGCCTTTATATTACTACTAGTCCTAAGGGTTTCTATCCTTAATGATTTCTAAATATCGATCTTGAATTAATCATAATCCATATTTTCCAAAGAAAACATAGGAAATTATGACTCTAATCTCATGATTTTCAATAAATTGATATTGTGAAAGTTATGATATTTTTGACATAAACATTTAGTTTGAAAACATAATCAAGATGAGTGTTTGTAAAATCAATTCACTTAAGCAAGATAAACTTGACACAATTGAACCCCATATGACCATTTGGAAACCAGTCGGTCCTTCTCTACAACTTGACCTTACAAGTGCTATCATTCAGCCAAAATTTGAATACATTTAGGGAGAACAAACATATATTATTAGCAGTTTGAGAACCCTCACTTTGAAGCCAAGGAAATCCAATTAGTGGAGAATTTTTGCAACTATCTCTGATAAAGAAGAATGAAGAGTGTATATTTTGGCTACAAGGAATGTATTACCACCTCTTGTGTGGCAATAATTATCTTCTTATTCTTTAATGATCTCACACAAAATAAAGATCCCCAAAATAAGGTCTACCGGTCATCATTACAAACTTAGGCACCTTAGTTCAAGACTAATCAAAAAATCGAACTTTAGCACTATACCTAAGCAAAAAAAATTGTTGGTGAAATTTTATGAACGTACACTAAGAAGACATCCACACATGTATGTGTTCTTTATGGGTTAAAATACAAATCTTTTTCAAGATAATCAACCTATCTGAAACATTGGCCTTTTCTATGGTCTGAACTTTTTTGAATGAGCCATCACACAATCAAAGTCCATGAAGTAAAACCTGAATCCCATCATCACAAACATAGATATCATAATTCAAAGTTTGTAAATAAGTGGGTTGTAATACTTTACTGCAATCATTACTGTTTCTTAAGGAACTACTATGCTCGAGCTAGGAGGAGGAGAACAGGTTTAAACATCCTCATTTATCCTCTCATCTAAGTCAAACATTGGATCTTTAGGATTGGAATATTTTAGAGGTCTAGCATCATTTTTCACTACCTTGGTCTCAAAAAACAAAGGTTCACTCTAAATCAAACATTGAGTCATACATTTCATCGTTCACCTCATCTATCTTTGCAAAACTTTCGATCATACCAGCACTCCTTTGACTTAAAAATCAATCAACCCAACCTCTAACTTAGCTATGTTGTATGTGAAATGTATCCTTTTCCATGCACCTAGTTAAGTGATTTATTATCCTTGAGCTATTTTATCTTGAAGGTCACGAGTCTACCCTAAATATTCTCAAGTTCATCAACATCTTCTATTCTAAGATCAAAACATCAAACTCAAGTCAAAAGGTTGTCCCAAAATGATTGTGAAGATCACTTTCCATATCACCCATCTTTTCATCCCCCATTATCATCATTGCTCCAAAAAGACTTAGAGCATCCCTTTTACCTAGATCTAAGTCAGCTAGAGAGTTCAAACATTACAAATCTCAACACAACTCTCCCATCAGTGACCCCAAATTTATGGTAAAAATGAGATCACAATACAAGAGAATCATGGAGAAAACCAAAGTCACATTTACCTCAAGTGATCCAAATCCTCTAGAATTTGACCCAAGAAGCCAAGTCACACCATCATAGTAACCATCATCTCTAACAGAACCATATGAGATAGAAGACATCACTAACAATCCCTTTGAGCTCACTAAGGAGGAAATCGGGGAACATTAAGCCTTTGAAAACATTGTTCCTAATTCTCCATCATTTATGGCACAAGGTTTCACTACTCCACCATTGGGGATAAATCAAACATTTAATCTTATTCTTGCAACTAGCCTTGCTAAGGACTTTGGTCTAACTTTTCCATTTGAAAGTAGTACACCTATGGGTACCCTTGATACCAACCCCCCGCCTCCAAAAACCACTTGAACACCTACCTTTGGTGCTCCTCCCATTCCTGAAAGTTCTAAACAACTCCATAAACCTCTTGACCTTCATTACTCCTCCACCACCTCCACCTATCAATGACACCCATCTTCATCCACATCCATGGGTACCATAAGTGTTCCCCCAATCACGCAAAGAAATATGGACCAAGTATCTCAAGATAATACACAAGGGTATGCCAAAATTGTATCATAGAGTCAACCCTCAATGCAAATGGGAACATCTTTACCCAATCCTTCCATGGGCTCATCTATACCATTGATGTCACAAAACATATCCAACTCATCTATCATCGATCCAAACCAAAATAAAACCTTGGTTATGAACCCTATCACCCAAAGAAATACCTTAACCACATCTCAAGCATGAGGAAATCCCCCAAGAATCGGTCAAGGGAATCCTTTCAATCAATGGACTCAAGGTCCTAGTATGTTAGTACCATTGCAAAATCTAATGTCAACATCCACATTTTTCCCTATAGCCCCCTTAACTATACAAAATAAAATGGGGTCTCAAACTTACATTCCTCCATCTCAATCCACAATTTTTCAAGGAATTTTGAACAAAGGAAACTCCCAAACTCTCATCACCAACTCACAATCCATCCAAACCATCAATGCCCACAATCCATCATAGATGTCCCAACAACCAAATGGCCCTATATTAAAATCATACCTTAGCCTTATAGCAAGCACACCAAGCTTATCAACAAGCCATCCAACAACAACAACAACAAAAAGAAACCTTAGCCACATAGAAACAAAAATAATAGAAACAACAACAACAAAAAGCAGCCTTAGCTACACAACAAAAAAGTCAACAACATCATCAACAACAACAAGAAGCTTATCAAGCATCCTTAATAGCACAACAAAAACAAAAATCATCTCAAGCATCCTTAGTGACACAACAAAAACATCAGACCCACCAACAAGCCATCACAACACAACAACAACATCAATCCCACCAGAAAGCCATCACAGTGCAACAACAACAGTAGGCCAAACAACAAGCCCTTGTGGTGCAACAACAACAAAAAACCTTATTAGCCCAGCAATATGCCCAACATCAACAACAATAACAATAAAGTTTTTACTATAACCCTCAATAGAACATCATCAATCCAAATGCATTAGGTACATATAAACACCTCAATCACCTTCACATAATCTCATACCACCATACACTCCATACAACACCCCATCATATCAAAATCCCATATACAACTCATCCATCATCCCATCTTATATTCCTCCAACAAACCTGCAAGATGATCTAGCTTCAAAACTCAAGGTGCTATCCCAAGAAATGCAGGACCTTCAAATGGGAAAGACAAAGAAACCCCATACACAAAATCTATGTCCTTATTCATTTGACCAAAACATTGGAATGGTGCCATTTCCTCCTAGATTTGAAATCCCCAAATTTGATAAATATAAAGGGAGAGGAAGTACCGTGGACCATGTCAAATAATTTAACATCATGTATATAGAGGTGGCCTATAATGATTCATATATAATGTGTCTCTTCCCTCGAAGCTTAATAGGTCTTTCTATGGATTGGTTTTCTCATCTATCTCTCAACATCAAATTTTTTCAATAAATCACTGATAAATTCATCGATCACTTCTCCTTCAACCTTGACATGGACATTAGTCTAGAAGAGTTGTACACTCTGAAACAAACTAAAAGAGAATCATTCACCAATTTCTTGCAACAATGGAGACAAAAATATAGTTATAGAAAGTGGACCCTTCCCGATGAATAACAAGTGGGAATCATCATAGAAAACTTGCATCTTGATCTCTCTTTTCACTTGAAAATGAAGTGCATCACATCTTATAATGAGCTTGTCCCTTGATGCCTTAACATAAAATGAGCTCTGATCTCATAGGGAAATAGTTAGGCTTACAACCGCCCATCAACCAGTTCAAATGACAAACCTCGTGTCTGTGCTAAAATAAAAAATATGATAAATGATGGTGTGGTAGATACTAAGGTGGTCTTAAGTTCTCCTAGACCCAGCAACAATCAAGTTGCTAACATACAACCAATTGTGCAACAAACAACCCCCCCTCATAACAATCAAATCAACAACACTCAGATGCAACAAAGTCGAACTACCAATAGAAACAACAATCCCAAGTGTAGGTACCCACAATTGTCTGAACCCATCGAAACCATCATAAAAAAGTTGGTAGAATCAAATCTGATAATGTTACCCAACTTTGAAAACTACCAAAAACCATTAGAGAAACCATCCTGGTACAACAAGAATGATCTCTGTAACTTTCAAAAAATGAAAGGACACAAAACAAAAAACTACATGAGACTCAAGAACATTATCCAAGACCTCATAGAGAATGAAACCATCTCTTTTGAACTACCAGCTGGGAAACAGGATCTCAAGATATACAAGAACCCTATGCTAGATTATAACTGTACACATCTAAAATTGGTCATGGTCGATCGAACCTGTTAATTAATTGAATATGAATTATTTAATTAATGTTCTTAAGCCATCTACATATAAATAAATTTAATTATTTATATTGTTCATTTTCTAATTCTTCTAATTTAATTAAATAAATAAAGTTTATTTAATTAATGCTATCCTTCCTCTTAATTATTTAAATATATTTTATAATTTATTTACATTAATTATCACAAGTTTAAATTCACAATTTAAATGATATTCTTCTCTCCACATTTAATTAAATACTTAATTAAATCATTTTCCAAATTCCCACTCCTCTCACAAAAATTAATTTTTTTAATATTTAATTAAAAAAAATTTTCTTTTCTCACATAATTAAATATTTGTAATATTTAATTAAAACCTTTTCATATTTCTCTCACATAATTAAATATTTATTTCTTTAATTATGAGAGACACCTTTCAATTGTCTCTTCATTTTTTGTCTTTCGGAATTCCATCTCCTTTTCGAATTCTTGATCTCTCACCGTTCATTCTAACAGGTTTGAACTCGACCGTCGATCTTGGTTAATCGAATTCCTACCTCCAAAAATCTATAAATGCATCCCTTTCATGGGTTGAAAAGGAACTCGAATCTCATATTTTCATGCGTAGTTACTATAGTCGCATCTTAGCATTCATAGAATTTCAATTCAATATTATAATATTTTAGATGCATATGCATTTTTAATCTCATTCTCTCAAGCTGTCATTTTACAAGCTACTATTTTAAACAACTGAGAGCAAGCATCTTGAAGCGAATCCTTGGAGATAGAGGACAATGGAACGAATTTGAAGAAATTGTGGTTTAGAGTTTGCATTTACTTTATTTAATTTGATTTCTTCAATCTAATGTTTCATTGGTGTATTAGAGTAGATTTAATTTGATTTATGCTTTTCTAACATACACATTTTGGCACCCACCATGGGGCCAAGCCCCGCATTTAATTTCTCTTTTTGCATATTTTTCTGGCAGGTGATGAACAAAAATCACGTTTTAGCGCATACGAGTCATGGTTTGGCACATACAAAGACTATTTCAGCACATACGATGACTGTTTTGGCGCATACATGAGCTCTTTCAGCGCATACAACAACTGTTTCGGCGCATCCCTGTGAACTCTTTCGGTAGATTCATAACCTGATTCGGTGCATACGATGACTATTTCGATGCATCTACGAGATCTTTCAGTGCATACATAACCTGTTCCAGTGCATACATAACTTGTTTCGACACATACCGCTTCTGTTTCGGTGCATACAGTTGTAAAAATTTAAATTTTGATTCCGACGCAATCCGTGGACAAAATTTTTCTGATGCTATTTTTAACAGAATTAACCAATCCTAGGATAGTCACCAAACATAATTTTCTTTTGGTTAAAATGAACTCCATGTTTTTAGTGAAGCAACATCCTCACTTAGAATAGAAAATTTGTCAATTTGGGATTTAAAATTGAACCATTATTTGCTTGCGGTGATTGTGGGTAATAGGTCTATGCTCTATCCTTAACTGGGTGATCAACATACTAGACTTACCTTTTATTTTCTGCAATTTAATGTTTTATTACATCCTTTAGAAGGCTTGCTCTTGTGGGAAAAAGTACTCACCCAAGAGGAATGACCTAAGTGGGAACACCTAAAGCCAAGGTTTCCAACCCACTTTAATCAAAAGCAAGTTGTTGATGAAAATCCAACTTGATAGTAGTGTGTAGGATAACCATCCCAAAAACCTTTGTTCTAAAGGTTGGGAGGTCTCTAGAGGGAGTATATCTATTTTCCACACTGAATGGATACCCTTACTACAAACCATAGTGTAGAAAACCAACCGTGTCAGTATCTAAACATCATTTTAATCACGATGCAAGGGGAGGGAAGTATCTACCCCAAAGACACTCACCATATAGTCACCACAGATTGTTTACTCAAGGGAATCAGTATCCACTTCCGTCACTTTGAGTACACACCTGGAAAAGACAAAAACACGAGCGCCCTCTAGGGGGTGACAAGGCTATGTGAGTCGACACGATTTTAAGTTGTGGGTTGTGATTACTATGATGACCTATCTAAAAAATTAAGAGTGAGTTTGATTGAACTGATTATCTTGTTTAAAACCTATGGAAATCTCAAGAACATACACTCTTTGTTTAGATTTTAGGATTAACAAAATGACTGTCTACTTTTATGCTGTGTTTTTAACATTTAAATCATATTAAGATCATCCAAAACAAGAAAATTTTATTAAACTGTCAAAAACATGTCAGCCTCAGAGCTATCTTAGCACATTCTGTCTCTATTTTAACACATTCGGTCTCTGTTTTAGTGCATGTAGTCTCTGTTTCAGCACATCTATGCTCTATTTTGGCGCATCTGTGCTTTGTTTTAGCGCATTCGGTCTCTGTTTTGGCACATCTATTTTTTTGAGTCTAGGTGAATTTTCTGACTATCAAAAATAGAGTTTTATAGGTCTAAGTCTTTCCCATGCTTAGAGTTTGGAAGTCTACAACATTTGCTAAGAGGTCCTTAGAAAGGAATATCAGAAAGCCCAAGAAGTTTCTCAGTTATAAGAAAGTGTTGAAGAAGAGGAAATTTTTATATCAAAGTCAAAAGGTCTTGCTTGAACACAAAACCTTTATTCATCGATATCATAATTATATTAGAGGTTTCACTGACGATTATGCTATAGAACCCTTATATTCAAGAGCTTTCTTTCAAAGAAGAGCCCTTTCTCAAAGGCATAACCACAGTCAGCATATTCGTCCTTCTTATATTCCCCAACCTGCTATCACATACGCTACTCATCCAAATCAAATTCTGCAATAAGAGAACTCAAACACATTAGGCATCCAGTAAATTCATCTCTTTACAAAGCTAAGATCAAATTTCACAAAGTTCAAAATCATCTTTATTTTTCGATCTTTGGTTTAATTCCCGCAAACAGGATTTTCATCCTTTCAATCAAGGAATCATGAGCTAAAGATTAAAAAATATTTTAAGTCATAGAATCTTCATTCTATCCTGACTTTCATCATCTTTGCACTATTTCATTCCTTTGATCAAATTTAGTAGGATTTGAGTAAAGCTTATGCCTGTTACCATGAGATCTCGAAAGCACATAGAAAAAGATGAAAGTACAACAAGCAAAATGGGTGAAAATAATGAGAGGGAGGAAAACCTCTTTAACAATCCAAATGTTGAAGAGTTAACAAAAGAGAAACTTCAAGAGGCAGAGCAGGATCCTCAATTCCATACTCTTATGGGAAAGATTTTAGAAAGAAACAAGGAAAGATACTTTCTATCATTAGTTGTTCAAGGAGCTAAGTTACCTGCCAATTTCGATACAAAAGGGATTAAGGAGGATCCCGAAGCTCCTCTTAATGATTTTAGTGCCCTTACTCGACAAATCAAGGAATTACAAGGGAAAATAAAAGAAATGTAAGGAGGAACAACAAAGAAATATGTTTTGGATGAAATATGTCCTTATCCATTTGATAGGAGTCTTCGAATGATCACTTTTCCAAAGCATTGTGAAATCCCTAAGTTTGATAAGTATAATGGGAAAACTGATCCCATTGAGCATGTAAGTGATTTTTGAAATATGAGCTTAGAGTTTGCTCATAATGATACCTACTTAATGTGGTTGTTTCCATGAAGTCTTGGTGGAAAATCCATGGAGTGGCTCTCAAAGATCACTCCCCCCATCAAAACCTTTGAAGAGTTGATAAATATGTTCATATCACAATACTCTTACAACATTCAACACCAGGTAACCATGCTTGATCTTTGTAAGATAAAACAAAAAGTAGGGGAATCTTTCACTACTTTTTGCAAAAATGGAGAAGAATGTTTGCTAGATACTCTCATCCTGTTCCTGAAAAGGAAAGGATGGAGATCTTCATTGATAGTCTTAATCAAGAAATGAGTTATAGACTAAACCTTCATTGTCCTCCATCATTTGAAAAATTGATTGAAAACACAATTACTATTGAAGGTGCATTGATCAGGCGTGGAGTTCTAAAAATTGATAAAGAGGGTTCAAATTCGTACAACAATAGCAACAACCATAATAACAACAATGACAAGTCATGATTTTGGACTCAAAATAAAAATGTTGTGATTGATGAGGTAGTAGGTGCTAACAACGTAAATACAAAGCCCGTCATCCTTAATGTGTTATGTGTTCAACATAACAATAATACCAATAATTCTAGCACATAAGGCAATGTTTCTAATGAAGGGAACATAGCTAACGCTCGTGGAAATAATTTTGGCAATAATCAAAATTCAAATGCGCCTAGAACATCATATTTTTTGAATCGATGGAGTTTCAATCCCTTAGGCCAATCTTTGGAATCCATTCTCAAAGAATTATTGAATCAAAACACTATTACATTGCCACCACAAAGAGATTATGAACCTCGAGTTAAACCACCATTGTGGAATGATTCACACTTCTGTGATTATCATAGGTGTAAAGGTCATAAGACAAATAGTTGCCAAGGGTTAAAGAATATTGTTCAAGATTTGATTGATAACCGTACCATCACAGTTGAGGGACATAATATCAATAATGATCATCAAGCATTCAAGAATCTGCTCCCTAATTATCACAAAGGGGAATCCTTGAGTGACAAGGGCAAGAATGTTAATAACATCCAAGACATTGTTATCAATCATATCTATACTGATGACCCTCAAATCAATACTATCTGAATCAAAGGTAAGCCAGAATATCGAGAGGTCAATGTTACCACAAGGGGACAAGCCAAGATCATTGTCAAAGGTGGCTCATCTAAAGCAGCAATTCCCCCTCCAGATCAATACAATTTGGTTGAGCAATTACAAAAAACATCAGCCCAAATTTCTATCCTGGAGCTTTTAAAGTTCTCACCTGCACATAAGGACATTCTGGAAAAGGCTCTGGTAGATACAACTGTATCTCCTAATCTAGCTATTGATAAATTTCAAGCCATGGTGGGACACTTGTCTATCTTTTTCTGAAAAAGATGATTCATCCATAACCCATCTGCATAATTCATCGCTCTATTTAGAAGTCATGGTTCACAAAGCCCGCATTAGACATGTTCTTATAGATGGGGGAGCCAGATTAAATATTTGTACTTTGAAATTGGTCCTAGCTTTGGGATATTCAGCAGATTCTATAGATCCACGAAGAAAAATTACAATCAAAGCCTATGATCAAAGCCTATGATGATGACGAAAGAATGTCCAAAGGTCTCATCATGTTACTCATCAGAGTGGGACCTGTTGTGAAGAATACCTTTTGTCAAGTTCTCAATAGGGATCTAACCTACAACATACTATTGGGTCGGACATGGATTCATGACATGCAAGTTGTTCCATCTACTTATCATCAATGTTTGAAGTTTCCATATGATGGATAGGAAGTAACGATACCCACTGATCACAATAACAGTCAAACTTGTTCTAACCTAAGAGCAACTCAGGACACATTTGTCCCACATAATAGAGAGGCTTTGGCCATGTCTACCTCCAAAAACAAAGAACAAGTGCAAGAAATGATAAGAAATTTTGGCAGCAAATTGAAATTGAAAGATAATGGGGTGGGAGAATATTCTTTATCTCTCTCTAATCTACCCTTATCACCAAGATCTCATGGTCAGCCGTCAACATCTACATCGCAAGTGGCAACAGTTTTAGCCTCAACTTCAACCCCCATCACCAAGTTTAATTGGATATTTATGAAAGAAACTAAAGGGGAAGATAGAGCTATTCTTGACTAGCTCTATAAAGATGAAGAAGAATTCATACAACATATCAAGCTACCCACACAACAATATGGAAAGGGTTATGCTATCATGCAACATATGGGTTATGAAGGAAATGGCCCTCTAGGTAAGAGAAAAGAAGGTATTGTTGAACCTGTCCAATTAAAAAAAATGCATCCAAAAGATAAGACTAGGTTAGGATATGGTGAAAATACTAAGGAAAAAGTAACACAGAGACCATCTAACAAAGAAATAGCTGAATCAATTTTGAGAATTCAAGCAGATAATTCTGAAATAGACTCAAATGAATATGAATGGGATGACTTCTCAGATGATACTTTCATCTCAGAAAAAAAGGTGGATTTCATACACAAATTCTCACCTACATTCTTACAAGGAGAAAGCTCAAGACCTTCATTTGAATACGTCATACAAAGCGACCAGGACTTTAGTGAGACCAATTCGATTGAAAGTGAGATAGATCATTTTGAGGAGGATACCATCCCAAACCTTCCCTATAATGATGATGACAATAACATCATGACCCTAACAACCAATGACCTTACTCATCCTAATGATCCATTACCTTTGGTTCATCCCGAACTCATTGATTGGGAACAAAGTGCACCCATTGATGTTCCAACTTTTCCAAATGATGAAACCATAATAAACTTTCTTTGTTCATCCCAACCTGAAACAAGTTCCACCTGGGAATCACAAGATCAGAGTTTTCGACAGGAAAGTGCCAAGTTTCTCAGCTATGAAATAAATAATATAAAAGAAATACCTAATGGTGAAAACCTAACAAAGGCAGTATTAGGTCAAGAAAAAAGAAAAATGAAAGAAGGATCTAATGGTGAAAACCTAACAAAGGCAGTATTAGATCAAGGAAAGAGGAAAATAAAAAGCGTATCTAATGGTGAAAACCTTTCAAAGGTGCCAGAGGATGGGAAACTTGACACTCTTCTGGAGTATTATCAGGAAAGATCTTCCATTCTAATTGAACCAATGGAGGCACTCAATATAGGTACTACAAAAAAGCCTAAAGTTTTACAATTAGCTGCATCTCTAATAGATGGAGAAGTACCTAAATTCATAGAATTTCTCAAAGATAATCAAATCAGTTTTGCATGGTCCTATGCAGATATTCCTGGATTGGTTCTAGATCTCATCATGCATCATCTATCTATTACGACAAGGGCAAAGCTTGTAAAACAAAAACTCAGAAAAATGCATCCGCATGTGGCATTGTTGGTTAAAGAAGAATTAAAGAAACTTTTAGATGTTGGATTCATCCGATCCATGGATTATGCATAATGGATCTCCAATATCGTGCCCATTTAGAAACTAGATGGAAGGATCAAAATTTGCACAGATTTTAGGGATTTGAACAAAGCATGTCCTAAAGATGACTTTCCCTTACCAAACATTGACATGATTGTCAATTTAACTGCTTGACATGCAATGTACTCATTGATGTATGGATTCTCAAGATACAACCAGATAAAGATTGCACTAGAAGATCAAGATAAAATAGCATTTACATGTCCTTGGGGAACCTATTGCTGGAACGTAATGCTATTTGGATTGAAAAATGTAGGAGCTACATACCAACGAGCAATGACAACAATTTTTCACGATATGATGCTTACATTCATGGAAGATTATGTTGATGATCTTCTTGCCAAGTCTAACACTAGAGAAGGACACATCGATATCTTATCTAAAATCTTCAAAAGAATGGAACAATTCAAAGTAAGGCTTAATCCAAAGAAATGCGTTTTTGGAGTAAAATCTGGAAAGTTATTAGGATACATTGTGTCAGAAAAGGGAATTGAAGTGGATCCTGCTAAGGTACAAGAAATTCTTGATATGCCACTACCAAGAAACATCAGTCAGCTGCGCTCTTTACAAGGATGGTTGAAATCCATTTGAAGATTCATTGCTCAACTGGCAGATAAAAGTTTACCATTTACACATCTCTTGCATAAAAATGTTCCTTTCAAGTGGGAACACAAATGTGAAGCAACCTTTAATCAAATAAAGCAGTATCTCATGAATCCACCAATACAAGGTGTGCCTCTCATATTATATATTGCTGCCACAAAAGTGTCTTTAGGAGCATTATTGGCACAGGAAGATTATTCAGGAAAAGAATGAGCCATTTATTACATCAGCCGAACCTTAACAAGTCATGAGATAAATTACACCTTTATTGAAAAAGCTTGTTTAGCAGTGGTGTTTACTTCTCAAAAGTTATGACACTACATGCTAACTCATACAGTAAAGCTTGTGGCTAAGATTGACCCACTCAAATATCTTCTAAGGAAACCATAACTGGTAGGTTGGCTAAATGGGTTATGATCTTAAGCGAGTTTGATATTCACTATGTGGATCGAAAAACTATAAAATGACAAGTAATTGCAGATCAATTAGTAGAAGCACCGATGCTAGTAGAACACCCAATACATGTTGATGTTCCTAATGCTGATATTTTCGCAACAGATATCCAACAGTCATGGTCACTCTACTTTGATGGTTCTTAAACTCAACATGGTTTGGGAGCAGGAATTCTTTTTATTACACCTCAAGGACATACAATCCCAAAATCTTATCGGCTAATGTTTCCTTGCACAAACAACATAGCTGAATATGAGGCATTGATAATCGACATAAGAATTGCAGTGGATTGGAAAATCGCAGAACTTCAAGTTTTTGGTGATTCACAACTTGTTATAAATCAAATCAATGATGAATATCACACTAAAGATGACAAGTTGATACCTTACAAAAGAATGGTGGAAGATCTCAAGAAATACTTTGTTAACATCCAATTCATACAGATTCCACACATTGATAACAAAGCAATAGATGCTATGGCTACAATCGCCTCTCTACTCCAATTGTCAGAGAATAAAAAATGGTACGATTTCTTGGTGGAACAATTGTTTTCTCCCGCCCCATAAAAATCTTGAAACAAAAATCATTTGCCATTTGATGAGTTTTGAATCTTCCTTATATGGCCAAATCTACACTTACTTAAAAGATACTACTTTACCCTTAGGCTTGTCTAGGAACTAAAAACGAAATCTCATTCGTCAATCATCCCGTTACACCTTAATTGCCGACATCTTATACTAGTGTGGTCTAGATGGTACCCTCCTTAGATGTCTTGAACATGATGAATCGGAAAAAGCCTTACAAGAGGTCCATGGTGGAATTTGTCGGACACATTCAAGTGGACTAACCTTAGCAAAAAAACTTGTAAGATTAGGATACTATTGGCCCACCATGGAGAAAGAATCATTCACTTTTGTGAAGAAATATGCAAAATGTCAGATTCATGGGAATCTCATTCATGCGCCTGCTCAGGAATTACAACCCTTTACCACAACATGGCCTTTCACTCAATGGGGACTAGACTTGGTTGGAAAGATACATCCATCATCTTCAAATGGACATAAATTTATCATTACAACCACTGAGTATTTCACTAAGTGGATTGAAGCTGTTCCTCTAACGACTGTTACGGGCAAACAAATCTCTTCGTTCATCTTGAATTATATCATTTGCAGATACGACATTACTAACTCCATTATCACAGATAATGGTAGACCCTTTAAAAATCAAGATGTTGATGAACTATGTGAAAGATTTCACATCCAACATAGGTTCTCTACACCTTATTATCCATAGGGGAATGGTCAAGCCAAAGCTTCAAGCAAAACAATTCTAAAGATTTTAAAGAAAACAGTGAATGAAGCAGGTCGTGATTGGCATGTCCAATTGAATCCAACATTATGGGCCTACAGAACAAGCATTCCCACATCAACAGGAGCTACTCCTTATGCGTTGGTCTATGGAGCAAAGGCTATTCTACCACTGGAAGTTGAGATTCCTTCACTTTGAGTATCACTCAAAGGGCTAATCAATGATGAAGATTATCGAGTATCAAGATTACAAGAGTTAGAACTACTTGATGAACGATGTCAAACTACGGTAAATAATTTGAAAGGATATGAACAAGTTATGTCCCATAGCTACAATCATAGAGTCAAACCACGAAATTTTCAAGTGGGTGATTTGGTTCTCAGAGAAAATCCTCGAAATCAACAAGATAGGGAAAAGAAAGGAAAGTTTGAACCAAATTGGCTGGGCCCGTTCATTATCGTTGTAGCCTACGGATCGGGGGCATATCAATTTTCAATGGCAGAAGGGGACTTGTTTGAAGATCCAATCAAGAACATTCATCTAAAAAGATTCTACACTTGAGAAAAAATCAAAAACAATATAAAATGTCCTAAAAAAAAAAACCATTGCCTAGATGAAAACCTAGCAAACAGGCATCTTGGTAATAGAAAAAAAATCATAAAATCAGGAAAAAGTGCAATAAAAACAAACAGTGAAAACCTGGAAAATAGGCATTGGTTGTGATTTTATTTGGCTCTCTCATCTATTAGGATTCATTCTACATATGCATCCTTTTCATCAGCATCACACACACACCTCACCATCGCATTTGCATTGCATCATCTCCTTCGAATGACAAGGATCTTATGATGGCTTGATGATTTGAGGTTTATCCATCACAATAGTTGTGTTAGCAAGAGTCAGAGTACAAGGTCACTAGGGGGCAGTTTGCTTTTCTAGCAGTGTGTCTAGCATTAGAATGTCAGAAACAATAGTCTTGTCTAGTTAAACTAAGCTTACATGATTATCTTGATAGATGATTTAAAAACAAATTGAATGATCTTAATCTGAATAAAATTAATGACAAACTTAAAGCAATAAGTTGCAAATTATTGTTTTGATATTTGATGACATCATATCTCTGGAGTGGTTCAATGATGTACTGAACTAGAATCACAAGGAAGAAGTATGATGTTTTTTTGCTTGTTGTCTGCAAGTTAATCATTAGTATGATGTAAATTGGTCATGGGACATGATCTATAATGGATCATTGATGAAATTTTGGAATTTGCATAGGAAAATGGTTAGCTTTTGTCTGTTTATGCAAGCAATATTTAGGTCATCTTGGTTCAATTATACCTCGATGCTTGTATTAACTTGCTACATCAAACATTGTGGAAGTAGTACTCAGGTTATCATTGGTGCTAACATACCCTTTGATGCTTGTACTAACTCTTAACATATTAAAAGGCTCAATGATGAAAATTAAACATAGCATGAATTGGAAACAAGGAGAATGATTCATTATTGCATTTAGGACCGCATGATTCATTATTGCATTTAGGGTTGCGTAATTCATTTACATTTCAAGGTTCTTTTTAAATAGATTTTTGAAGGTTGACCACATCTTTAAATATCTTTTCACAATGGTGGAGTATGACTGGACATTTATTACATCTCATTTTCATTGTCATTTCACATCATTATCATTGCATTTGCATTCTTATATCATCATTTCATTTTATTTCATCATCTTATCATTATTTATCATTACACATCACATGCATGATTGATATTTTAATCATCCTTTAATCATTCATCATCATATACATTCAAATATTTCACGCACATTCATAAATAAAATTGCATTCATTTCATTTCACATCATCACTTAGGTTATCATAATCATTTTCATTTCATCATATATCATATGTTCATTTCCAGTACATCCTTATCATTCATTACATATTACATCATCATAAATCATATTCATTCATCTCATATAAAGCATTTATATCCTACAACATACATTCATTACATACATCATTCATCAAAAGCATTTATCATCACATCTTACATTTTTGCATTCATTGCATACACTATAAAAGCAAAATCATTTTTAGATTTCATCCTATATCATCATATTAAGAATCATTTCATCACAACACATCCTACATGAAATAGAAGGAAATCATTTACATCATCATTTGCATCATCATACATCATGAAAATCATCACAAACATAGCATCTGAAAGTAAAAACATGCATTCATAAACATATGCATAAATCATCCATAAAATGTGCATAATCAAATCACCACTGCATATCATAGATCTCATCAAAACAAATGTCCAAGAATACAAGGATATCAAATATTTCAAAAAGATATTTCACATACAATGGCATAAATGTGTACCAAATACTCATCACTGAGGGGCATCTGGTCGAGGCACATGACTACTACTACCTCCTGAGGTAGTAGGTCTCGACAGATCTCTGCTCCCAGAGGCTTTGATCTCTCATCTGACAGGCTGACCCACACTCCTGGTCACACTCCTAGAGTGGCTGCATGAGTGAGTCTGAGTCCAAGTACCTGATTGAGTAAACGCTATCCGTCGTTCAGGTGGCACTGCCTCAAAATATCGCATCCGGTAGTACTGAACCTCCTGAGCAATCTCTAGCCCCTCTGCCACAACCTCTCCAATAGAGGTGCTCTCCACTAATCTCAATAGTCTCTCGGCTACCCCCTCAGCCTGTACACATCTCTCCTAGAAGCTATCCCTCTTGGCCATAAGCTGAGCTATCTGTGGGTTAGGAGGTGGTGGTTGTGCTATCTGTCCCTATAGCTAATTGATGGTCACCTGTGCCTATGCTAACTGACTCTAAAGAGTCTAAACCTCTGTCTGTAAGGCATCCACCTATCCCTGTGACGAAGCCTTGATGGTAATCCATGGTGCTGAAGTGCTAGCCTGACCTACCACTCTGGATTCTGTGGTCTCATCCTAAAGGGAATATCAAAGAAGAATCTTTGTCTCCCACCACCCCCATCATCCCCATTATCACCATCATCTAAGTCATCTAACTCCTCATCCATCTCCTCATCCTCAGAACTCTCATCATCCACCTCCATCGCCACCCTACCGATATCTGCAATCGGCTCTGCCTATACCTATCCCTAATCCTATGGCTGCCCTACTGCTAGATGTCCCTGTGGCTACTATAGCCCTGCCTAAATAACTAGACCTCCCATTAATGGGGTAGGCTCATCTGGACTGGTAAACCAAGGAAAGGGATGTGTATAGAAGTATGCAGCATAGTCCTCTATCATCCCTACATCTGTGACCTTTGGCCGTATAGTCCAATCCTTCAGCTGTGGCTCAAAGTTCTCCTCTTTGGCTACCTTAATAGTCAAAATTGGTCCCCACTCTAGTACACCTCCCCGACGCCTAACATAGTGTGCCACCCCCTGTGGCATTATCTGTACCCATCCAAACTACCTTAGAACCCTCCGGCCCAGGAATCGCTCAATGATGAATGGGGTGCATCCAATCAAGTATCTAGACCTCGTCACATATGGTAGCTCTATGTCATCTGCCTGCCATGGGTCACAATCCACATACGGTCACCAGATGATCGTATCCAAATCATTAAGTACCCGCCATCAACACTTCGATTTTCCTAGCCTCGACTGGACAAGGGGCCCTGTATATGCATAAGCATATGGGAATCTGAGGGGGCAATCTCTCCTAACAATGGGGTGTGTAATCACGAAGTGCTCGCACGTAAATAGCTGCAAAAGAGTCACCCCACAGGAAAGACTCTTCCCATCTATGTACATGACCTGATGAAGGTCATGGTATAGATGGGCAAGCAAAGAGGACCCCCAAGCATATCTGGTACGATGGAGAAGCATGTCCTCCAAGATCCTACCCCACCCTACTGATAGTCCCTTTGACCTATGATTTGGACAAAGGAAACCACCAATCATCCCTGCTAAAACCAAAGGCAGTGGGGCATATCTCTCTGCCATCTCCTTCTACGGAAGCTCATATCCATAGATATGAGGATCCTGGAAGACCCATCTCAAGGCATCTATCCCCCCAATCTTCTTGTGATCATAAATCACAAGCTCTCCAACCATAGGAATACCCAGAATCCTATAAACATCCTCCGGAGTCATTGTGATCTCTCCTGTCGATGAATGGAAGGTGTTATGCTCGTTGTGCCACCGCTTTGCTAAGGCAGTCAACAGTGCCCTATTGACCCGATACTACGAGATACTCAACAACGCTCTCAGGCCACACTGGTCTATCACTCCCAAATCATCATGGGACAGTCGGGGAATCATCTCCCATGTCTGTGGAAATCTCTCTCTAATCTGGAGGAGGTTAAATTCCTCCTTTACAATATCATCAAGCAAGCATGTAAATCAATCAGCAATGGATATCATCAATCAATCAGTACATCAAGAAAATTTCAAATCAATACTATTTGTTTTTCATATCGCATGGAAACAAATTTAAAAGTCATCATGACTTAGTTTGACTTTCAAACAAGAAAGAAAATCTATCAATACTATTTGTTTTTCATATCGCATGGAAACAAATTTAATAATCATCAAGACTCAATCTATTTGACTTTCAATCGGAAAAGAAAATCTATCATTTCTATTTTGTTTTCATATCGCATGGAAATAAATTTATCAAACATATTTCTTCTTCAAGCATGAAGACAAATTTATCAAATCTATTCATTGATGATATTCAAATGCATAAAATCCATTGTCTAATCTAGCAACAATCATCAACCATGCATCAATTTAAAAATCGGCAAAAATTCATGGATGCGCTAAAACAGTAAATCAATGCGCTAAAATCATGGATGCGGAACTTTACTCCATGGATGCGCTAAAATAGTCTATGGATGCATGATTTCATGAATGCGCTATTTCATCCCTCATATGCACTATAACAGTGCACCTATGTGCTAAATCACATCTGCGCTAATTTATCATCTTTCGCAGACAAGTTTCATGGATGTGCTATTTGATCTATCCTATGCACTAAATCACCTATGCGTGACTAATTGGCATCTATGCACGATTTTTTTACCCCTATGCGACACTTTGGATGTGCTAAACTATCTACCATATGTGCTGAAAGACCTATCGTATGCGCTAACACAAAATTTTTGAAAATTTAAAAATTCAAAAAAGCATCCAAAAATTCATAAAAATTTGACAGAGAGGTTTGGATCGACTTAATGGAGGTCCATACACAGGTGGTCTCTAATGACGGCGACCTCGCTCGAATCTGTGGTGCTCATACAGGATCGGCATTGCTTTTCTCTCTCTCAGAGCTCCAAAATCTTCAAAGGTTACTGTTCAAATGAAAGGGACTTCTCACCTTTTTCATCTTTTAAAGGGGTAAAAATGGCATTAATTACTGTGCGAAGTGCTATTTCGAGAGTTAAATCACCATATTTTTCTTTGAAATCATCTGAAAATCTTCCAAATCCATCTCATAATCATTCTAATCGTGCGATTTATCTCTCGAGGGGGCATATAGCATCATCAGTAATTTTTCAAAGTCAGGGGCAAATTCTTTGAAGCAATGCATGAAACACATCACTTCAAAGAGGGGCAAAATATACACATCTAAAATTGGTCACGGTCGATCGAACCTGTTAATTAATTAAATATGAATTATTTAATTAATGTTCTTAAGCCATCTACATATAAATAAATTTAATTATTTATATTGTTCATTTTCTAATTCTTCTAATTTAATTAAATAAATAAAGTTTATTTAATTAATGCTATCCTTCCTCTTAATTAATTAAATAGATTTTACAATTTATTTACATTAATTATCACAAGTTTAAATTCACAATTTAAATGATATTCTTCTCTCCACATTTAATTAAATACTTAATTAAATCATTTTCCAAATTCCCACTCCTCTCACAAAAATTAAATATTTTAAATATTTAATTAAAAGGACTTTTCTTTTCTCACATAATTAAATATTTGTAATACTTAATTAAAACCTTTTCATATTTCTCTCACACATAATTAAATATTTATTTATCTAATTATGAGAGACACCTTTCAATTGTCTCTTCATTTTCTATCTCTCAAAATTCCATCTCCTTTTCGAATTCTTGATCTCTCACCATTCATTCTAACAGGTTTGAACTCGATCGTCAATCTTGGCTAATCGAATTCCTACCTCTACAAATCTATAAATACAACCCTTTCATGGGTTGAAAAGGACCTCGAATCTCATATTTTCATGCGTAGTTACTATAGTCACATCTTAACATTCATAGCATTTCAATTCAATATTTTAATATTTTAGATGCATATGCATTTTTAATCTCATTCTCTCAAGCTACCATTCTACACATTGTTGGTTTAAACAACTGAGAGCAAGCATCTTGAAGCAAATCCTTGGAGATAGAGGACAATGGAACGAATTTGAAGAAACTGTGGTTTAGAGTTTCCATTTACTTTATTTAATTTGATTTCTTCAATCTAATGTTTCATTGGTTGATTAGAGTAGATTTAATTTGATTTACGCTTTTGTAACATACACAATAACAAAGGGAACAACAATAGAAAATCCAAGGATTACAAAAATATACAACAGAGTTATTCAAATGTAGTCATATCTTGTGATAGTGTCATTACATTCGTCACCATCAAAGGACCTAGTGCTGAGTGTGGAGTCACCACACGACATGGAAAGGTCACTATCTAGAGAGTCTCATCTTAGTCTAGGGAACAACCTACTTTTTCAATGCCAAATCCCAACAAGTATAATCTCTTAGACCATCTTAAGAAGACCCCAACATAGATATCAATCTTAGAACAATTGAGGCTATCCCCCATACATAGAGAAATCTTAGAGAAAGCCTTATCAGAGTCATCTATCCTCAAGGATATTGACACAAATAAGTTTCAACCTATGGTAGGACACATTATCAACCATCTTACCTTTTCTGAATAGGATCTACCATCGTAATCATCTCATAATCATGCTTTACACTGTGAGGTCTACATTCATGAGAATAAGGTCAAAAGAGTCTTAGTAGATGGAGGTGATGGTTTGAATATCTATACCCCTAAGTTGATCAAAGACTTGGGCTACTCAGAGGATACCATTGAGAAAACAAAGAGTACCACAATTAGAACCTATGACAACCAAGAGTGGATATCACAAGGAATCATTACATTATCCATTCAAGTGGAACCTATCATTGTAGAAACTACATGCCAAGTGCTAGTTCTTGATCTCCTATACAAAATCCTGCTTGGTCAACCATGGATCCATGCCTTAAAATTCGTTGCCTCAACCTACCATCAATGTGTTAAGTTTCCTTTGGAGGGTAGAGAAATTACTATCTATGGAGATCCTAAGCCTTTTTACTATTGCAAAAATATTGAGGCTAAGTTCTATAAGATCCCACAAGTGCCTAAAATGATGAAGGTCCTACATCCACACCTACCTGATTTTTTGATCGGTCATCTCTTGTATCTACCTTAGCAACAAATACACCCATTATATAGAACATTCCTAACATCAAGGCAATAATCCAGGATGACAGTTGTGGAAATTATAAGTTACTAAATGATACCTTTGTCTTAGGATAATTACCTCTTTTTCCTCAATCTCATGGAAAACCCACATCTAGCACCAAAGAGCCCAAAACCATCAATATGATAGCTACTACCTTCACCAAGTGGGGGGGATCTAAATCAAGAAGATATCAATGAGGGGGATGTATTTAAACTCCTCTATCAGGATGAATGATCTGTCCCTGTTCTTCCCATGGAAGATGATAATAAAGGCTTGAAGCTCATGAAGGGAATGGGTTACAATAAGAATGAGAAACTAGGGAAAAATGACAATAGCTTGCTAGAACCTATCGTTCCTGAGAAATGATTAAGGAACCTTGGTTTAGGTTGTACTAATAGAAAGGTTACCCTTATTGGCAAAGGCACTTCCACTAAACTGGATGAGGCTTCCTCTTAGTTACCTACACCATGTGCTACAACTTTAGATGACTTCCCCCTTGATATTGATGACCAATTTAAAAACAGCTCCATTTTTATGATGTTCATTACATCCTATTCTCTAAGAAATTAGCCAACTAAACTATGCCTAGTATACTCACAACTTATTGACATGGACCAACAAGGACCACCAATTCTAGTTTTATTTGAAAAAAATGAAGTGATCTCAGAATTTATGGGACTCCATGACCACCTATCATGGGAAAATCATAAATTAGGTTTTGAGATAGAGCTAGATAGAGGGGCATACTATGGAGAGATGATTGAATCCTTCAATCAAAAAATTAATGAAATGTAACTAACTTGTAGATGCTTGAGTGAAAACCACATTGTTGCACTCTTAAATCATAAAATAGTAAAAAGAAAGGATTTATTTGAGGGTGAAAATCTCTCTACGGCACCCAAGGATGAGGGATTCAATCTCCCCCTTAAAGTGTAATGCATCCCAAAAAGTCAGTAGTACTAGCAAAAAATGCTACCGCGGTCAATTTGGAAATAGAAGAAGCACCCAGGATCACTTTTTATGTCGAATCCCTATTGGATGAAGAACAAAGAAACCTAGTAGCATTCCTGAAAAACCTGAGAGCTAAATTTTCATGGTCATACATAGATATTCCCGGGCTTGATCCTAAAGTAGGTGTGCATCATTCAGTAGTCTATCCCGAAGCCAAGCTAGTCAAGCAGAACCCTTAGATAGCACTCTTGGTAAAACTAGAGTTACAATTTTTTTTGGATGGGTTCATCTGGCCATTAGATTATCTTGAGTGGGTTTCAAACCTAGTACCAGTATAAAAACCCACTAGGGGCATCAGAATCTGTACTGATTTCAGAGACTTAAACAAAGCATGCCCTAAAGATGATTTTCCTCTTCCCAACATCGGCCTCATTGTGGACTTAACAGTTGGGCATGAAATGTTATCACTCATGGACCACTTTTTAGGCTATAATCAAATCATTATCGCCAAAGAGGATCAACATAAAAATACATTCACTTTTCCATGGGGAATATATTACAAGAACATAATGCCATTTAGGTTAAAGAATGCAAGAGAAACCTATCAAAGAGAAATGATCCTCATCTTCCACGACATGATCCACAAAATAGTTAAAGATTATGTGGATGATATTTTGGAAAAATCAAAGAAAATAAGTGAGCACATACTAGTCTGAGGACCCATCTTTAATAGACTTGGAGAATACAAGGTACGATTGAATCCAAAAAAGTGTCTTTGGGGTTACATCAGGGGAACTTATTGGCTTCATTGTTTCAGAAAGATGGATAGAAATTGATTGAACAAAGGTGAAAGAAATCCTTGACATGGAACCACTACAAAAACTAAAATAGATGAGAGGATTACAAAGAAGATTGTAGTCTATCAAAATTTTCATAGCACAACTATCAGATAAGATCCACCCTTTTTCACATCTTCTTCATAAAGGGATAACCTAAAAATGGGATGAAAAGTGTGATAAAGCTTTTGAGTAGATAAAATATTATCTACTAACACCTCTAGTGCTCATGCCACCAATACCAAACAATCTATTGATCGTATATATCTCAACAACATTAGTAGCACTAAGAGCTCTTCTAGCACAACATGATGAAAATGAAAAGGAAAGGGCTATCTAATACATTAGCAGAACCTTGGTGGGCTATGAAATGAACTATTCACCTATAGATAAAGCATGCCTAGTAGTATTTTTTTCCTTACAATATTTTAGGCATTACATGTTGTCACATCAAATCAAACTTATTGCAAAGATAGACCCATTGAAATACATGTTATCTAAGGAAACTCTCACAGGGCGAATGGCGAAATGGGTGATGATCTTAACTGAATTTGACATAGAGTATGTGGAGAATAAGGTAATCAAAGGACAAATGATTACACACCAACTCACAGAATCAACTATCTATGTAGAGGACCCCTTCATATATGAGTTTTCTAATGAATTAGTTTTTCTTGTCAACCTCATAGATCAATGGAAGATGTACTTTAATGGATCGTTCACCCAACATGGACTCAGAGTAGGAATTATTTTCATCACCACTCAAGGTGATTGCATCCTAAAGCTATATAGGCTATAATTTCCTTCTACTAACAAAATTTCTGAGTATGAAGCCCTAATCATAGGTTTAAGGATAGCGGTTCGGTGGCAGATTCAAGAAATGAAAGTTTATGGAGACTCAGAGTTGGTTATCAACCAATTCAATGATGACTATCAAACTAAAGATGATAAGCTCACTCCTCACAAGAAGATGGTAGAGAATCTCAAAGATCTCTTTATATACATAACTTTTGAGAAGATTCGTCACATGAACAACAAAGAACCAGATGCCATGGCAACAATCAGATCACTATTAGACATGTTGAACAACATCCTCCAAAGTGAATTCTTGGTAGAAAAACTTCTTGTGCCAAATTTTAAAATCCCTAAATCTAAAAACACATGTGTCATTGTTGGTCCTAGATCCCCATGGTATCATGACATCTTTACCTACCTTAGCAAAGGAGCCCTCCCATTTGATATCACCTCGAACCTTTAAAATACCTTTGTCAAAAAGGAATCCCAATTTGTGATCCTAGGTGATAGCCTATACCATTGCAGCATCAAAGGAACATTACTATTATGTGTTAACTAGGAGGAAGCCTTGATCGCTTTAATAGAAGTACATGATGGAATATGTGGTTCCCATTCTAGTGGTATGATGTTAGCTAGGAAACTGTTGAGGATGAGATACTACTGGACAACCATAGAGAAGGAAGCTCATCAATATGTGCAGAAGTGTGGCTAGTTTCAACAACATGGAGATCTGATTCATGCAGCAGCTCAGGAATTGCAACCAATTATCACACCTTGTCCCTTTTCAAAGTGGGGAATTGACCTCATAGGAAAAATCACCCCAACTTCCTATAATGGAAACAATTTTATCATAATCGCCATAAAGTATTTCACTAAGTGGGTAGAGGCCATTCCTATGACCTACATAATGGGAAAGTATATTGCCAAGTTATCCTAAATTACCTCATCTACCACTATGGTGTCCCACAAACCCTAATCTTAGATAAAGGGACACCCTTTAAGAATTAGGATGTTAAATAGTTGTGCCAAAGATTCAACATATAGCATCTATTCTCTACCCCATATTATCCCCAAGGCAATGACCAAGAAGAGGCTACAAATAAAACTATCTTGAAAATACTTAAGAAAATAGTCAACGAAGCTGGCTATGATTGGCATATGTAGCTAAATCTTACTCTCTAGGCCTACCAAACCAATATCCACACACCAATAGGTGCAACCACTTTCTCCTTGGTCTACAGATCATAAGCTATCCTACCTATTGAGGTTGAGTTCCCATCACTGTGAGTATCACTATAGAACCTGATCACCAACAACGAATACAAAGTATCTTAGTTGAATGAGTTAGAGTTCCTAGATGAGCGTCATCTCAATGCCCTTAATCACTTACAAGTTTACCAAAATTGATTGAAATAGAGCTATAACAAAAGGATCAAGTATCGATCTTTCCAAGTAGGGGATCTTGTCCTAAAGTAGAATGAGAAGAATCTACCAGATTAGGACAATAAAGGAAAATTTGAGCCTAACTAGTTGGGTCCCTTTCTCATCATAGCAAGCTATGGATCAGGAGCATATCACCTATCAACAACTGAAGGTGAACCCTTTTAGGATCCAACTAACAACTTGCATCTCAAAAATTTATATGCATAGTCTTAAAGAGTATAAAACCTAAAAATACAAAAAAAAAAAGAAAAATGATCAAAATCCAAAAAAAAAAGAAAAAGGATTGAAAAAGTTGAAAAAAAAAATTCCTCTAGTGAAAACCACTTCGGTGGCACTTTGGGCAAGTACCTTAGTGAAAACTAGAAAAAAAGACACCTCGCATAAATAAATCTCCTCCATCTATCCTTTGACTCTTTTGGTCCTACCATTCTTTTCACTAATATTCATCCATTTCCCATCAACATCCTTATCATAGCTTGATGATGTGAAGTATTGTATCCCTTTAGTACTACTGGATTATTCCAAAGGTGAGTTTGTCTTGCCTATATTGAAGTAGTCTAACGTGTCACACTAGGGGAAATTCATCATGGATCATATCGGGTTCTTGTATATCTTGACGTTATTATCTCATCAAAAGCACAAAAAAAATTCATAAAATCCTATAAAAAATCCGAAAATAATTCATAAATCATTCATCAGAAAATCCAAAAACATCTAGAAAATTGTAAAGTCAAAATCCAAAACATTCAAAATACATCAAAACCTAAAAAGTTCAAAACATCAAAAAATCCAAAACAACGGTTCCCCTATCGAACTACGTCATCTCTAATCTTGAATGTAGGCAAGGCTTATCTTTGATCAACACCCAAGACACCCTAGGTCAGTCCTTTAGGATTCCATCATAATAAAATAAATTTTACATCATTGTTCATATCTTCATCCTATAAATTACGTCGATTCAAGCAAACTACATTGTCTCTATGTGTATAATGTAGGAAAGGCTTATCTTTGATAACCCCCCCAGATCCCAAGGATAGGTCTTTTATGTTAGTTCCTCAGTCAAACTCTCGAAAAACACTAAACATCCAAATACCAAAAAAATAAATTTGTAAACATCCAAATATCTTCAAAACCACAAAACATTCAAAAAACTCAAAAAATACCAAAAATATTAGAAGCAATTCAAAAAGACCAAAAACATTGAAATAATCCATAAAATCAAAAACCACCCATCCCATCTCACTTTCACCTACAATAAACCATCACCCATAATAAATTGGGCATCACCTTCAACCTTTGGCGAGGAAAATAGAAAGCAAGTATAGAAAGTCATAAAGTGAGAACCTAATTATCAAAATCTAAAGTCTAGATCATAGGTAAATGCATTAGTGAAGTTTGTATCAATGACTTATCTTAGCATCATCATCCTAACATCAAACAATCTTCTGATCAAAATTTCCTAGGATCTATCCTTCCTACAATGGGCATCAACATCAAGAATCAACTTTAGCTAAATTAAACAAGGCAAGAGATATAGATAACATTGACTATTTGTATTTGATATTTTCTTTTGATTTATCTTAATGTCCCATTCCAAGGACCTCTTGATGATGTCTATCAAAATGATTTAGAGAGAAAGGAATGGGGCATTGATCATTATCTTTATTTTGTTGTGCTTGTTGATATTCTTGTAATATAATCTTGGTGCATACTTTCTTGGGTGTATGTATGAAGGTTGTTTGGAGTACGTTGTTGACTATCATGTATGCTTTGGTCCAATATATTTTAAACTTCTAACTTGAATTCCAATGAGGTGTCTGTATGTCAAGATGTGAACATGATCTATCCTATATGTTTATCGAGTCAAAGTCCATTATAACAGATACAACATCATCCTGGTTATCAATACCTTGATGCATCATGTCTATGCATTATATAAAACAATAAGGAATGATGGAAATTCCCAATCTAGATAAGTGAGCACCTCATCATCCTGCATTCATCCTACATCATGCATTCTCTCATCACCATCTCTAATAAAGTATTGATGGATCATGGACTTGTTGGATATTTCTAAGAAATCATAAAAATCAATGGTTATTCATTCTTTATTATTCTATCTTCTCTCCATGCTAACCTAGTATCATGACTATCAACAAAAACATCATCAATGCATCCATCTTGCATCCACAAATCATAGCATAAAACCTCTATCCACATAATCATTGCATATCAAATCATACATTCTGCATCATCATTTAATTTGTGATGAATAATATATATTTTTTATTCTAAGTATCTTAAATCATCACATATCATAAGAATTTGCATCCATACATCCATGTGCATATAGAATCATCTCATTAATTGCATAGAAAATACACAAAAATAAATGCATCCACCTCATTTACATCCATAACATTTGCATCACATATCATTCATTCCATAGCATGTCATGAATAGATAATGAAAAGGAGAATATCATAGAATCACATGTCATATCATGATCATCAAATATCACATAGGCATAAATAAATCACATCCATACATAATCAAATATAAGCATCTCATCCATTTATCATAAGCATGAAATAAAGTGTGCACATTAGATCATAAATCATCCTTATCCGTATCATATATATATCAAAGAAATGAATGTCATGGTACAAAATATGGATTAGTGTATGTATATCAATGATAAAGTACAATATCCACAAGGCTATAAAAAGGAGCCCATGAATGCATATCTATAATAAATAATGGGAAAAAAAATCTAAAAGTGTCTATACATCAAATAGCTAGCCTTGATGGCTGCTACCCTCTCTGGCCTACCTCTTAGATTGATCCACCACTGGTGGCCATGCATCACTATGATGCGAATAATTTGGATGTCTCAATTCTATTGGTACATCTCAATGACAATGCAACCTATTGTATGTGTCCTTTGTCATGGCCTCTTGGTATAACCTAGCTAACATAGTCTCGCCATGTGTGGCCACTATCATAGCCTCTATTTACTCACACCGAGTGACCTCCTGGTACCTCTCCACTACCATGGTCTATAATCGCTATAGGGACTAATCTCTCTCAACACTAATACCCAAAACCTACTAGTAGACCTAATCCCGCTCACCATTCAATGTTTTCACCTGCTACTATAGTTGTTGAATCTGTGCATCTTTGGCATCTGCTGGTGGTGGTGGTGGTGCTACCTACTACTATTGTAGTCCCTATTGTACTACTGGGGACTATTGTGGAACCTCCTGTCCCATTGGTGTAGCCCCCGAAACTTGAACATCCTAGCCATCTTGGCCACCCTATCCTCTACCTCTAAGTCTCCCTTTTGGAGGAGCACCCACTAGATTTGTCAACCATCAGGGAGGGATGAACCATGAATCATATGTCGGTGTAGTTTTTGTTTCTACTTGGCGTTGATCATAGGCCCAAGGCTGAGTTTATAACTGTCTAAAGATCTTGACTACCTTGGGAGTTGGAATTGTTGGTCCCCATGTGGGAACCTCTCTGGATGACCTAGAAAAAAAGGCCATGTACCCATCATCTAGCCTATCCTAAATGTTTTGGAACTACCAAGCCACCCTATTTTGTAAATACCACTCAATGATGGTGTGCTCATGACCCTACATATATCAGGTCTACCTGGTGAAGTATAGCTACTATACATCATCATACTATAGTGGCATCTATAGCCATGGGTTCCAGTAGAAAAATGTCATATCATCAATCACCCATCATGAATATGGGAGCCCAATTTTTCTAGTGTGCCTCAAGGTGATGGTCCCTCTATATCTCCAAATGATGAGATCATCTGACTCCACATTCTTGATGGTGTTTTTTGCACAACAACTCAGATAGAATATGATATCCTATCTCTCTTGAAAGTTGAATCTCTATGAACAAAGAGATAACCCCAAGGCCTCTAATGTCAGGTCTAGATAATGCAACAAAAAAATTAGTGATAATGTGAAAATGATGGTAATCACAAGGGACCTTACAAAAAAAATACTAGAACTTTATCATATTTTTGCGATATATTGATACTCAAAATTATTAAACCTAATCCTAACTCAAATTCAAAGAAACAAAAAAAGACAAGGGTTTTAGATATATTAAGATTAAGATCACTCCTAAGATCAATAATATCAATGATAAGATACTTGAAATTGACTAATCCCTCAAAACTAACTTTTGCTTAACCCAAGTTTATCCTAGAATTTTTACCAAAATAGTGCAATCTTCTAAGGAATCAAAGATTTTCAGATCATGAACATTCATTCAAACCATACTTTATTTAGCAATTGAAATGAACAAACCCACAATTGAACTAAGCACACAATTATAAGATCTAGGCTAAATTTACACAACAACCCACAATCAATAAGTTGTGAAAAGTATGGATCAGGAATCACTACAACATCCCAAGTATCAAATCACAAATATCATCAAATCACTTAATTCTAAACCTAACATTCATTCAAGATTTCAAAGAAATTAAGAAAGATAGAATAATGAGAACCATGCAAGATAAATCAATCCAAGAGAGGCCACTAAAGCACAATGTCTGCAATTGTATTGAATTCATGCACCAATAGAAACAATTCAAGTATCTTGTATTACAACACTTGCTTCGAAATAAACTAACTTCTAACTCTGCTCTTCTTGCTCTATTACTTCAAACCTTAATCTTCTAACTGAGTCGTACCCTTAAAAATGAGGCAACATGCCATAGTTATAGAGATTACATCATGAGTCATCCCAATTAGGGTTACAAAGAAGGTTGGCCAGAGAAAAAAAACCCAAAAACTAAAATATAAGACATTATTAAATGCTTGAGGCTCCTCTCTAGGTTGGCTTCGAATCTCCCTATAATTTGATCCAATGCATGTGAACGCTGGAGAAGTAATACTGGGAAGCACAAATTTTGAGGAATTCATCAATTAGTCGGCCCCTTATGGGTATGTGAGGGATCATCATGGCAAAAATAGGCGCTTAAGTGGCAAAAAATAAGAAAAATTAGAGTTAGGAAACTTGATGTAAAAAATTGAATAAGTAATCTATATTATTTCAAAAATATGTAAGAACAGAATCTGTAGAAAATTGAATGTAGTTTCTAAACTACTAGGTTTCTTTAAAAAAAATAAAAAATCTATTTGGTGAAAATTTGAAATTTCAATGTAGTAGTACTTAAATTTTAGGGAAAAAATAAGAAGTAGGTGTCTATCTAACCACCCTAACCACAATAAAATAATAATATTTTTTTATAAGATTTTAGATATAAGTAGAGGACTCATGTCCCGATGTGATGCATATTTTTTTGTAGTTTTGTTCCAAGTAAATGATTAATTATGAATTTTTTATTGCAACTTTTAAAAAATATAAAAAACTCGTATGTCTTACCACCTTAACTTGGTCAAAACTTCATGAAATTCAATTTTTCTTTTTTTAATCATATATTATGTGAAGTATAGAATGTGACACATGTTTTGGATTCAAATAATGTGTTACCATTTGAAAGATATAGATGTTTTTCAATCAGCCTATCAATCAAGACTTTTTTCATAATTCAAATAGAAAAGGAATAATAATTACTTATTAAGTTCAAAGTAAAGCATAATTTATATTGGTGGAAAGATAAGAATCTCCTTTAAAAACCCTTTTCATTTCATCAATTTTGGGTAAAAAACAAGTTTTCAGCCACATACCCATCATATTGCCACGTTTTGGCCCATCATGATCTTGCACATACCCTTATCTTTCCCTGGACCCATTTTATCTTGTACGCTAAGGAAAACGTCCTCTTGATTGTCCAAAATTGGTGTATTTAAGATCTTAAACCTTTTATCAAGAGACTTAATTTCTTCCCTTGATTTCCTGATGACTCCATCGCATCCCACCTTTAGGGTTTGATATTTCTCCAATACTACAATATTATGTAGCCGCATCCTCAAGTTGGTGTACACTAATTGGACCACCATCAACTGAATCATATATCTCATGCCACCATTCTCTCAGCTGTTCCAGTCTTAGATGTTTTGATGCAAACTTATTTCTACCAGTCATAATCTCAAAGAATGGAATACCCTTGCCAAAAATATCCTTCAATGTATTTCCAATCTGTTGCCCTTGTTTATGAAATTTCTCCAAAACCCTTTCATCAATTTGCAAAAATTCATACCATTCCTAGGGTTTTGAAGCCTTTGATGAAGGTAGGATTTTATCACTCACCATCCTTTCTTCTATGTAATCCATAATTGTCTTTAATTTATGCAGGACAAGATCTGTATCAGTTTTGTCTTGCCCTAGTACATTCTGCAACCAATCAAAAGATCTATGAGCATCAACACAAGTGGAAAAAATGTCCTTAATCATCTTATCTCCTCTATTCCTCACTTCATGTAGCCATTCGTGGGTAACCTGTGTGGTGGCATTCATCTTCTCCAACTCAATGATGGTCTCCCTAGGTAGAAGGCCTACTCTAGATGATGAAGAGATAGATTGCAAAGGCTTCATGAGATCCTGTAGATATATTTTTAGTCTCTCATTCTCCTTTTTTAATTTTTTCTTATCTTGCATCTCCTTGTTCAACCTGCCTAAAATTGTAGCACTAGATCCTTGGAACTCTTCAACTTCCTGTATCATGGAGGTAGGCCCAAGATTGATCATTTGAATGTTTTAATCCTAGCCAGTTACCTCATCTTTATTCTTATCAAGAGCAGGAGTGGCAATGTGGATCACTCGGTTATTTTCCCCATCTCTCTCAATCCTAGAGATAACCTTAGCCTTTTTCTTTTATTTTCCCTTTCCTATGTTTGATAAGAGATCATCCCAATTTAGAGGGGTATCATTCACAATAATTGGCTTACTTTTTAATCTCTCATCCAACCAGCCAGGGATAGGAGCATCAAGTTGCCGTTCACTCTATATTCCTTTCTGAATTTGATTTGTAGAGAAATCAATATTCATATTGTGCACCTCTTCACCTTTGTTTCCTTCATTGTCTTCCTCATCCTGCTCTAGATTCTCATTCTTTTCCATACTATGTTCATCCTCTTAATGTACTGATGGAGGAGTCCTTATAGTCACTTCTTATTTTTCCTGACACTGGTCTCGCTTATCCTCAAAAAGCGAATCTTCATATCTTAGCAAAGGGGACCATATGATCTTTTCTATCTCCACTTCAGTCCCATAGAGTTCTCCCTCCTTGAACTCTTCCACCTCCTTCTCTTGATGATCACCAATCTCTACATCCAGGGACTCATGTTGCACATCCAGTGACTTAGGAAGGGGAGAGGCTTCCTTTTGTTGTTGCATCATAGGAGCATCCATGGGAACCTTTTCTTTCAATATACTACCCTTTGCAGGAGTCTTTGATCTCCTTGCATAAACTTGCATCTTTCCTTCATAGCTATCCACTTCTATCACCTGAGGAGCTGTATTCTCTTCCTCCTCAGAAGGCTCATCATTTTTCTTCTTTGCAGTCTTAACCAATCTTCTTCTTTTAAGCACAGGGACATCACCTTTCTCACCTTCATCTTCTAGTCCCTCCTCTACAATAGATTTATCATTCTTAGAGACCTTCTTCCTCCTTTATCAATTGTATTCCTCTTCTCTTTTACCTCTCTCTCTACCTGAGTATCCTTAATTTTGATTTTGAAGGGAGACCCCACCTTCTCCTTACCCTTTGGATCTTGTTCATCATCCTTGGAGGTAGATGGGACTCCATATTTCCCATTAGATCGTATGTATACTGTATTCCTTTGTTGTCCAACTCCCATACCTTATTTTTTATTCACAAATTAGTATACTTGATCACAGGAGCATTCGTTTGCTCCAATTCAGTTTTTTTTTTCCTCCAATCAATCGATTACCCCTAGTGGTTTGTCCTTGATGGGCTCAGAGTCATGATTCTATAACAATTGTACATCATCATCCAACTGATTATGAATGACTTTAACATTGAACAATCTTATTAAGTGGGTAGGAAGCCTAGAGTATATCTTCTTTATGACATCAAATTCATCTTTTCAATTTACCCAATAATCTTCAATGTCATCCTTATGCCTGAAAATCCCTACTTGCCTTCTTTTGAGCTCCCCTTGTCCTGTCGAACTTCACTCTCTTAGAATGGAATGCCAAACCATGAGTACTCATTTCTTCTTCAAAGGAGTGGGCTGACATCAAAGAAGGACATACTTCATTAGTTCCTATCCTTAGTTGAAAGTCATTCCCAAAGCCAATTTTATGCATATCCTTCTTCAAAATCTCATCAAAGGCCAAAATTTGTCTAGTGACTTCCATAAGTATGATGTGATCTATTTGATACCTGGGAAACCTATAAGGAGCCTTTTGAATACCATCAATTCTAATATATGAAAAGGTGGGGAACTAGATAAACCATCCTCCATACCTTAGAAATTCTTACATTCTCTGCTCCTTGTAGTAGCCTTGTGATACACATGGTGAATGCATTAATCACCATTTTGTAGCTCGATTCACCCAAATACAGTTGTGGGTACACCTCATAGATCACATCCTGTCCTAACACCCCTTTAGTACTTAATCCCTTATAAGGATGAAATCTTGCTATGGCATAATCCAGATAAGATGTCATGGTAAAAATATTGGTTTGTAACACATTACATAGTTGTTCATGTATCATACCACTGATGATACCTATCCAATGATAATCAATTTTTTTCTCCATTCTTACTATGAGATAAAATATCTAGTTCTCAAAGAAACTTGCACTTTTCAGGGACACAACCCTACCAAGGAGTCTGATGGCATCATAGTACTCTTCCTTGAAATTTTCTCTAAACAACTATTTAGGTAACTTTGAGATGTGTGGCTTGGGATTCTCCATCCAAAAGTTGATGACCTACAAAGCCTTATTTTTATCATCTATATAGTATTTCTTGGCCACATCTAGATCTAGGCCTACCACATGAGATATGTTAGGTATATCAAAGGTTTGTGCCACTGAAGGAGTGGACAAATTTTCCAACACCCTACCCTATGGACCAATCACCCTCTGTGTATCTCTATCATAATGTCTAGCACATTCTAGAACCAACTCATAGCATTGAACTATGAGAGGAAACCCAACTATGTGAGCCAATCCTATCTCTACCATCCTTCTGGCCAACAATGGGGGATCCTGCATGGCCATTCTTGTCTTAAATTATTCATAGTCCCATTTTCCCACATTAGTATCAATGACTTCTAACCACATGAAAGATAACTTGGTCTCAAGAACTTTTCTTTTTATATTTATCTTAATCCTTTCTGCTTTTGAGATGAGAGATGCTCCCTCATCATTGGGATCCACCATTTTTCCCTTAGCTCTTCTAGTTACAGTCTCGCTGGATTCAGTCTGTATTCAAGAGACCATAATAAATATCTATCATAGCATAGGAATCCAAGTTAGTCCCTCATAAGTGCATTCCAATCACCAAAGAAATCCAAACAATCAATTAGAATCCACTAAAAATAACATTAAGCATCCTTTCTTAAAGTTCAGGGTTTTCACCTCTTCCTGGAATTCAGGCCAAATGGGAATTTTAGGGAATTCCAAGACAGACATATTTTAGCAATGGAAACCCAAATTAGCACCCATAAGCATCTCAAGAATCACACAATACTCAAGAAACATTTGCACATCCTTAAATCATCCAAAATCAATCATAAAATGCAAATCATTAACATTTGAACCATGAATCCCTTTATTTTTTGACACAAAATAGATTTTTGAAAAATATGATGGGGACAAAAATTTGTTGAAACCATCAATACTTAGCATATCACGGGAAAATGAAGTAAGAACGTATTTCAGGATTTTCCCAAGGAAATGGATTCTTATGAAGTAAAAACAATTCTCACACCATTGAATGACAATTCTGACCTCTTAACTCCTCCAAAGTAATGAAAACCACACTACCCCAAAGCACCCATCCAACCACTGAGGTAAGGAGATAAACAATGCTACCACAAGACAATCGCAAAGAGCTCATGACATGGTAGTAAACCACACAACCACGACCTAGCTCAGAGACACTCATGGTACTGAGGTATCACCGCGCTATTGCACTGTCAAACAAATCCCCCCATGGTGTGGTAGTGCCACCGCACAACCGTAGTCCAAAGGTGAAGCCTTTGTAGTATAGAGCTATCACAGCCCAACCAGAAGCCAGGTAGCCAAAGACACAAACTAAGGAATCAATAAAGCGAAGGAAATTTGGGAAAATCCCAAAGTGGAAGAAATCCCCGACACATTTGAAACCCCAAAATCTTTGGCTTCATCAGTATTTTTCCCAAATCGTTTGACTGATCATGATTTTTGGAATTCAAGCTTGAATGTACATTCCTTAAATCATTCGTTAATGGTTTCAACTTTTTAATTATCCCAAAGGGTGAACTAATAGTATTGATAATGAATTCAAAATCAAGATCGAGCCCTAGGGTTTCAGGATGGACATGCCATCATAGCTCAATTATGGCAAATGTAAAATGGATCCAATGATCGAAATCATCATGCAAAAACTGAAACCAATTAGAAAACCAAGCATGAGATAAGGAAAAACCATCAAGATAGGGTGCATCAATTCTAGAGGGGCATCAAAATATCAAAGGACGTAACCCTAGTTTAACCATAGATCCCCAACACTCCAAAGATCAGACACAAAGCAAACCCTAGATACCACATAGCCATTCACACTCATCAATTAAAAGAGAAACAAAGGATACATACCATTGATCAAGTGTAAACTCAGTGATAACAATGATTGGAAGCAATGTTCGATGCCTTAGCAAGCAATGATAGCAAAAATTCCAAGAGAATCACGACTAAGCAAGGAAATTCTAAAATCCAAACACCGACCACTCAAAGAAAATAAGCTCCTCCAAATTCACTCTAGACATCATAAAATCAATTGATAGCACAAAAGGATAAATCAAACCTCATTGAATCCACTCGCAGAGCCCAGACATGAGCCATTAATGCAAAGAAAAGACAACTTGGAATGAGTTTAGGGATCCAAGGTAGGAAAGGAATTTCAGGAAAATCCAGTTGGCACAGAAGTCCAAGAAGGACCGAAATCCCCAAAAATAGTGTAAAGTAGCCTCTGTCAAGTTTTGAAGACAACCAGGGAAATCTGCCAGAGTACGAAACTCCCGTAACTAGGATAAAACCCAAAATTGATCTAGAACATGATTTTCAAAGTGCTACTCAGCAAGGTTGTTTGCATAAACAAGATAAGTTCTTCAGGAACATTGCAAAGTGACCAAATCCTAGGATCAAACCACTAAAGACCAAAAGAGCAAGCAAATAGAGGAACCAAAAATCCAATCAAAGAGGGTCCCTACTTTCATTGGGGTGTGTGTGCAAAACTGCACAACAAATGATGACTCCTATTGGGGAAATGCTCTAGAGCATTTCAATGAAAAACTGGAATCAAGAACCCATAATCTCTGGTTTTAGTCCTTACATCAAGTCACCTATGAAGAAAGTTTTAGAAACCACAAGTAAGCAATCATGTCCTATACCAGGGTTAGAGTGTGTGTCCATGCATTCATTTCCTTTCCTTAGCTACAATAAGGACCAAACTTGTTCTGATAGGGTGACATAAAGATTCTAACTCCAAAAGAAACCTAGATAGAGCCTCGCTACTAGTCAAGCATCCATAGCCCTAATGAGGTTATCATTGTGATCCTCCCAAGCATAGATCACTACTAGCTAGGCATCTATAACCCTGGTAGAGATACTAGGATACTCCTGATAAGGTGAACACCCCTTTTGATTTTCAACATTTTTTTTTTTTTTTGTTTATATTCTCTTTGAAATCTTTCAAACTTTCCCTTTCACCCCATAATCCAAGAAGCTTATTCTCAAGGATGAGAACCACAATGGTACTGGAGCATACCATATTATTTTTCACCCGGTCAGACTTCATAAGGACCATAGGCAACCTTGGAATCTTTAAGATTTGTATGAAAATATAATACCCAAATACATTCCAGTATTTAACTTAATCAAGTGATCTTCCAATTCCAAGCATATACAACATCAGATAAAGGAATTCTACCAATTGACTCTGAAAAGATGATTGAAGCTTGTAAAAGAAATCTTAGGGTAATCCTAGGAAAAACAAAATTTGTCATACAAGTGCAATAAACCCAAAAGGAAGTAGGAAACCCAAAGCAGAGCCAAGCAAAAACAAAACCGACAAAAGAAAACCTACCCTAACCAAAAGAAGAAGAAAAACAAAGCAAACAAAAAGAAAACCAAACCAAACCCAAGCAGAAGAAAAGCAACAAAAAGGAAACCTAACCTAACTATGTACAAAGAAAGAGCTACAAACAGATCAGGACTAGAAATAATGCTTCAAATACTGCCCATTGATAGGCAGTGGGATGTCCTCTCCAATGAGAGTTTTCAAGCGGAAAGAATTATCTCCTAGACTCTTTGTAATCTGATATGGGCCAAGCCACAGTTTTTCAAACTTTCCATGCTCTCCCCTTTGGTCATGGGCTTTGTCCCAGTAGAGAACCAAGTTAGATATCCTAAAGGCTTTCACCTTGGCTCACCTATCAAACCATCTCTTCACTACACCCTGATGTTTGGAAAAAAATTCTAGGGCCTCATCTCTTTTCTCTTCAAGGTTTAATAGTTCAGCCAGGCAAGCTTCACGCTTATCTTTGCCATCATAGTATTAGTTGATGAATTGCAGGGTAGGGATCTTCAGTTAGATGGGAAACACAGGTTGCAAACCATATACTAGGTGATAAGGAGAGGTTCCTATAGATATCTTTTTTCTGGTATGGTCTTCCCAAAGAGAAAATCTAAGCTGGGTGTGTCAGTCCTTGGGATTCTTCTCTAATAGATTAGGAAGGACTTTTAAAAGGTTCTTATTGGAAGACTCAGCCAAACCATTATTCTATGGGTAGTAATTAGATGCAAATTTTATGACAATCCCATGATAAAAGGCCTAGTTAGAAAATTTCAATGATGCAAATGCAGGACCATTCTCACAAACTAAAGCTAATGGATAATGAAAGTGATTGATAATACTTGATTTGATGAAATTTATTACCACCTCAGAAGTACATTATTTGCATGCAAGAGCCTCATTCCATCTGGTAAAGTAATCAGTTACAGTGAGAATATACTTGTGGCCTGTAGCAGAAGGTGGATTGATTGGACCTATGAATTCCATTCCCCACTATGCAAATGGTTTTAACCCTATGACCAGATGAAGTGGAAGGGCTGCACATTTCTCCTTACTCGCTAGAGTCTAACATACATGACAAGTCCTCACATGGTTTTCTACATATTTAAATAGGGTAGGCCAGTAATAGCCCACCCTCAGGATCTGATTGGTAGTGGATGGCATAGAGCCATGGCTCATGCCATATCTCTCATAGAATTCAATCATCACTCTGGAAGCTTCTTCCTTCCCCAAGCATCTTAAGTAAATACTCTCATGATTTTTCTTATACAGGAATACTCCCTTCATCATAAAGCTATCACTTTTCAAATTTAAAGCACTCCTTTGAATTGCATTAAGGTGTTCAAGACATTGTTGGTTCAATAAATAGTAGATGATTTCATCATACCAATCTCCTGGAGAAACAGCCTGGAGATGGTAGTGCTGAGCTGTAACATTAGGAACCACTTCATCCATCATCTTTGTAAGTCCTTGTCCCCTCACTAGTTTCATGGGATAAATTCCAGTATCATATTCCTATAACATGGTTACCCACTTAGCTCTATGTTCTCCCAATTCATTCTGCATCAATAACAACTTCACTACAAGATCAGGTACTATGGGAAAGACCTTATTTATTAGTATATAATTCCTAAACTTCTTCACAGCTCTAACCAAAGCATAGGCCTATTTTTCTACATTGGGGTATCTCAGTTCTGGATCTTTTAGAGGGGTACTCATAAAAGCTATGGGATGTTAATTCCCTTGTTTGGATTTTTGGGTCAACATGCCAACACAGGAATGATCTAAAGAAAAAGAGTATATATAGAAAGGCTTGGCATAATCTAGACTCACCAATACTTGAGCCTTAGAAATAGCTCTCTTAATCTCTACAAATGCCTCAGCCTCTACACTCCAGTCAACTTTTGCTTCCTGTTTCAGCATTGCATTTAAAGGCTTCACTATTTTTGCAAATCTAGTGATAAACTTTTTGACGAAGTTGATTTTTCCAAAGAAGAATTTCATCTCCTTTTTGCTTTTAGGTAGTTGAATCTTCAAAATAGCCTCGATGCCTTTAGGGTCAATAGCAATACCTTGTTCAAAAATGACATGTCCTTACAATTTTCCCTCAGTGACCCCAAAAATACACTTCTTTGGATTAAGTGAGATACCAAACTCTCTGCACCTCAAGAATACTTTTCATAAATTTGTAATATGATCACCTCTCCTCTTAGAAAAGACTGTCAAATCATCCATATAGATAGTTATGCACTTACCGATGATTTCCTTAAAGGAAATGCCCACTGCTCTCTGGAATGTAGCTCTGACATTGATTAATCCAAAGGGCAATCTTCTGTAAGAAAAATTTCCCCATTTTGTAGTAAAGGTAGTCTTGTGCCTATCCTCATATTCTACCATAACTAGATTGTACCCAAAGTACCCATCTAGATAAGACATCATCTGAGATCCATTGACAATTTGAAGTACCTCATCCAATGAAGGAACTGGATAATTATCTTTCTCTAATGGTCTGTTGAGATTCCTGAAATCAACACATAGTCTAATTTACCTATTCTTTTTCCTCACTGGAACTAGATTTGCAACCCAAGTAGAGTGTCTGACTAGAAATATCATTTGCATTGAGAGAGGCTTCTACACTTCCTTCTAAATGATGGGTTCCAATAAGGAATTGATTAGCCTTTGTCTTTGTCTGAATGGTTTGGAATTTGGCTTTAGAGGGATGGTATGTGTAATTATTAAAGTATCATTAGTCTTTAGATCTTCATAGCTCCATGCTATAATCACAGCTTGATATGTGTGTAATGCATCGATAATTCTTTTCCTTTCCTCTGGAGTACACACTTTACCAATGAAGACATTTTTTGCATTTTTTGGAGTTCTGATGTTATATGTTCCACATTGACTACTAAGAGACTCCTTAATTTGTTTTTCCTAATCTTTTATCCTATCTAGATCAAAAATTCTCTCTAATTGTACGATACCTCTTGGGATAGTATTGGTATTTAGATTGATAACCTCTTCTAGGTCCATTTTTGCCTCTTGAGGCTCTACCTCATCTATCACTTGGGAAGTAAACACATCACAACTGGTGATAAAATCAAGAATATGCTTATCATCTTCAAATACCTATAAATTGGTGACATTATTAGGAACTGAGGGTACTGGAGTGAGTTCTATAGTAAACTTCTTCAATCCTGAAAGTGATAAAGGTTGTAATGTACTGGCTACTTGTGCCAGAGAATCAACAGTTTGATTCTTACTTCATCGGATCAGCTAGATATTGAAGGCATCAGACTTTTCAATAAGATCCCAGACTCTATGTATGTAATTATTCATCCTTCTATCATGACATGAGTATTTTTTTCTCACCTGTCTAACCACCAACTCAGAATCCCCAAACACTTGCAAAATCCTAACTTTCTTCCTTAATGCCATTAGTAACCCATGGACCAAAGCCTCATACTTAGCTACATTATTAGTGCACTGGAATTGTAGTCTATGAGTAGTAAAATAATTCTTACCTTTAGGACTAATCAACTCAAATCCCACTCCAACACCTTGCTTTGATTTAGACCCATCAAATCTTAATGCCCAACAACCATCAACTCCCAATCTCTTTGGGCTATCCTTGACCTTACTGCTGCCAAGGAGTTCATCAAGAGGCATTGGGCTTTTCCCTTTTGGGTCATTGTGAATGTTTTGCATATCCATCCTAACAACCAAAATGGGGTTAATGCACCTGTGTATCTACTCCACCATATTTTGACACAAACAACATTCTAGTTCAGAATGAGGAGCATTGTGGACTCTGCACCAACTAGGGGGAAACAATTTCTTAAAATTTGTATTTTTTCCCAACTGAATTTGGTCCTCCACACACTTTTGGATAAAATCCTAGAAATTATTCAATAAGCTGAGTTTCCTATCCTATTGGTCCTCAAGTTATTTTGTTTGCTCAAATAGTGCTTCAAGACCACTATCTTCTGATGTAGACTCATCTTGTAGCATAAAGATCTCCTTAGAACAACTGGATTATGATGTGGATTCATTAGAAGAGCTTTGCAGAATGAAGAACTCTTCGGTATCAGAAACTAGGGAAGACAATACATAGTTCCCCATGCTGACTTCTAACACCAATATGTCATTCAAAGTATTCTGATATTCAGTGATTACATACTTCATTCTAGGTTCTCTTTCAATCCTAATTTGATTTAGGACCCCTTTCCATGGAAACCACATGTGATAATGATCTATGGATGTGTATCCATTTAGTGCTTTGGTGAAATCTCGATCCAAAATCAGACCATAAGTGTCAAGAATACTGAGAACCTGAATATTAATCACCTATTGTACTCTTAAATATGAAGTAACTTTCATGGGGATCATGTTCAATTCTCCTACTATATTCACCTTCGTTCTGTCCAATTGGGTGACCTTCTTTTGTGAGACTATAGGGGTGATATCTAGCTCTCTACAGATAGAAAAATGCATAACATTCATAGATTCTCCTAAATCTAGAAGACAATTGTGTAAATTCTTCCCAAAGATACAAACATAAATTAGAAAGGGAGGGGTTTCCATCTTGCCCTAGAACAAACTTAACTAAGTGTCAACTTGTGCAACCTAATTCTTATCTTTTTCTTTCCTTTTATCCCCTAGTGGCACTTTGTTTGGAATTTTGGATACCTATGAAATAGAAGGCTAGTCCATTGTCTCGTTGAACGCTACTCCTTTAGATACTCTATTTGCATTAAAAGACCCTAGGACTATATTTTTGATAACGAGAACCCTTAATAACTCAAAAGCAGAAAGACTTACTTTTACTTTTCTGAGTTCTTCAATCACATATTTGCCTAATTGCTCCACATTCATATCAACATGAATTTCCTTAGATGGACTAGTCTGCTTATCCATTTTTATCTCAACATTACCTCCCCTTGATGCATCAGGTTATGCTCCTCTTGCAAAGTACTATGTTGGCACATGAGGATAAGATGGATTATTGCTAGCATGAGGATCTGGTGGAGTAGTAAAATTGTTTGGAGGAATAAATGTAGTGAATGGACCTCTAGCTTGCAGATTCCTATTAGGCCTATTCCTCAAGTCATACTTCTTTTTCGGCTGCTGGAGTATCTATTCAACTTCCCCATTATGATTGCTTGACTCCTCCTCTGGTCCATTCTCTTCATTCCTTGAGAAAGGAGCATGATTCAACACTAAAACCAGGGAGTCATAAGGAGTAGAAGGCACCATTTCCTGATTGGTAGAGTTGTTTTCCACTTCATATAGAAAGATGGAAGCAACAGTCTGAAATTCAGGACAATCAAGTTTAGAATGTTGACTCATCTTGTGAAGCCTACACCATCTGGATAAAGTTGCCTCTGCTAAGAACACACCACTCGATGTTTTCTCTTTGTTATAAGGTTGGTCCAATGGGGTGGAAACTCATCCATTATTAGTTCCAATGTTCCATGGACTATTCTAATGAGGTGGTTGTATTCTCTCAAATCCTTTTCCACCTTGTTGCCCCCTATTAAAATTCTAACCAGAACCTTGTCCTCTCTCAAAATTATGACTTCTATCATAATGTTGTCCTTTGTCAAAAGTTTATCCCCATGCAACATCTTAGTTCTCCCTATTGTAATTTGATTGTAGGTTCCTCTGAGCCACTTGGAGCTAGTCATTCTGATTTCTCAAGTAAGTTACCTCCATATTCAATTTCTTCACCTGCTCAGTTAGCTCATCTAACCTTTCCTTATCAAGACTACTATAAGGTACTAAATTTAAACTATTTGGAGAGTACCTTGACAATCCTCCAGAACTGATGTACTGATTCAAGACCTTTGAATTATATAGATATGTAGGAAAACTAGCCTATTATTGTGGATGAAGGGGTTGATTATCCTTTTGCTAGGGGTAACTAGTCATTGGGTGAACCTAACTGATTGAAGGGTCTAGGTGAGGAACCAAGGGAAATTGTGGGATGGGGTTCATAATGGGGGTATGATTAGTCAAGGAATGGTTGAGAGGTTGGACTTGTCTAGGGTAAGCAGCAGGTCTCTAAGATGGAAAAGGTCTTGATAGGTGTTGTTTCAGATCGGTGCTAACCTTAACTGCCTTTGTATATGTAGTGATAAAAGTGGTTGGAGGATTATTTCTCCACTTAAGGAAGGTGGAGATAAGAATATCAAGGGTTTCAAATTAGACCTCTAAGGTAGTGACATCATCTACAACATAAGGTTCTTGCAATATAGTGTATGTACACTGAAACCTATTGTTGAATGATCCTATAGGCTCATCAACATCTCTCTTTACCCCGGTAAACTGCATGTAGAGCTCATTGGAACTGATGGAGATTTTAAAATTTTGCAAAAATGTAGTCTCAAGCTCAGTCCAATTATTGATTGATGCAGTAGATAGATGATTATACTAATAAAAGGCTTCTTATCCTAGAGAATATGGAAAAATATTATATGCAACATCCTCATGACTAATCCCTCAACAGGTCTAGAAAATCTTGATATGCTCCTCTGCTGTCCTATTAGGATCATTTGTATGGAACTTGGAGCAAAAATGCTCAGGATTCTTTGGAATGACATTGTAATTATTGAAAGATAGGGGTGATGGTTTATTTTCCAAAAAATCCATTGGTGGAGGTAGAGGTGGTAAAGGTTGATTGATGACTGGCTGGGGTTGTTGAAAGGGGATGGATTCAGAGTAAGATGAGGATGGGCTTGATGTAGGTGAAGGAGATGATGGAAGTGGTTGAATGGAGGATTATTCTTCCCTCCTCCTAGTCCTTCGGCACCTAGTTGGGACTAGCAGCTCCTGAAACTCCTCCTCTCCTAGTGTATATCTAGTTCTCCTTCTAAGTCCCTTAGGAGAAAAGGCATTGAGAAAACACTCTAGTTTTCTTATTCAGTCCCTTCTCCTAGCGCCAATCTGTTGATGGATTTTTCTGCACAACAACAACTCAAATAGAATATGATATCATATCTCTCTTGAAATTTTAATCTCTATGAACAAAGAGATAACCCCAAGGTCTCTAATGTCAAGTCTTGACAATGCAGCAAAACAACTCAATGATAATATGAAAATTTTGGTAATCACAAGGGACCTTACAAAACAAATATTGGAACTTTATTAGATTTTTGTGATATATTGATACTCATAATTTTTAAACATTATCCTAACTCAAATTCAAAGAAACAACAAAAGACAAGGGTTTTATAAATACTAAGATTAAGATCACTCCTAAGATCAATAGTATCAATGACAAGATACTTGAAATGGACCAATCCCTCAAAACTAACTTCTGCTTAACCTAGGTTTATCCTATAATTTTATAGAAATAGTGCAATCTTCTAAGGAATCAAAGATTTTCAAATCATGAGCATTCATTCAAATCAACCCTTATTTAGAAATTGAAATGAACAAACCCAAATTGAATTAAGCACATAACTATAAGATCCAGGCTAACTTTACACAACAACCCTTAATCAATAAGTTGCTAAAAGTATGGATCAGGAATCACTACAACATCCCAAGTATCAAATCACAAATATCATCAAATCACTTAATTCTAAACCTAACATTCATTCAATATTTGAAAGAAATTAAGAAAGATAGAATAACTAGAACCATGAAAGATAAATTGATCCAAGAGAGGCCACCAAAGAACAATTTCTCCAATTGTATTGAATTCATCCAATAGTAGCAACAATTAAAGTATCTTGTATTACAACACTTGCTTCAAAATAAACTAACTTCTAGCTCTCCTCTTCTTGCTCTTTTGGTTCAAAACTTAATCTTCTAATTGAGTCTCACCCTTACAAATGAGGCAGCATGCCATGCTTATAGAGATTACATGATGACTCATCCCAATTAGGGTTAAAAAGAAGGTTGACTAGAGAAAGAAAGCCCAAAAAATAAAATATAAGACATTACTAAATGCTTGAGGATCCTCTCTAGGTCAGCCTGGAATCTCCCTATAATTCGATCCACTACATGCGAAGGCTAGAGAAGTAATAATGGAAAGCAAAATTTTTGAGGAATTCACCCATTAGTTGGCCCCTTATCTTTCCCTAGACCCATTTTATCTTGTACGAGAAGGAAAACCTCCTCTAGATCGTCCAAAGGTGGTGTATTTAAGATCTTAAACCTTCTATCAAGAGACTTAATTTATTCCCTTGATTTCTTGATGAGTTCATCCCATTCCACCTTTAGGGTTTGATATTTCTCCATAACTGCAACATATGTGGCCACATCCTCAAGTTGGTGTACACTAACTGGACCACCATCACCTGAATCATAGATCTCATGCCACCATTCTCTTAGGTATTCAAGGCTTAAATGTTTTGGTGCGAACTTCTTTCTATGAATCATAATCTCAGAGAATGGAATACCCTTGCCAGAAATATCCTTCAATATATTTCCAATCTGCTTCCCTTGTTTATGAATTTTCTTCAAAACCCTTTGATCAATCTATAGCAATTCATACCATTCCCAGGGTTTTGAAGCCTTTGAGGAAGGTACGATTTTATCATTCATCAGCCTTTCTTCTATGTAATCCATGATTGTCTTCAGTATATGCAAGAGAATATTTGTATTAGTTTTGTCTTTCCCTGGCGCATTATGCAACCAATCAAAAGATCTATGAGCATTGCCACAACTATACATAATGTCCTTAATCATTTTATCTCCTCTATTCCTCACTTCCTATAGCCATTCGTGGGTAACCTTTGTGGTGGTGTTCATCTTCTCCAACTTGGTGATGGTCTCCCCAGGTAGAAGGCTTGCTGCAGATGATGAGGAGATAGATTGCAAAGGCTCCATGAGATCCTGTAGATATCCTTTTAGTCTCTCATTCTCCTTTTTCAATTCTTTCTTATCTTGCATCTCCTTGTTCAACCTGTCTAAAATTGTAGCACTAGATCCTTGGAACTCTTCAACTTCTTGTATCATGGAGGTAGGCCCAAGATTTATGGTCTGAATGTTATAATCCTGGCCAGTTACCTCATCTTTATTCTTATCAGGAGCAAGAGTGGCAATGTGGATCACCTAGTTATTTGCCCCATCTCTCTCATTCCTATAGATAACCTTAGCCTTTTTCTTTTCTTTTTCCTTTACTATTTTGGCTAAGAGATCATCCCAATTGAGAGGGGTATCATCCACAATAATCATCTTACTTTCCAATCTCTCATCCAACCAGCCAGGGATAGGAGCATTAGGTTGTCATTCACTCCATGTACCTTTCTCAGTTTGATATATAGAGATATCAACATTCATATTGTGCACCTCTCCTCCTTTGTTTCCTTCATTGTCTTCCTAATCCTACTTTGGAATGTCATTATTTTCTATACTATGTTCATCCTCTTCATGCAATGATGGAGGAGTCCTTGTAGGAAATTCTTCTCTTTCCTAAGACTAGTCTCCCTTATCCTCAATAGATGAATCTTCATAGCTTTCAAAAGGGGACCGCATGATCTTTTCTATCTCTACTTTAGTTCCATAGATTTCTCCCTCCTTGAATTCTTCCACCTCCTTCTCTTGATGATAACCAATCTCTACATCTAGGGACTCATGTTACACATCCCAAAACATAGGAAGGGGAGAGGCTTCCTTTTGTTGTTCCATCATAGGAGCATCCATGCGAACCTTTTCTTTCAATATACTAACCTTTGGAGAAGGAGTCCTTGATCAACTTGCATAAAATTTTGTCTTTCCTTCAGAGCTATCCACTTCTATCACCTAAGGAGTTATATTCTCTTCCTCCTTGGAAGGCTCATCATTTTTCTTCTTTGCAGTCTTAACCAATCTTCTTCTTTTAAGCACAGGGATGTCACTTTTCTCACCTTCATCTTCTAGTCCCTCCTCTATAGTAGACCTATCATTCTTAGTGACCTTCTTCCTCCTTTCAGCAATTGGATTCCTCTTCTCTTTTACCTTTGTCTCTACCTGAGCATCCTTAATTTTCATTTTGAAGGGAAACCCCACCTTCTCCTTACCCTTTGGATCTTGTTCATCATCCTTGAAGGTAGATTGGGACTCCATATTTCCCATCAGATAGTATGTATACTATATTCCTTTGTTTTCCAACTCCCATACCTTATGTTTTATTCACAACTTAGTATACTTGATCACATGGGAATTCATTTGCTCCAATTAAGTTTTTTCTTCTTCCAGCCAATCGATTACCCCCAGTGGTTTGTCCTTGATGGGTTCATAGTCATGATTTTATATCAATTCTCCATCATCATCCAGCTTATTAGGAATGACTTTAATGTTGAGAAATCTGATTAAGTGGGTAGGCATCCTAGAGTATTTCTTCTTTATGATCTCAAATTCATCTTTACAATTTACCCAATAATCTTCAATTTCATCCCTATGCCTAAAATACATAATTTCCTTCTTTTGAGCTCCCCCTTTCCTGTCAAACCTAGGTCTCTTAGAATGGAATGCCAAACCCAAAGTACTCATTTCTTCTTCAGATGAATGGGCTGACATCAAAGAAGGATAGAATTCATTAGTTCCTATCCCTATTCCCAAAGCCAGTTTTATGCATATCCTTCTTTGAAATATCATCAAAGGCCAAAATCTATCTAGTGACTTCCAGAAGTATGATGTGGTCTTTTGGATACCTAGGCAACCTATTAGGAGCCTTTTGACAACCATCAATTCTAATATATGAAAAGGTGGGGAACTGGATAAACCATCATCCATACCTTTGTATTAACTCCTTGGCTGCATTAGAAATCCCTACATGCTTTGCTCCTTGTAGTGGCCTTGTGATACACATGGTGAATGCATCATTCACCCTTTTGTAGCTTGATTCACCCAAATGTAGCTATGAGTACACCTCATAGATCACATCCAATCCTAACACCCCTTTAGAATTTAATCCCTTATAAGGATGAACTCTTGCCATGGCATAAACTAGATAAGATGTCATGGTAAAACTCTTGGTTTGTAACACATTACATAGTTGTTCATGTATCATAACATTGATGATACCTGCCTAATGATAATAATTTTTTTTCTCCATTCTTAATATGACACAAAACTTCCAGTTCTAAAGGACACCTACACTTCTTAGGCCCACAACCCTACTAAGGAGTGTGATGGCATCATAGTACTCTGCATTGAACTTTTCTCTAAACAGTTTTTAAGGTAACTTAGAGATGTGGGGATTGGGATTCTCCATCCAAGAGTTGACGACCTAAAAAGCCTTATTTGTATCATCTACATAGTATTTCTTAGCCACATCCAGATCTAGGCCTACCACATGAGATCTGTCAGGTATATCAAAGGTCTTTTCCACTGAAGGAGGAGATAAATTATCCAACACCCTACCCTGTGGACCAATAACCCTCTATGTATCTCTATCATAATGTATATCACATTGTAGAACCAACTAATAACACTGAACTATGGGAGGAAACCCAACTACGTGAGCCACTCCTAACTCTACCATCCTTCTAGCCAACAATGGGGGATCCTGCACGGCCATTCTTGCCTTAAATTCTTCATAATCCCATTTAACCACATTAGTATGAGTGACTCCTGACCACAGGGAAGACAACTTGGTTTTAGGAAATTTTCTTTATATATATATATTAATCCTTTATGCTTTTGAGATGACAGATGCTCCCTCATCACTGGGATCCACCATTTTGCCTTTAGCTCTTCCAGTTACAACCTTCCTTGATTCAACTTGCATTCAAGAGACCATAATAAATATCTATCATAGGATATGAATCCAAGTTAGTCCATCATAAGTGCATGCCAATCAGCAAAGAAATCTAAACAATGAATCAAAATCCCCTAAAAATAACATTAAGCATCCTTTCTTAAAGTTCAAGGTTTTCACCCCTTCATGAAATTCAGGCTAGAAAGGAATTTTGGGGAATTCCAAGACAAACAAATTTTAGCAATGGAAACCCAAAGTAACAACCATAAGCATCTCAAGCATCACGTAAAACTCAAGAAACATTTGCATGTCCTTAAATCATCCCAAATCAATCATAAAATGCAAATTATTAACATTTAAACCATGAATCCCTTCAATTTTCAACACAAAATAGATTTTCAAACAAATGCAATGGGGATGGAAATCGCTGAAACCAACAATGCTTAGCACATCACAGGAAAATGAAGGAGGAACAGATTTTAGGATTTTCCCAAGGTAGCGGATTCTTATGAATTCAACACAATTCTCATGCCTTTGATAGACAATTTGGACCTCCTAAATTCTCCAAATTAATCAAAACTGCACTACCGTGGGGCACCCATCCAACCACCGAGGTAAGGTGGTAAACCACACTACTACAAGACAAGAACGAAGATCTCACCATATGGTGGTAAATTGAACAACCACGACCTAGCTTAGAGAAACTCATGGTACCGAGGTATCACCATGCTACTGCACCATCGAACAAAGCCTCTCGTGGTATGGCGGTACCATTGCACAACCACAGTCTAAAGGCAAAGCCTTTGTGGTATCGAGGTATCACCAACCAATCATGAGCCAGGTAGCCAAAGATGCAAATTGGAGATTCAATGAGGCGAAGGAAATCCAAGAAAATCCCAAAGTGGAAGAAATCCCCGACATGCTCAAAACCCCAAAATCTTTGGCTTCATCAGGATTTTGCCAAAATCGATCAACCAGTCATGATTTTGGGAATTGAAGCTTGAATGCACATTCCTCAAATCGGTCATCAATAGTTTCAAATTTCTAATTATTCCAAAGGGTGGTCTAACAATGTTGATAATGAATTCAAAATCAAGATCGAACCCTAGGGTTTCAGGATAAACATGCCATGATAGCTCAATTACGCCAAATGCAAAATGGATCCAATGATCAAAACCCTCATACAAAAGAAAAACCAAATAGAAAACCAGGCACGAGATAAGGAAAAACCATCAAGAGAGGGCACACCAATTCTAGAGGGGCATCAAAAGATCAAAGTACGTAACCCTAGTTTAACCATAGACCACCAACATGCCAAAGCTTAGACACAAAGAAAACCCTAGATACCATAGAACCATTCAAACTCATCAATTGAAAGTGAAACAAAGGATACATACCATTCATAAAGTGTAAACCCAGTGATAACAATGACTTGAAGAAAAGTTTGACACCTTAGCAAGCAAAGACAACAAAAATGCCAAGAGAATCATGAGTAAGCAAGGAAATTTGCAAATCCTAACACCAACCACTCAAAGAAAATAAGCTCCTTCAAATTCACTCCAGGCATCATAAAATCAATTGACAACACAAAGGGCCAACTCAAACCTTATTAAACCCACTCGTAGATCTCGTACACGAGCCATTAATGCAAAGACAAGACAACTTGGAATGAGTTCAGGGATCCAAAGTAGGAAAGGAATTTTGGGAAAATCCGATCGGCATGGAATTCCATGACGGACAAAAATCCCCAAAAATAGTGTAAAGAAGCCTCCATCGGGTTTTCAAGACAACCGAAGAAATTCGCCAAAGGAGGAAACTCTTGAAACAAGGAAAAAACCCAAAATTGATCCAGAACTCATGATTTTCAAAGTGCTACTGAACAAGGGTGTTTGCATAAACAAGATAAGTTCTTCAAGAAACATTGCAAAGCGATCAAATCCTAGGATCAAACCACCAAAGACTAAAAGATAAAGCAAAGAGAGGAAACAAAAATCCAAGCAAAGAGGGTCCCTAATTTTAGTGGGGCGTGTGTGAAAAATAGTACAACACACTTCTACCATCTAAACAATAGGTTAGAGCACTATAATGTGGTCCCATGCCCATATATGAAATAGAGTCACCCCTACACCAATGGATCTCCCATCACAGTAAATGAAGTCATGAAAATCATGATATAAGGAGGATGACATCGTAGGCCCCCATGCAAAGAGTGTCCTCTTATGAAGAATCTAATGTCATGCTAAGCCCCATCCTAGGCTGAATCCTTTGCTACATCTGTCTAGACTCACCAAACTTGAGATAATGTATACACTAATCAATCTAAAGGTGGGAACATGACCTCTCTACAACTTGAGGTCAATCTAAGATGTCACTCACACAATATCTTCCATCTCCATCACCTCATGATAGGAATCAAGTTTGGCATCAGCAATATAAATCACGTGATCATCATGAATGGGATGGTGCAAGATCTGCCAAACATCCTCCAAGGTCACCATCACCTCACTTATCGGAAGGTGGAATGATGAGGTCTCACTGTGCCATATCTTGCACATGGCAACCATCATGGCTAGATGTGTCTAGATAATGGGTTCATAAGTGACATACCAGAGGCCAATCTCTCTTAGGTGCTCCTAGCACAACTTTGATAAATCGACCAGTCTCTCCAATATGGTGGGCCTATTCTCCTGTGACATCAACGGTGGAATAACCTCTTGCATCCACAAAGTGTACAACATTAGGAAATCAATGAAATTTGACTCAATTTTCAATTTACATCTCAAACATCACAATAGCGTCACTATTTTCAATAGCATCACTATATTCAAATTTAAAATTGTGACACCTGAAGGCATTTTAAATTGAAAATTGAAGCATGTGTCACCACATACCATGGTGTCATGATTTACACTTTGGGAACCCTAACCCTAATTTCCAAATCAGAATAGGTGTCACTAAATAAGCATGCATTGCCATTTGAAATTAGAAACCCTAAATTTAAATCATGGGAAAGTGTTTCCATAAACAAATGTGTCACTATAATTTGTTTCAGCATCACCAATTGTAATTTGGGCATTGCTATATAGTGATGCTACCAAAGTCTAAATTATAAAGCATAATAAATGCATGTAAAAGTTAAATTTCAAATCAAGTTTCAAGTTACATACCGGTGGTCCTATGCTTGAAAGCCACTGGAACCCTCAAACTCGATCAAAGATGTGCTTGGGAAGCTCATGGCGTGCCATTTCATCAAAGGGTCAGAGATCAAATTTGTAAGAATCTCTTAAGTGTGAATGCACAAATGAAGTGAAAGTGACCCTTCTTGGCTTATTTATGCTAGTGAATTAGGGTTTTTTGCCCTAATTCCACCTTTAAGCTAGGATTTATCATCATTTTCACCAATTTTTCCAATTGAAGCATAATTTTGTATTGTTTTTGCATTTTCGGCATAATTCTTGCCTCTCAGATCCTTTCCAGAACCCCCAAGGTATCTTTTCATCTTTATCGGTAGATCAACCCAAAATTCAAAATTTCTACCTGATTTCTTGAGGGGGGAGGGAGTCAGCTTTATCCTTTTGTTGGCACATCTAATAAATCAATTTATTTTTATTTTATTTGAGTAGTATTCTTCATCCAAGGAGCATTATTCTTTGAACTGAAGCAACAAGTACCTCACTTCAAAGAGGGGAAAATTTTCGACACTAAAAAATTGTCCTAATTGATATCATGCACTTGAAATAGGTTTACAAACATCATTTCCTCTAAAAACCATCCTCTTTTCGCTTAATTGTTTAAATTAGCCTAGCTATTTAATTCATTATTTCATTTTCATCTATTAATCTAATTTATTAAATCGGGTTAATTCACCCCATTTCATGCTAACATTTCATCCAGTTAAATTAAGTAAATCAACATATTTAATTTAATTCACTAAGTCTTCTACTTTAATTAAATAACCCTAAGTTATTTAATTAAATATCATTTCACCTTTCCCCTTTCATTAAATAATTTAATTTAATAAAAATCACTTTATTCATCTAAATCCCCTAATTGTGTGATTAAACACTGTTTAATTAAATAATTAATCTAATTTTCCTCTAAGGAGGAATATTCCCATGGAATATTCCTTATCCCCTTTTTGCACAATTAAGAATTTCTTTCAATTTGAAAAATGCCTTTTATCCTCACCCATGGGAATATTCCAAAAGAATATTCTTATTCCTCCATCATTTGAAAAAGGGATATTTTCACTTGGCTTCAAATGCAAGTTACCTTGTAACTTGAATTGGAAGTTATCTTTTAACCTTTTGAATAGGTCACCTTATGACCTATGTGTGTATGTCAAAAGTGTGTTTTTTTGAACCAAATGTGAACCCTTGATTAAATACCATCATGAATTCTCATTCGTTAATGAGAATCCACGATCCATGCCTCTTCTTCCTTTCATCCTGAACCATTGATTAATCTTTTTTATCTCAACCCTCCATTTTTCATTTACTCTCCTATAAGTAAAGCACTATTTCGACACCAATGGATCCATGTTTTTCAAAGAAAACTTATGCTATTAAATCTCATCCATCTTTCAGTTTCACACTTATGTTGTTGAATTAAATTGGACCCATGCTCATATTTTACTCATCTTTAACTTGTTTTAGTTTATTTCAATTGATAAAATAGCTTAAGACATCCATTAATGGATTCCATGCATCCATATTAGCTTATCTATAAATTAGGGTTTACATCTTTTAGCTTAGAAGAAGCTTAGGTTAGTTTAGCAATTGCATAATTAGATCATTTTTAGCATAAAATCATGTTTAATTAGTTCACATCATGCTCATTGTAGCATAAATCAAGTTTTAATCTATTTTATCACAATGGCTTCATTGATTCTCTTCCATATAATCAATTGAAATAGGCTCACTAATCACAAGATCAGGAAAGGTTCACTGATTGTACATCAAAACGATACCAATTCCAAAATGAGATAAGTTTCAAATGGGTTAGAGTAGGAACTTAACTATTTGCATAGTTTATAGCTTTCAATTTTAGTGAATGCTTTGTTTAACTTAGATTTTGAATGATCTTGTTGGGTAGATTGAGGTTTAGTGGCTTTGTTATAATTTGATTCATCATGGATCAAGTTTAATCTATGCACCATGATAATACCCATCTCACAAATTCAAATTACCTTACCAAGAATCAAGAAATTTAACATAAATTCACTATGTAACCTCATGGGAATGAAATATTTACAATAATACTTTATGCATTCATCATTTTAAAAATATTTTCTCAAAATATTTAATATCTATTCTAAAATAAAGCATTAAAATCCTAAAATCTAAATATTTTTCCAATTATTATCCATGCATATGTTGCAAGAATGGAAAAATGAATGAAAGTGTTGTCATTGATGTCAACTGGTCAACTAGTTATCTACTAGTTTTTGTTGGTTTTATATGTTGAGGATATTGAGAAAATTTTATTAAAGAAAGATTATAGGTATTCAATTGTTGTTTTGGTACCTGTCCCTATGTTTGTGTGGTTTAAATATGTTGTCCATGGTAGTTGAAGGTTGCTATAGCTAGATTTTCAGCTATTGCTTCATTGTGAAATTTGAGTTGTGTTCACCAGTTGTGAACTTTGTTTTTTCTATGTTCTGGCTGAGGTTCGATAGAAGAGTTTCTGGTCTAGATTTCCCCTTGATGAATTCTTTTCACTTGCAGTTCTAAAGTTAAGATGTTCAATTTTCTTTGAAGATATTTTTGGTTTCTAGAAGTTTCGAGCTTAATTGTTCTATGTGTTTTACACTAGTTTGGACAACTATGTGTTAAGAACTATCTTCAAAGTTGATGAAGCATTTTGGATCTATTTTGGGTTTTTGTGAGGAATGTGTTTTGGTTGCCCTCATTCTAATTCCATTGTAGGATGTTTGGCACTGTCCTAATTTGAATTTGAAGTTGGATGGCCGACTTTGTATCATTTTCAAGGTTGAAGATAGTATAAATACATGATGAGCTAGTAATGGAAAATATACATAAGAAAAGAAGGAAGGTAAGTGAAAGAGTAGACATGACTTTGATGCTATTCAAAAAGCGTGTGTGAGTTATGTGTGTGGTAGATTAGTGTGAAGATAATGCTAAGTTTCCAGATGTAGTGAGTAGAAGGTGAACTCTATCATTCATGCAAGTTGATCATGCGATTGTGGTGGAATCCTTTATTGCATTGGGATTATTGTCTCTCTTTAACAAGTCTTATTTGTCTTCTTTGTATCTCTATGGAAGTGAGCCCTCCAAGTTGTAGCTTTGTTCGATAGTGAGTCCTTGTTCTGGACAATGAGTCCTTATCTCAGCCAATGAGCCTTTTGTAATTTGTTTTGATATTCTCTATAGTGTGATTTAATCCTCACTGTGGTTTTTCCCTCATTGGGTTTTCCATATAAATCTAGTGTTATTGTGTTTATGCATAGGATTTGAGTTTCTGGATTAACATTTGATGATTAATCATTTAATCATTTAAAGTTTTAGTTTCGATAATTGGATTGAATATTAAAATCAATGACAACTAATTCACCCCCCTTTTGAGTTGTGCTATTCAATAATTGGCATCAGAGCTTAACTACTTGAGGAAGGTTCAAGATGGCTAGCAAAATGGTCTTTGATTATCTCAGGTTTGATGGAACTAATTATGGTATCTGGAAATTATTGATGGAAGAATATCTAGAGTATTAAAGATATGATGTGGAGAAAGCTTATAAGAATCCTTACACTCCTCCTACTAATGGTCTAAGTAAACTTGAAGAAATTAGAGGACATGAAGTGAATAATAAGGAAAATTTCATCTTGAACAATAGTCTGGTACATTATGAGTTGATTAAGGTTCAAAATTTGAAGACATATAAGGAATTTTGGGATGGTTTTGAAAGAGAACATGATGGTGATGAAAGAGTTAAAGAAGTGAAATTATAGAATTTGGAAACATAGTTTGATCTTATACATATGTCTGAAGTTAAAAATGTCAAAGCTTATGTACAATTTGATCTTATACATATGTCCGATGTGGTTTTACCAATTTGGTAGGGTTGATAAGGTAGGGGCAGCATGAGAAAATTCCTCATATAAATGGGGCCTCATGGTGATGTACCCCCTACTGCATTGACAAGTGAGTGAGCTCACTAGCTTACCAATGAGGTAGGGTTGACAAGGTAGGGGTAGCATGGGAAAATTCGTCATAGATATGGGGTCTCATGGTGATGTACATCACCATGAGACCCCATTTCTATGAGGCATTTTCCACCATGAGACCCCATTTCTATGAGGAATTTTCCAATGTTGCCCCTACCTTGTCAACCCTACCGCATTGGCAAGCTAGTGAGCTTACTAGCTTGCCAATGCGGTAGGGTTGACAAGGTAAGGGTAGCATGCAAAAAATCCTCATAGAAATGGGGTGTCAGGTGGTGTACATCACCATGACACCCCAATTCTACGAGGCATTTTCTCATGTTACCCCTACCTTGTCAGCCCTACCACATTGGCAAGCTAGTGAGCTCACCAGCTTGTCAAAGGTACTACATTTTGCATACATTTCTATGAAAACATTATTGTCAAACAATTCACATTCCTTTTCCATGCTTCCATTTTGAGCCTATCTTGGAATCATGGCATGCCACATTACCACAATTCTTTAAGGAATTCCATCCAAAAAATTATCATGACCTTTGTCTATGCTAGAAATACTCTTCTACAAGATTATTGTAAGTATTTTGTATGAAGCCTTGAATGAAATATATTTCATTTATTTGTATGGATTCATTTTTTAGAAACTTGTTGATGGTTAAAATGACACAAATAACATTAAAACAAAATATTTCTACTCTATTTCTCCTGAAAGAGAAAGACAACATGTAGTAACCTAACTCCCAAAGTCCTGGTAGTTGGTTCTCAACTGTCTCATGTCACTCAATTGGTTCATGCAACTATAATATTCAAGGGTCCTATGCTAGTAACAAAGGATTCAAGCTATGACTCTCTTTATCAAAATAGTTCCTGTAAATCAATGGGTTTTAAATAAAAGAAAAAGATAGATCCAATGGGTAAATCAGTAAGTATGAATTAAATTTATCTAATATCCAGACATATACATTTAACAATGAATGTTTTTTTAACTGATCGCAAAAACCATAGCATGACACAACCCACAGTATGATTGTACCATCGTATACATCTTTGGTGCTTAATTCAATTCCACTATTCGCATATCACAAGTATTTCCAAGATTTTAAAAACAACACACATTCATTCATCATCAAAACTATAGATCAACAAAGTTTAATAACTTTAATTCAATGACAATTTAACAAGATAATCTTTGAACCTGGTTTCTTCTAATGACTTTCATCACATGAGAAAGTATCATGCTTCAGCACAATCACTGGAATTTAGGTGGATTATAACTCATTAACCTTATCAAACAACACAATTCAATGCAAACTCCATATTTCATAAACCTGCAATTCCATTAACTATAAAAAAAGATCTAGTACAATGTATCTTTGCAAAACTCTATAAAATTCTATCTCCTAGCACTAGGTAAGCCAATCCAATTCTTAATTAGCCGACCCTTACAATGTGATACCCATCTGGTATTTATAGATATACAAAAGAAGTTCAAACTTCACTTCTATCTTAGGCTTTACACCTTTTTAGGAACAATCAACTTTCTTGGAAACTCAGATCAACCTTGATCTTGAGTTCTTACATTATGCATTCAGTTTGATCTAAATATAGAAGATAGAAATAGAAGAAGAGAAGTCATACACCCTCAAGACTGTCAGTGCTGCATGCATGCAACATGCAAGGAAAAAAGAACATCATGCATGCAAGATTTTATGCATGTGAAGCTGGATTGGCCATGAAATCATCATAACTGGTGAAGACTTGTTGTAGCATATCCATATCTGGCCCATCAATCTAGTCATCTTCAAATTTGATGTGATCCAACTCAATTGCAGCAAACTTTTTCATACTTTTAACCTTGATCAATTCTCTCCCTACAACTTTTATTTCTTCTTTGACTTCTACAAGCCGATCTATCACCAAGTCTCCTCCATCATCTTTCTCCTGCATGAGTCCTTGGAATCTTTCATTCCATTTATCTCTAACCTGACTCAAAGGCATACCATATTTTGTCATTACATTCACATCTACTATTATAGCCATGACTGCTTCCAACTCTTCCAACTACTCAGTTAAATTATTAACTGCTTCCTGCATCTCATCCTTATGCTTGCTCACAAAGCCAGTCCTAAACTTAAGTATATGAGAAGTCTTTTCTACAAAATATTTGTTATCATCTTCAAGTATAGATTCTTCTAGAAGAGTAGTTAGAGGCAATGCATTTATCTTTTCTAACTTTTCACTATACTCCTTATACTCTTTTTCTAATTTTTCGGATGCCTCAATATATTGATGCATCTCTTTTATTACTCCTTCTACCTCTTTGTAGGTCTCAAATCCTTTTGTTAAAACCTCACCTACCTCATGGTTCAATTTGTCTATCCATTTATCAACCATCTTTGCCTTACCTCTAACTTGCACCAAATCATCAACCTCCTTTTTGCTTAGCAAAACAAGAATTTCAATAGCTGCAATCTGTTGTGACCTTGGAGAGGAGACACTCTTCAAGAATGAATGTAACTGATCCAATTGAGCCTTAAGCCCATCTTTCTTTTGTTTGTCCTTCATCATTCTTGATTTAGTTGTTGAAGCCACCACATCAATCAGATTCATTTGTTGATTTCTAGTGGGTCTTCCCAAATTAACCGTACTCAATTGTTATTCTATTAGCTACATATCCCCTACCTCCTTTTTAGTCATAGGCATGGCACATTCAGCAACTATCTCCCCTTTATCTGTGAGTCTAGTAGAATGTAAAACTTTAGCCTTCTTGTTAGGCCTTTCATGTTCAATCTCCTTCATCATGTCCTCCCAATTAAGAGGTTGAGGAGGTGTTCTGGCTCTCTTCTACAGGTCTAACTTCAACCATGTAGGAGCACTGGGAGTAGTCATCATCATGGAAGAGGAAGTAACAATTGTAGAAGATGGCCGAACATTTACCTCAGGTTGAGAATCAACATTTTCTTTTTCTTGTTGCTCCTACAGCACATGCATCTGCACCAACTTCTCAGCCTCTTCTCTATCTCGTTGTTCCTGCATTTTCTTGTCTTCTTCTTTTCTCAACCTCATGACTTCCATCTAATCCTTCTCTAATTTCTCTTTTTCCAAGGCCTCTGTTTCCAACCATTCTGCCTCCAAAGCTTTAATTTTTGCAACTTCAGCATCTTCTTCCTTTTGCTTCCTAATTAGCTCTTCGGCCTCTTTTTCTTTCCTTATCTTTTTCGATTCTTCCTTTTCTATCCTTTCCATTTCTAAGGCTATGAGCTTCTCTGCCTTTTCCCTTTCTTCTTCAACTTGTTGTTTCTTTATTAGCTCTTCAACCTCTTTTTCCTTTCTTAGAGCTTCAACTTCTTGTTCTTTCTGTCAAGCTTCCTCTGCAAGCTTCAATCTAGCAACCAGGGCTTCCTTTTCCTTTCGGTTTCTTGCTTTCTCTTGCTCAAGATCATGGATTTTCTGTATCAATTCCAATTTATCATTCTCTACCTTGACCTTGATCTCATGCTCTCATTGCCTCATTTGCTCCTCCATTTCACCAGCTGTTGTCCTTGTTTCAATTTCTTTTTCCTTTAATTGCTACTGTTGAAGTAAAGCATCAACTTGTAACTTTGCCTCTATTTCCTTTTGCTTCTCCATAGTAGCCCTTACATCAGACTCCCTTATAGCATCTTCAAACTGCTTCCATTGCTCTTCTTGCGTCAGAATCTGCTCAATAGTCCCTTCTAAAGGCATGTTTTCTTGTAGGTCCTTCTCTGAAAGAGTTTCATCTGAGTCTGTCTCAATTTCTACCAATTCTTCCTCCGCTTCTTTCCCTTTAGTAGCTTCAGCCATGGCATAAAGTACTCCTTGAACTTCTTTAATTTTCTTTCTTGTGAGTGGGGCTTGTGTAGATGACTCACCCAATGTGGGCATAGAAATAGTAGATTCAATTGGAACATCTCCCTTTGGTGTCTCTTCTTCTTCATCGAGCACCTCAAGTTCTATTTCTTCAACATCAGGAGGAAAGAATTCTAATGGTTCCTTGGAAGGTGTCTTTCTTTTAACCCTCTTATACCCTTTACCTTTCTTAATGACTGGTCCTTGAGGAGCTCGAGCTTTCATCATCAACCATTGCACACTTCTATCCAAGACTGTTCTTCCAATTTTCTTAATATCAATTGTTTCTTCCTCATTCTAGTCTATTGGATCTAAGTTTTTGGTGCCAATGTTCAAAGCTTCATATGAGGGATCTAATACCATTCCATCATCCACCAAAGTGTCAGGAATATTCTCTTTAATACCAATCTCTACCATAAGTGAGACTGATAATCTCTCATAATTCTTCTTCCTCAAGTCATACTCATCCTACCTATCACACCAAAAATCCTCTAACAAATTAAAGTGTTTAGTGAACACTGAAGGTAATAAAGCATGCATTTTCTCCCTTGGATCAAAATACTTACGAGCTTTATACAATCCCAATTTCAATGGTATCAACTTATTAAAAACCACCTTTGCTCCCTTCAAATGTTGACAATTGTATTCACCCAGTGTCACGGGAAATTTATGGCATCCTATCTTGTGCTTGATCCCAAACCTAGCATTAACTCCAATGGCTTGATACACAAACTCCATAAGCACTATTCTATTGCTGCAGCATCTTGGAAGAAAATGGGGATGACCTTCAAAACTAAACAATATAAAGTATGTAAATTTGGGGTACTGGATATACCAACTTTCCCATTCAGAAATGAATGCCATGGCTTCTTGACTTAATCTATATCCTGTATCTCCACTCAACTGGTTGATAACCACATATAAAAAGGCATCATTGACTCTTCTAAAGTGAGTCTTAGCAACCTGAAGAGATAATTAATCGTAGTATTCCCATACCTTCCTTTGTCCATCCAAGGCTCCCATTATACCTACTCTATTTAATCCTGGGAAAATCCCCAATCTTGCTACAACATAAACCACATATGAAGTCATGAAGAAAGATTTAGTCTATCTGACCCTTGTGAGCTGATCATGTATGGCATCAGAAACAATCATTGACCAATCAAACTGGTAATCACCCTGAAAGATTACTTGAATAAAATGAAACATCCATTCCTTGAAGTGGAAGGCATCCCCCTTCCCAAACACTCTGGACAACATTAATATCAAATTAGATATCTCCTTCTTGAAATCTACCCTCTTTGGCTGGTATGCCAACTTGCTTAAAGATTTCTTCTTTGTCCTTAACCATCTTTTGTTTAAGTGAGACTTATTGGAGTCTTTATGCTTGCTATATTTCTCCAATTCCTATGCCTCAGTTAGCTGCACCAAATTCTTGGGATCAAGAACATTAAATATGCTTTGGAAAATTTACGGAGTAAGATCTATAATCACATTATTTTGTGAATCCATGTATAATCTTGTAGCAGGATTGTAGGTACTAGCCACCATCAATATCAACCCTGGACACTGGACTGATAAAGGAAACACAGTAATATATGCAAGACCAGAGTCAACAATCCTTTGTGTTCTCCCTGTCAAGTTCGCTGTTTCTGCAAAGGTCTCTTCATGTAATTCTTCAAAGCTATATTGGACTAGATTAGTATCTGTGATATTTGACCAGTCTGATTCCACCTTACTTACTTTCACCACCAGATTCCTATGATCATACCTCAACGTTTAAGGCAGCTATTCTGGTTTCACCTTCTTGATTTTCGGTGCTATTTTTGATGTTCCAGCCGGTTGATTCCTTCGAGCAGCCTCTCCTAATGTTCCTGACATCTCTCAAATCTCCTGCAAGCAAACCTCTAATTAGACCTTTAGATAAATCATCATAAAACATGCTTTTAAAACATACCTGTTACACATACATCGGAGTCGGAACTAGACAGAAGCTCAAAAGAATCTCTTTTACAAAACTGGTGGACTCGGAGCAAAAACCGATATAGGAACTTCACCTAATAACAAACAGGCTTGGAGTCAGAGTTGGGGAGGCTATCAAAACCAGGATCAGAATGGAAAAGTGATTTGGTTTTCTTCGAATTCTCATTTTCATATTCTATTTCCATTTTGCCTCCACCTCCGATCTGGTCATTGTTACTTTGCAGAAAGACTTTCACATTATACGCGGAGCTAGACACAGGATGAAAATGGAATTGATAACCTTCGCAAAGAAAATTCTTAAGTTCAAGATTAGTTCTAATCCCACCTTTGCCAGTTATCATATACTTCAAGGAAACCTTTTAAAACTCAGAATTAGAAAGAAGATAAAAAAATGGGATTGATGACTTTTATAAAACAAAACTCTTATGTCCATAATCCATTCCAATCCCACCTCCACTTATGCTAATCATGACATCATCAAATTTATTCATTTTCAACATAATTGCATGATTTAGACCTAGGTCACTATAAAATGGCAAAGGAGCTCAAAAACTCTACCCTCATATGATCATGGGGAACAATTGCATTCTAAGATATCATTAGTTTTTAATCATTTAAAGTAATTGTAGAGACCAACGAAACCCTAATCTAACAAACCAATTAAAAATTAGGTTACAGGTTTAAAACCCTGCCATTCTACCAAATGACGAAACCCTAATTTAAACAATAAATCTAATCTACCCTAACTCACTGTAAAATCTCTAATCTACCTCATTGTAGATTCTTAATCTAACAAATGCCATTAAAAACCTTTAATCTAATCTAATCTACTGCAAATCGAAAACAAACACGACGCAATCACTATTAAGACATGAAAGCGACGTCACCTAAAAAAAGAAACGACATGATAAAACAAGAAAACAAAGATTTAAAGCAAAACAAACAAGAAAAAACAAGAACCTGCTCATTCAATCACATCAATGATCATAGATTTTCTTTAAAACACAATGATTGAATACATGAGTAGATATAAAGCAAAAAACAATGAACAACAAAGATAAAAGGCCTACCTCAAATGCAAACAAACCCAAGCTAACTTTCTGAATCAATTCGCACATAATATCCCTTCTCTATCTTGATCAATTTTCTCAAACGAACTCTGCTATTGCTCTTCGCACTCTTAGACTTGTGATAATAACAATAATGATCGGCTTTAACCCTTAATAAAGGTCAATATGTGAATTTCTACCTACACTGCCAACCACCATTAATGCATTAAAACGCAGTAAAGGTGGAGTCAGACTATAGGTAGAATGAACACCTTGTCTGCAGTGTGCTTCAATCAAAAAGTCAACGACAAAGAGTGGTGGGAGCATAACTAAAATGGAAATAGGATCTTAAACTTATAAAATTTGCAAACCTTATTCCCATTCCGGCTCCGCGTCTAACAACTAAAAACAAAACAAAAAAAAATTCAAAAATTTAAGTAAAAGACCAACCTAATAAAACAAAACACAAAAACCGAGACAAAACAAACATTAAAAAGTAGCGGAGGTGGGATCGGAATCGAATTTGATTTTGCAAATTTTGATAACAACCATCCCAATTCCCACTCCGGCTCTGCTTCCGCTAAAGACCAAAAACAAAGGAAAAGAAAAGACTATTGAGATAGAACCAAAAACAAGCCTCAAAAGAACTTTCAGAATCCGATTCATCTCCGGTTCCGATTCCGATAGAGAAACCAAAGAAAAACAAAGTATTGGAAAAACTAGACTCCAAACTTTGTTTCAAAAACAACTCAATACAAAAAACACAAAGGGGGGCCCATTTTGACCAAGGAAAAAGATGGGGTGGTTATGCAAGGCATAACAAAACTAATATTTTTCTCATTACCATGCTACAGGTAAAATTATCCACCATGCCAAGGAAACGAAAGAATAAACCAAAAAACGAAGAGCATGAAACTAATAAGGAAAAAATAGATAATGGATGAGGGAACATCGTCAAAGGAAGAAATTGGATATGATTAATGAAAACAAGCCAATTGAAGAGGAACCTCATGTAACGCCCCACCAGGCAACCCTAGAGGAATTACAAATAACTACTTAAACGGACTAATTTTTTTTTGTTTAAGTGCAATTAATAAGAAATTTCATTAAATAAGGCCAACAACCTCTAAGGTTAGGAGACAAAGGTTATATAGACCCTCAACAAAAAAACATGAATTTAAACCATGCCAATTATTTAAATAATAAATAAACACATACATTCCAATTAAGATAATTTATGTCAAGCATAAGAGATAACTTTCAATTTCATTAATTCATAATTAAACAATATGGTTACAACTCTCATTCCCCGAATGAGGTAAGTCCAATAAATAAGGTTACAGTTACAACTTTCCACCTCGATAACAAATGAGGGGTAATAAATTACAAGAGAAATTGAAAAGAAATAAATCAAGAACTGAAATTGAATCCAACGAGCTCTCCAACTGGAAGTCTCATATGCACGAACATGAATAAAGCCCAACAGATTAAGGTGCATGCCACCCAACCATGTGGAACCCAAAGGCCCACCCCCTGTGCTAGGAGATAGTATCAAGGAATCCTAGCCAAGGCCATCTACCTCTAGGCATAGACTAACGCATCACTGAACCAAACTGACACAACCAATCGCATGTACAACACAGGTACAGCTCTAACATGGTCACATGCTTCCAGATATGAAACAGATTAGGTATGTTAAGAGAACCATACACATAATAACAAGTACCAACCATTGTCCTAGATAGAGTGTCATCACATAGTTTGTCATGGGTTTACCTCTATGAATCTTCATAGGCTCCAACCCCCACAAAAGGTTATCTTGGTAACCTCAACTGAATCTCGGCTCCCATACTCACTCATGTGGAATTGGATACCTTTCGTATAGACAAGATAGATGACCTTGCAATTCTAGGCCTTCCCACTCATCCCAAGTCTAAATGAGCCCTTGTGTCTATGAGTGAGGCATAATTATCTTGATTAGTGAGAAGTACCACCTAATATTCTATGTATTATTTTAGCTATCACTTAATTAAACCACCTCTAAAGGTTATCTAGTTTACCTCTTTAGGCTCTGGCCCCTACATAATCCAATCTTCTACTTCACAACACACAGTCGAACCAATTACCAAGGGAACCCAAGTGCATACAAAAGTAGATATTACAACCACTCCATTCTAAGAAGGCAACATAAAATGAAACTCACTCCAAGGAAACAAATCACATAACGAGGTCACTCCTTACAAGGATACATGGATCCCATAGTCCACTCCTTTCACATGAGGCCCAAAACATCCTCATTTATGGAAACCGGGTAATAACATTGACATGACCTCACACACTACCCAAGGAAATTCACAACATGATGACATCACAAAACGTCAAACCCCAACCTCTAGGGATCATCTGGAAGACTTACAAATTAAAATCACTTATCCCATTTCTCAAAACAAGAACATGAAGGAAATATTAATTGAAGGCAATTGAAAGAAACTACCTTTGGATATTCTAAATCCATTTCTTGTACTATCATTCAGTACCCAATTGCCTTAAGAAAACTGAATTAAATTTTGTCTCTTCCAGACTAAAGATGAAATTCAAACCAAATGTTTAATTTCACTAATCGTTCAATGGTAACAAGTAATCATTTATATTACTACTTTTCAGAACATAGCGTTTAGAATTTACAATAGGTTTATTGCAAAATAAATCCTTAAATATTTACGATGCTAACCACATTTCTTGCCAATTCTCTATTTAACCTTTCAAATATGCATTTAAAATTTCAACTGATAATTTGACTAAAAGCTACATATTCTAATTCTCACATGTACATTTAAAACTTAATCATTGATTTAAATCAATACTTTTACAATATGCGATAGTGTAATATATATAAAATTATATAATCAAATTACCAAAAATAATTCTTCCCTATATATGTATTTCAAATAATACCCATATATAATTATTTTTATATAATATTAAATATTAATAATATTATATTAATATTATAATATTATATAATATAATAATAAATATATATTATATTATATTAATATTATAATATTATATATTATAATAATAAATATTAATATTAATATTTTTAATACTAAAAAAAAACCAAAGTTAAAATAAAACCCATGTACCTTCTTGGTCTGCGCGTGCACCATACCTAATGGGTGGATCTGTTTACACACAATCGACCCCCATTAATGGGGTGACTGTGTGTAAACACAGTCGTCCTTGTTATGGGCGACCAATGCTGGTAAGAGGAGTGGAGGGTGCACTGGGTGCAGCTCCTCCCACTCACCTCCCATGGGGGGCATGGTGGGGTGAGCCCCTAGCAACCTCCCCACTGTATTTTTTTTAAAATTTTTTAAAACCATAAAAAAAAACGTAAAAATAATTTTTGACTGCGGATTTTTTTAGAAAGAAATTCACCCCTTTTTATTTTGGTTTTCAACAACAATATTTTGACAGTATGTATATGTGTGTGTGTATATATATATATATATATTTTTTTTTTTCAATGTGTATATATATATACATATATACACATATATGCATATACCAATATTTTTTTTTTGCAAAAATAATCAAACCAGAAATTTAATTGGGCAAATAAATTCTGGGAAGAATTATAATAGTTATTTTTTCATTTCATTGAAGAAATTCATTTTTAAATAGGGTTCTTTGCTAATTAATCTCATTTTCAACATGGGTTTTGTTCTAGCAATTCACAACCATAACAGCATAAACAAACTATCTAACCTTTCCATAAAAACAAAAATTCTAATTGAAATGAACATGATTCCTGAAGCTTGATAATTGATAATGAATCCAAGCCTTTTCCTCTATTCCAGATCCTCTCGAGAATTCCAACTCAGCTTCCCCAAAAACCAAAAAAAAACCATCCAATTCTCTTTCCTTCCTTGTTTTTCCAATTTTCAAGCTTTTTCAAAAACTCTTGAAAAATCCCAATAATAGCCAAAAAAAAAAAAGAAATATCTATTCAACCACCATAATAAATTTTCAAAAATAGAAAACATAGAATATCTTCAATTTCAATTTTTGAATACAAATTTTCTAAATTGACTTTTAAACATATTTTTTTTAATTTCCAATTCCAAACCAAATATCCATAAATTTCCAAAATGAATAATTTAATTCATTTCAACACTATTAATTTAATTAATTAATAAAATAAATCTAATACAGGATTAAATTATTAATTAATTAAATTAAATTAATTAATAAGTTAAATCACATTTCTAACATATAACCAAATAAATTTACTCGCCAACTTAACTACAAAAGCATATATTTTAACATTTTTCTAACTTGCAACTTTAAACTGGAATCAAAGCCAGATGACAAAATTAAGGCAACTTAACCTGACTAATGCCTGACAACACACTATGAATAGGGTGATGACTTGGCACAAAAAACCTAGCTACTATCTCCCAATCGAATGTCGTTGGGCAATGGACATGCTAAAACCTGTAAAACCAGCTGGAGTCGATGTCCTATACCTATCAACCTGTGAACAAATAGTATATCCACATGCAATAATATGTCATAAATAAGGCACACCATGAAGAGGAAATCACGAAATTGCAGGGCTCTCACAAGCGAGTGATATGATACCATCCTCTTCACCAATACAGTAGTACTAACTAACACATCTAACATAGCACCACAATCAAAAGCATAAAACATCATAAATTCAAACATCCATAATGCTAATCCAAAACATGTCATAATGATAACATCATAATAAAATACCATCACATCAAAATAGAACATTAACTTCTCTTTATAGATAGCGATCAAATAGCAGTTGAGTACCATAGTCAAGGTACTAACAAAAATACAACATAAAAAAGCAGAACACTATTTGATCAAAAGGACAAAATGGAGGGGTATTACATCTTCCCCCCTAGGGTTAAGCTTACTCCTGGAAGCCTACAAACATGTAGGGATATAAATCCCTCAAATAAACTGCATACAAATCAAAACCTTGACCCCTGAGGATGAGCATCCTACACTAGATGACCAACTCCAAAAGTCTCAACAACAGCTCCCTGATACCCAAGCTGACGGTCATAAATCACAACTTAAGCTCGATGAGATCTACCTATATCACCAACTATGAGATCAAATGCCACTAGTCCCTGAGAAAACCTAGATGTGCCCCTGTTAGGACACATTCTACCTATGTGACCTTGTTGGCCACAAGAAAAACATCTTATACCTCTGCCATAACCTCTACCTCCAGATCATAGCTGAAGCATTTTGCACGCCTCCAATTTTTGTTCCTCCTAGGTGAAGAGCCACCATCATCCTAACATGGCTGAGAGTCCTTATGCTTTCCAAGCACACTCTCCTGTTGCTAAAAACTCTGAGATGGTCCCTGCTGAGATCGAGAAGGTGCACCTCCCTGAGGTTGCCCTCCTCAAGCACTAGATCCTGATGTTGAGCTGCTACTAATTTGTACACCCATGTGACCCCCTAGTTCCATGGTCAGATTTTCCTACACAAGACGTGCTTTCTCCACTGCCATATCCATGGTCTTGGGTTTGAAAACCCTCACACCACCGCTAAGACGAGCATTTAAGCCCATGAAAAAATGGTGCACTAACATACTCTCATCGTCACCTATCCCTGCATATTGTTTGAGCTCATAAAAGCATCGCTCATATTTCTAAACAGATAAGGCCATCTAATGCAAGGCATGAAAATCATTGCCTCGACGCTAACGCCAATGCTCAGATAAGAACCGAGCTCTGAATCTCTCCAGGAAGATCTCCCAAGATATTGTGTGAATGTCAATATGGAGCTTCTTCTCCTCTAGCCTCCACCAAGTGGATGAAAACCCTCTCAGCTGCATGATAGCATAACGAGCTTTGGTGTTACTGTCATATGGATGCATGGCAAAACACCTATACAAGTCTATCAGCCAAGTCTCGACCTCTAACCTAGTACCTGATCCATCATATAATGGAGGGTGTGCCTTGACTAGGTCCCTCATGTGTGACTTAGACTGGGTAGGAACTTCCCTCACAACTAGATTAACCTGAACCTCTACCCGCCTCAGACCAAGGAGTGCCAAAGCCTCCTCAAGTGCTCTACGCACAACCTCAATCCCTGCTGGATCCTGCTAACGATCCTTAACTCCAAGTGCATTCTGAGATGCCTAAGGTTTTTCTTGATTAGGAACAACTGATACACGAGAAGGAGAGTCATGCTGACTCTCACCATGATCACCTAAATGGCCACAACCACGCCCTCTACCTCTTTCGCATCTGGGAGGCATAATCCTGCATAGACACTTCAAGGTATTAGGCAAGGTACATAACTTAAAAACCTACACAACTAAAAGCTTAATGGCTCCATCATAATCCTAGAGTAAACAGTGTTTAAACCTAGGCTCTAATACCATGTGTAATGCCCCGCCATACAACCCTAGAGGAAGATGCAAATAACTACTTAAATGGACTAATTTTTTTTTGTTTAAGTGCAATTAATAAGCAAGTTCATTAACTAATGCCAACAACCTCGAAGGTTATGAGACAGAGGTTATAACGAACCTCAACAAAAAACATGAATTTAAACCATGCCAATTATTTAAAAAATAAATAAACACATACATTCCAATTAAGATAATTTACATCAAGCATAAGAGAAAACTTTCTATTTCATTAATTCATAATTAAACAATATGGTTACAACTCATTCCCAAATGAGGAAAGTCCAATAAATAAGGTTACAGTTACAACTTTCCACCTCGATAACAAATCAGGGGTAATAAATTACAAGAGCAATTGAAAAGAAATAAAGCAAGAACTGAAACTGAATCCAACGAGTTCTCCAATTGGAAGTCTCATCAGCACGAACATGAATAAAGCCCAACGGATTAAGGTGCATGCCACCCAACCAGGTGGAACCCAAAGGCCCACCCCTCGTGCTAGGAGATAGTAACAAGGAATCCTAGCCAAGACCATCTACCTCTAGGCACAGACTAACACATCACTAAACCAAACTGACACAACCAATCACATGTACAACACAAGTACAACTCTAACATGGTCACATGCTTCCATATATGAAATAGATCAAGTATGTTAAGAGAACCATACACATAATAACAAGTACCAACTATTTTCCTAGACAGAGTGTCATCACACAGTTCATCATGGGTTTACCTCTGGGAATCTTCATAGGCTCCGGCCCCCACAAAGGGTTATCCTGGTGACCTCAACCGAATTTCGGCCCCCACACTCACTCATGCGGAATGAAATACCTTTCGTATAGACAAGATAGATGACCTTGCCATTCAAGGCCTTCCCACTCATCCCAAGTCTAAACAAGCCCTTGTATCTATGAGTGAGGCATAATTATCCTGATTAGTGAGAAGTACCACCTAATCTTCTAAGTATTATTTTAGTTATCACTTAATTAAACCACCTCCAAAGGTTATCCAGTTTACCTCTTTGGGCTATGGTCCCTACAAAAGCCACTCTTCTACTTGACAAAACATAGTCGAACCAATTACCAAGGGAACCCAAGTGCATACAAACTTAGATATTACAGCCACTCCATTCTTAGGAGGCGACATAAAATGAAACTCACTCCAAGGAAACAAATCACATAACGAGGTCACTCCTTACAAGGAGACACAGATCCCATAATCCACTCCTTTCATAGGAGGAACCAGGTAAAAACATTGGCATGACCACACGCACTACCCAAGGAAATTCACAACATGATGACATCACAAAACGTCAAACCCTAACCTCTAGGGATCATCTAGAAGAATTATAGATTAAAAGCACTTATCCCATTTCCCAAAACAAGAACATGAAGGAAATATTCAGTGAAGGCAATTGAAAGAAACTACCTTTGGATATTCTATATCCATTTCTTGTACTATCATTCAGTACCTAATTGCCTTAAGAAAAATGAATTAAAATTTTGTCTCTTCCAGACGAAAGATGAAATTCAAACCAAATGTTTAATTTCACTAATTGTTTCAATGGTAACAACTAATCATTTATATTACTACTTTTCAGAACATAGCGTTTAGAATTTACAATAGGTTTATTGCAAAATAAATTGTTAAATATTTATGATGCTAACCACATTTCTTGCCAATTCTATGTTTAACCTTTTAAATATGTATTTAAAATTTCAACTGATAATTTGACTAAAAACTACATATTCTAATTCTCACATGTACATTTAAAACTTTTACCATTGATTTAGATCAATATTTTTATAATATGCCATAGTGTAATATATATAAAATTATATAATCAAATTACCAAAAATAATTCTTCCTTATATATGTATTTCAAACAATACCCATATATAATTATTTGTATATTAATACTTTAATATTATAAAATATAATATTAAATATTAATATTATTATATTATTATTATAATATATAATATTATAATATTATATAGTATAATAATAAATATATATATTATATTATATTAATATTATAATAATATATATTATATGTATTATACATATATATTAATATTTTATATTATAAATATATAGTGTTAAAATATTAATATTAATATTTTTAATACTAAAAAAAATAAACTTAAAACAAAACCCACGTATCTTCTTGGTCTGCGTGCATGCCATACCCAATGGGTGGCTGTGTTTACACACAGCCGACCCCCATTAATGGGGCCGACTGTGTGTAAACACAGTCATCCCTGTTATGGGCAGCCACTGCTGGTAAGGGGAGTGGAGGGCACACTGGGCACGACTCCTCCCACTCACCTCCCAGGGGGGGCACAATGGGGGTGATTCCCCAATGACCTCACTATTGTACTTTCTTTTTAATTTTTTTAAAACCCTGAAAAAAAAACGTAAATCTTGTTTTTGACTACGGATTTTTTTAGAAAGAAATTCGCCCCTTTTTATTTCGATTTTCAACAACAATATTTTGACAGTATGTATATGTGTATATAAGTATATATATATTTCTCAATGTATATATATATATACATATATACACATATATGCATATACCAATATTTTTTTTTTGCAAAAATAATCAAACAAGAAATGTAATTGGGCAAATAAATTCTGGGAAGAATTATAATAGTTATTTTTCCATTTCATTGAAGAAATTCATTTTTAAATAGGGTTTTTTGCTAATTAATCTCATTTTCAACATGGGTTTTGTTCTAGCAATTCACAACTAGAATTTAAAAGATTAACAGCAGCATAAACAAACTATCTAACCTTTCCATAAAAAAGAAATTTCTAATTGAAATGAACCTGATTCCTGAAGCTTGATAGTTGATAATGAAGCCAAGCCTTTTCCTCTGTTCTAGATCCTCTCTAGAATTCCAACTTAGCTTCCCCAAAAATGAAAAAAAAAACCAGCCAATTCTCTTTCCTTCCTTGTTTTTCCAATTTTCAAGCTTTTTCAAAAACTCATGAAAAATCCCAATAATAGACAAAAAAAAAAAAGAAATATCTATTCAACCACCATAATAAATTTTCAAAAATAGAAAACATAAAATATCTTCAATTTGAATTTTTGAATACAAATTTTCTAAATTGACTTTTAAACATATTTTTTTTAATTTCCAATTCCAAACCAAATATCCATAAATTTCCAAAATGAATAATTTAATTCATTTCAACACTATTAATTTAATTAATTAATAAAATAAATCTAATACAAGATTAAATTATTTATTAACTAAATTAAATTAATTAATAAGTTAAATCACATTTCTAACATATAACCTAATAAATTTACTCACCAACTTAACTACAAAAGCATATATTTTAACATTTTTCTAACTTGCAACTTTAAACTCAAATCAAGGCTAGATGACAAAATTAAGGCAACTTAACCTGACTAACACCTGATGACACACTATGACTAGGGTGATGACTTGGCACAAAAAACCTAGCTACTATCTCCCAATCGAATGTCGTTGGGCAATGGACACGCTCAAACCTATAAAACCAGGTGGATTGGACGTCATGTACCTGTCAACCTATGAACAAAGAGTATATCCACATGCAATAATATGTCATAAATAAGGCACACTGTGAATAGGAAATCACGGAATCGTAGGGCGCTTGCAAGCAAGTGATGCAATACCATCATCTTCACCAATACAGTAGTACTAACTGACACATCTAACATAGCACCACAATAAAAACATCATAAATTCAAACATCCATAATGCTAATCCAAAACATGTCATAATGATAACATCATAATAAAATACCATCACATCAAAATGGAACATTAACGTCACTTTATAGATAGCGATCAAATAGCAGCCGAGTACCATAGTCAAGGTACTAACAAAAATACAACATAAAAGAGCAGAACACTGTTCGATCAAAAGGAAAAAATGGAGGGGTATTACACCTCAACCATCAAAAAGGGAAAAGGAATTGGTGGCACAAAGGGAACAAATGTGAAAGCATCATGGTAAAATGAATTCAAATACCATAGTTGGAGACACACCCTCTACCAAAAATGAATACGAAGGGACACCATTATCCACAAGTTAATATGGAGGGACACTATCTACCACAAGTGAATATGGAGGGACACCATCTACCACAAGTGAATATGGTTAGACACCATCTACCATTAGTGAATATGAAGGGACACCATCCACCACATCTCAAGTTGAGAATACATCATCACTTGGATTTGAAAAAGAAGGTATACCATCATCCCCATGTCAACCTCTAGGTATATCATCTATTCTACTCTTGATCAAAGGTACGTGATCTAGCCCAACTCACTTAAATATTGATGAAATTCCTAAGGTTGAGATGTATGTACCTAGGAGAACACCACCTAAAATTTTACATAGAAAACCAAAGTATTTGATTAATATTGATGAGAATATTTTGGAGCACATGGAAGGTATTATTCTAGCACACACTTATAGAAGATATGCTGATAAGATTTGGAAATTGTTCTCTGAAAGGCTAAATGAGACTGTAGGATGTCAACTATTTGTTGAAATGATGTGGGTATAAAGTATAGAAATATCATGAAGATTCTTGGGTTGAGAACATCGAATGTTTCAAGTGAAAACACTATTGTGAAGAATCTAATGGATTCTTATGAGAGTGTGGTGAAGATCTCATGCTCAAAGGATAGTAATGTCACCTGATATGTCATTACATCGACATTGGTAAGTAGTCAAACAAGGATACCATGTCTCATTAGACAGATGAGTGAACAATTGATAATTAATAGAAAAAATTTATCAAGAGCCATTCAAAGGTGGCAAAGAATTGAGGGAACCGATTCAAATGAATTATGGGCATTCTCGGGGAGACTCCCATGAAAAGATAAACTAGTTATTTAAGCATTGAGAACACAAATTGAATACTAATGGAAGAATAACACAAGGCCATCTCCAAATCAAAGGGATGTGGTAAGAAGGAGAATCGGTAGTCAAAACCATGAGCCACATCCAAAGAATATATTGGACATGAATCAAACCCAATTTTTTAGTAAATTTTAACAAGATTATCCTCAAATTTAAATTTGTCAAAGATATTTTGAAATTCTTAAATATTTTTATGTCAAGACAAATCACACATGCATTACTTATTGTTGTAGACTACATATTGAATTCTCTAACCATTATGATTTTTATATTCTGTATGTTTAGATTTTCATACTAACGATGTTTCGTAGGATTGTAGCATAGAAACCGCACCAAAATCTTCAAGAGTTCTTATCAAAAAAATTATTTCAAATAGAGGATGTCCAAATATTCTACAGGAAACTTTCCTTGGATGGTTCATGTCAGTGTTGTAGTGGCTTACAATGTATATCAGCATGTCAACATATGGAAAGCACACATGAGGTGGGAAAGCAACTAGTAGAGTTTGGGAAGTATAAAATTGTGGCATACATTAAAAAAGATGGCAATGAAGAAAAAATGTGTGATTTGGTTATTTAGAATATTCTAGTGTATTGGTTTATGTGTATGTTTAGTGAAAATATAATGTATGAGTATGCAAGGAATACCCATAGAGCTTGATGGTTGGACACACAATTCAAGTTATGCAAGGACACCTTTCTAGTTGGTAGCATAGTTTCAATGGTCAAATTTTCAAAGAACTACACTCTAAAACTATAACATGAGGCGCAGTTAAAATATTACAACTCCACACAGGTTTTTAAATGTGTGCACATAACATTCATTCATGCACCTAATAGTACAGAGGACCAAAGGATGGTATTGAGGGAGCATCACTTTAATATTAATGAAAATCACACACATTCTCCAGAGTTTGTACAAGGTTGCTTCTAGTTGTTGTACAATGATTTGGCTCAGAGGGGCATAACATACGGTCGACATATAATATGTTTAGATAACTATGCAGCATAGTTCAAGAACTCATGCATGTTCTAATGGTTGAGTAGGGTGCATGTAATTATAGGTGTTTTTTGTGCGGTCTCACAACATGCTCCATTTTTCCCCTTGGAAAAATGTGGACCCCATTTTTCTTTTTCTTTTTCTTTTCCTCTCATTTTTGCTTGCCTTGGCATTGTTTTAGGGGTTGGTGGAATTGCAGGCTTCATTTTCAATTTTATTGGTCTTTGCTCAAGTCCTTATTCTATCTCAGATTTGGTTTCTCAGTAATTTTTAAAAATTCCTATAAGTTTACTTAAAACCAGAATCCTAGAGTTGTTACTATTGTATCAAGGATGATGTATCTTTGATTGGTCTTGGTCCCACCTGATAAGTTAGCACCTGAAGGTCAATCCCAGTGATCATTATTTCTTGCATTGGATACTCTGATGTCTACTTTATTTTTTTAGTTGGAGGCTGGAAATTCGAGGTTCGATTATGAAATGTTTCAATCACTTCTGATCTTCCTAAGCTCGGTTCTCGATTCCTCTCTTTACTCCCATTTTTCTCTAAAATTTGGAGGTAAGTGTCTCGGTCCCTGATAATCTTTCAAAAATCTAATATCAAAAGTTTTCAATCTTGGTGATTGTAAATGATCATGTATCATGAAGGCCTTTACCTTGTAAAATTTGAAGTGACATGAGAGTGACACGTATGCTTTATGCACCATCTTTTCCTCTAGTATTGAGCCCATGTAGAAACCTAGGTGTTCGTAATTTAAACCCTAATTCACCATGATTACAGATTTATTCAAGAAATTAATGCATTGCAACATAAAATTAATGAAGGTGGTGAACTACACGTACTTGATATCACCTTGAGCATGCAGTTTCTTCTACAACACTCTACTTTGTGTCATACTGCAAAATTGCAAAGGACATTGAATGCACAAAATTCATATTGCAATGCACAAGAAAAGGTAATTTTTGAGAAACTAAAACACAACTACTAAAGGTTTCAAGGTTGCATTCAGAAAAGATCACTATCAATAGCAAAACTAGGTATGCCTCAAATAACATAATATTTGTCAATCATTTTTATGCATGAAAGTCTCAAGAAAATGGTATTTCCCTTGAAAAGTTGAAATTTCTATTATTTTGATTTGAATTTAACCGAAGTATGAATTGAAAATTTTATGAATTGTTAAAATTTGGTTAAATTTAACCCTAACTTGCAAACAAAGCATGTATTTGAAAATGAAAAAAAAATCGACGAAAATGAGTACTTCTGAAGCAAAACCATAATATGAATTCAAATTCTACAATTCACAAGCTATACCAATTATTGATATATCTAATGATAATCATATGGGATGGTCTTCTAATTTCAAATTCCTCACAAGGGCACAAAAATAAAATGCTTTTCAGTGTACAAGGAATTTTTTGACAAGTGGGTTACTTTTAGCAGGAGGTTTCTGCCAGCTATGGAGGCCCCTAAATTGGTCATGGAATGTTTGAACCACTACAACCTAGACAAAAGAATAACTGAGGAGGGAAGGGTTTATGCAGATCTCTCTGAGAAAGTAATTATATACACATTTGGTCTTCCTACATTTACTTAGATGTATCACATTGATACAAAGGTGAAAGCCAAAAGTTACCTATGTTCTGAAGAGCACAACAAATAAATTATGAGCACAAAGTGGTGCCAAGAGAGGATTACAAAACATACAAAACCAATTCTAAGGTCTATCTTTAACCAAGATGTTCAAAATATTATAACTACGCTAAGCAAGATATATAAATTTTGAGATGCCAGTAAATTTGAAACGTGTATGTTTTTAATTATATCCAAAATGATAGAAAGTCATGTACCAATGCATTCAAGAAGATTTATTAGTGATAGACTGCATGAACAGATAAGGGAATTTCCTAAGTCAAGATGTTTTTATATGTCTTCATATGTGATTTAATCTTGCACCTAAAGGGAAAATAAGCAAGGGTTGAAAAGAGTTGGCACCCTAGGTAGGGAAGTAGGAAATAGTTTAATATATGCTCATTTACCTCAAATTACTATCCATGGATACAAAAAACATTATAGGAGAGTTAATGATGTTTTTTCCATTAATTTGGCCAGAGCGATGGAAGGTGACAACCCTAATAGAATATATTTGGAAGCACCAACTACTATGAAACCTTTTAGGGGCTGGTACATTCAGTTTCCAACTTTCACCTACATTAGGGTGGAAGGGTTTGATGGATATCCTTTCATGCTGCCCAAGTACCCTACAGAAAAATTGTGTTGTTAGAATTGGTAGGAAAACTAAAGCCATCTCAGGCTCTTTATAGTTCTACTCATAAAAAGGCTTCTTTCAAATTTCCTATTGTAATAGCGAACTAAAAGTGCAATACAATTTGAGTAGCCAATTTGTGTGAAGAAGAATTGAAAATGCATAATTTGGAGTACTTTCCACTCCAAAGACAATATTATGACCTAGAAGGTAATATTTCCAAGAATATTGCTGGTTACTATGCTTATGTCCAACATCCTGAAGACTATTGGTTAAATTGTGAAGATGAGTACAAAGTAAGAAAGAGAAAATATGAAATATTGTCATTAGAGTCTACATGAATCCTCAAGATTCATGATATTCCAAATCAGATGGAGGAAGATGATGGTGATGTGTTGAATAAGGATTATGATGAAAGTAGAGTCTACAATGAACCCATTCTAGATCCTGATTATGACAATGAAGAAATAACATCAATGGAGGAATTTTCTGCACTAGTTCTATTGCAGACTTAGTAATGGATAAATGACTTTTGTAAAGTTTTAAAAGAGAAAGGTATAAGAACCACATAATCACAAGATAAAAGAAAGAAAAAAAGAGAAGATAATGAGTCTGAGTGTGGGGGGACTACTAAGAAAAAGAGGAAAGTTGGTAAAATAGTTGTTGGTATATATATTCAAGAAAGAACCCTTGAGGCTTGAGCCCAAGGAGTTTCATTAAAACCAACTGATAAATGAAGAGATGTTGAATTAGTCAATGTTCAATCAAAGGTAAAACCTAAAGTGGCATCCTATTCCATTGAAAAAACAAGGACCAAGCCTTCTACTGATGAAGGGTCATGGATAATAGAAAAAATTGGTACATAGACAAGGTCTACATCTCAGAGAGTTGCAACACTATTTAATTCTCCCCATTCAATTAATATGACTACTATAAAACAAGCATTGGGGAAAACTCTTGTGGTTTTGGATGAATATTTTGAAGTTGATGAAGCTAAAAATAAAGAAAATATGGATAAATGGGGTGCCATGTGGGAAAGACTAAAAGAAAAGAAGTCTAAAGATAACCCCATGGTATAGCCAATAGTGGAAGAAATTCCAGATATAGGGTCAATTCCTATAAAAATTGAAGAAGAAGAATTTATAATAGGAACACTCACTTAAGAAGTGGGAAACCCTAATGTTCTTGAATTAGAAACAAGGGAGACTATAGGAAAAAATCCTACTAAAGAGATGGTTATTGAATATACCCTTGATTCCCAACAATCACTTGGGAATGATAAAAATAATGATGAACAACCACAGATCACTAAAAAGTCAAATAATGACCAAGTTGAGTTTGAAAATGAAGAACCTTCACAAGTTTTGGGTGATAATCTAAGAGACAAATAAAATCCCGATGTAGGAAGATATGAAGAAGGTGATTTCCTTGGAATAGATGTTGAAAAATTGGCTAGATAGGAAAATGCAGGTCTTAGAAACGAAGAGACAGTGTCTAATCCTAGTAACCTAGAACATGTGCGAAGGAATACTGAAGATGTTCCTATTTCAGAGGACATGATAGATAAAGATAAATATTTAAGAGAATAAGTTCCTAAAAGTACTAAAGAGAAAGAATGATGAAATTTTACAGAGGTAGAGAGAGACAAGGATGTACCTGATCAGTTAATTAAAGAACTAACTTCCCCATTCAGAGTAGAATTGGTACCTCTCGATCTTAAAAGTTGTATGCAATAAGTGGAAACTCCTAAACCTAGGCAAAGAGCTAAAAAAAACATGTGATACAGAAGAATGCAGATGGAGATAGAACACTCCATATAGCTACCCTAGTAGCTGACAAAAATAGACATGAGATAACGCCTAAGGAGTATGAAATAACAAGTATTGATGTTGGACATTCATCTTGGACACAAGAATTATAAGAAATGAAGATGAATTTAGATACCAATATTTCCAAGGTACAAAAAAGTAAACAAAATAAAAGAGAGTTAAAAGAACGGGTTGCTAGCCTAGAGAATGTTGTAAAATCATTAACCCAATCTAGTCAAGCTCAAACTGAATTTCCTCAGAATCCAGTGCTTATGTCAAAAGAACAAGTGTATGTGATTGTAGTGATTCACCATAGAATGAATGTATTCAAAGAATGGATTGAATATTGGGTAAGGCAAGGAGAATAAATAATTGAAGATGCAATTGGGAAGTATAAAGAGGCTCACCGTTGGTTTGAAAAATCTAAAAGATTGGAAGGAGAATGTATATTTTTCCAAGAAAAAGTTGATGTTGAGAAGTGAAATTTTGAAACTCTCATACAAATGGATGTCCAAGAATTGATAAGAGAAAATATAATTTCAAAGCAAGAAGTTCCATTATGTGAAAAATGGAAGAAATTGTTAAGTTGGGAAGGTGATACTTTAGTGCAATGCATTGAAGTATTTGAGAAGGTTGCCAAGAAATGTAGTAAGCTAATTGATAAAGATCAAGACTTTATTGAAGTGTTAGCATGTCAAGATTGTGACCCCCAAATACTTGGACAAGAGGCTAAAGAAGAAAAATATTTTAAGGAATGGATTGAGAGAGTAAATAAAGACTTTGTTTAGTTATTAACCTGGGAAGCTATTGATGAAATTATACATTGCAGAAACACTATAGTTAAATATGAAATAGAAAAGGTGCAAATGAATGCTAATATACTCTAGATATTAAAGGATTACACCAGGCTCAAGTTTATTTGGAAAGTAATACATGGAATTCTGAAGGAGGGAATGTATCAAAGATTAGGTGCTTTCCAAGAATTCCAGTCAAGGAAAAGTGAAGAAAGGTTCCCGGAATCAGAGCCCTAAAAGATATAAGGAGGCATCAGATATTGAACATTAGAGGAGTCACAATGATTTTCTGCTGAAGTTTATTTTGCAGGTTGTTCTTGATCCCAGTAAAAGTTTCTTGTCCAATATTTTGAAAATACTAATAGCTTTGTTTTATGTGGAGTATTGTGTACCAAAATTTGAAGTTCAAAAGTTTTGTTGCTAAGGAAGTCAAATCTTTGTCCTCATCTAGAGGATTCTAATGACAACTACTGTATGCCATGTGCTACATTTTAATTTTATATTTTTGATTCTCTTGATAGACTTTAAGTTTGAACTCTTGGGGCCTTGTTCCTATAAAAGACTCTTTATTGCTTTACTTTTATTTTTAAGTTCAAAATTTGTGGTTGTTAGAGGAGCCAAAACTTCTCTAAGTTTTGTTCTTTTTCCTATTTTCTAAATCATTCAAGAATAAAAAATTGTATGCACATAGACTTTAATCAATATCAAAGCCAATTTGATAGCTACTTATCTCATGAATCTTTGTAGCTAGTTTTGTTAGTTTAGCTGAACAAAATTGTATGATGTGTCATTTAAGGGTACATATGGAACCCACTTAGTGTCCAAACTAAAACCCCCTTCTTTAAAAGCTTGCACTATTTTATGCCTATATGTGAGGCAATCTGGTGAAGTATAAAGTTGTTTTCTTTGATTTGATTATATCTTGGGAGATGCATGGAGAATAATTGAGAGAAATTTTAATTTTCAATATTCTTGATGCTTTATTTTAGAATAGATGTTTAAATTTCTGAAAATATTTCCAGAAAATAGATGAATGGATGGAAATTTATTGAAAATGTTTCATTTTATATTAATGTTTTGAATGCTTAAAGCTAAATCTACTTAAGCAATCGCAAAATTGATTAATGTTCATGAAATGTTTTTTCATATCGTTTGAGATCATGATATTATTTTATGATTGAACTGGAAATATTATGCCTAATGTATATGATTCTTAATGAAATTGGAAATAATAGTGAAACTAGAGATAATCATATTCCCTTTGAGATTAACAACATTATCACATCATACCCTAAATTAAACCTAGTATGGTCAAGACCTGACTATAGAAGACTTGGGATTGATCTAAGTCAACCTTTTTCTAGTTACACGGACATGCCCTAAGGTTGCCCTGGATAAGTATTTCAAGAAGATAGGTTCTTCATAGTTTGCCTATGAAGACTCCACTATTGGTGCAAGTAACATCACCATCAATAGTGTTCAACATATGTGGAACTTTTTGTGAGGTCGATCATAGAAAGGGGAAGCATGATGGTGTGGGAGTGTGTGTGAAAAGAGCATTAGTATGAGAAGAGTTAAAATATAAAGATAATGCAAAGTTGATAGATGCAAAATCAATCATCGAGTGGTGTAATGCTTCGATGGGTCCGGGTAATGAAGGTACATCTTCAGTTTGTAGATTTTTTTGGTTGTTGGATGATACTAACATTGCACCATATAAGGATTATTTTACACTGACAGGATCAAGTGAGATACACTCTTTCCTTAGCTCAAATGCAGGTTCATGGATAATCAATACACAAAAGATGGCATGCTTTTGTTCTTCATGTACAATGAAATCTTGGGATGATTGTGAGTCAAAGGAGTGGGTTGAGAAATGGTTTTTAAGTTATCATAGCTCACTTCACATGTATCACCCTTTGATGACATTGGAACTAACACATCTGGATTCATCAAAATTGACTTTGACCACATATCAGATCTAGTTCAACTAGGCAATATTTCTACTTGCATAGTTTTTGAAATTCCTATTGTTATCTTACTTTGTAGCATATTTGTAATGTTGACTAATTTCATCTAATTTGCTGCACATATCAATGCAGGGTGTGTTTATGTATTTATTGTAGATGAAGACAACAAAGAGGGAACAAACTATTACTTGTGTCATTGTATTGAGGCCTAAAATAAATTGGAGGCCCCAGTTATAGATGGAGAAAACATTGAATACCCTATAGGCTCATTTGTTGTTACTAGAATGTGGCTTAGAGGGTACCCACATAATAGTGTTAAATATTTGTTGTTTCAGGACTTTGGCATGCATCAGCAGATTATTCATTACTCAAACCTTATCATGGCATCCAATGTTTGTATATGGGGGTAGACCCTTGAAAAAGAACTTTTGGAAGGTCCATGAGTTTGACCATGAGGAAATAATTGACATATTAAAGAGTAGAGCAGACCGACATGGTTCGTTAGATTAATTTGTAAATATGCATATTGGTTCTTATTAATTTATACTTGTATGCACAATAATTTGTATGATGCCAATGCTATGATGCAAATTCTATTATCTAATGTTTATATCATGTATGTAGGTGATTGATGAAGTTATCAAACTTGTAAATGTAGCACAGTTTATGTTTAGAACTATGGAAAAGGATACAATGTTCAATGGTATATTTTTTTTCTCAAAAATATGCAAAAAAAATGATGTAAGTGTAGAGAAGGGGGATTCACTACTCACGAGTTCTCTTCATTCAAAGAGCCTCACAGGGTGAACTGACCTAAAATACCTCAAAGGACAATGGGGAGAGTTCTAGAACCAGAAAGAGCAGGTCATAGAGATTAACTAGACAAACTGACAAGCTCACGACCAAAGGACAACAACACAAAATATAGATGATAGCGTGGCATGTTGGCATCCCAAAGGTGTGTTGGCATCTCGTATGGACCAAAGAGAAAGTTTATCACAAAAAATGGCTAAGTGACTAATTCTATTCTGATTGCTAAGAACTTCTAGAAAGTGATAGAGTAATAGAATGTGATAAAGGTGAAATAGAGTGGAATAGGCTGAAATATAAAGGATAAAGACAAGGAGAAGAAGGGAAAGGAAATGCTTACAACCATGCAAATGATGAATCCTCTATTTTGTGAATGTCTTCAATACCTACACAAAAGAGAGAGAGAGAGAGAGAGAAACTATTAGGGTTGTATAGTGGTTTGGTTAAGTCAAACCCTCGTTTTGGTGTTCCCACCTCCATGGATAGCCGGATAGATAGAGAGAAGTATGATAAAGAAAGAAATGAAGTAAAGAGTACTAAAGCACAAGAAAATAGTGTTATGCTAATCACCCAAATAATAGAGGAGAGGAGTGAAAGCTCACCACCTCCATCCAAAGCGCTCAAGGCTAGTGGTTGAGAAAATGAGAGGAACTCAAGCCTCTATTGTTGTGGTGTTTTTCTCCACACTTTCTCTACTAAAGTGATGGAGTGTTGATGTTGCTACTGCGAAGTGTAAAGTGTAAAGTTTTTCTTGAGAGTGATGGATTGAAGAAGCTTCTTGGAGCTTGTGAAGAGATTGTAGAAGGATAAGGAGACTACCTAGAGTCTATTCTGGATCTAAATGAAAGAGAGAAATCATGAATTTGAAGGGAAGAGTGAACAAAATAGCCATATTTGGGTTCATCGGCTGAAGAGGGAATTATAATTCGACTCCCAATGGGAAATGTAACACCTCTACAAGCTCTAGATGCAGGAATCCGTCAAGGATGTAAGTGTGTTGAGTGGAAGTTTGCACTTCGCATGGGCGTCCTTGACATAAATTCCTCTATTGACACTCAAAATAGGCTCCAAGTGGGTGTAGAACAATGGGCTTATGTGAAATTAAGCCTCCACCTTTGGTTTTCTAAAATGGATAGGATAAAAGAGGAATTTGCATTAGGGGTGCAAATTCACTCCTATACATTTTTTCCCCACTTTAGCGAGCATGAATATTGATGAGTTCTTCGGTAAAGTAGATCAGAGAAGTAGTAGGGTTAGAAATGTATACCTATACCAAGGAAGAAGTAGAACATGATCTGGTGAACCTAAAAGTGTAGGATGAGTAAAGTACTTCATAGTATTGTGGAACTATGAAGTTGAAGAAAGAGCATATACTCAAGATGAGGAAGATGTTGATCTTTGATCTGGTATATACAATTGAGAATAGAAAGATAGAAATGAATGTAAAAGTGATACAAGAAATCCCCGCTCGAGGAGGAAAACCCATATCACAGAGTAAAAGTTATAAAAGCAATCCCTGCTTGAGGAGGAAAAATTGTATCACTGAGTAAAAGTGATGAAATAAATCCCCACTCGAGGAGGAAAACTCATATCATAGAATGAAAGTGATAAAATCAATCCCCAGTCAAAGAGGAAGACCTATATCACAGAATAAAAGTGATAAAGGAAATCCTCACTCAAGGAGGAAAACCCGTATCACTAAGTAAAATTTATAAAAGAAATCCCTACTAGAGGAGGAAAACCCATATCACAGAGTGAAAGTTATAAAAAAAATCCCTACTCAAGGAGGCTTGTAGCACAGAGTAAAATTGATAAAATCAATCCCTAGTCAAGGAGGAAAACCCATATCACAAAGTGAAAGTGATGAAAGCAATCCCCGCTCGAGGAGGAAGACCCGTATCACTGAGTAAAAGAGCTCTATAGGTTCTCGGTCCCATAGAGCAAGTAAGCAGACAATCATGCAGACCATTGTCAAGATGGAAGAAATTCAAAGGGGTCACTTGGGAAGCCTTCAAAAGGAAGAGGGGTCCACTCAAGGGATGTTCTATTTGAAAAGTAAAGTCTAGTCGGGCTAACCCCAAGCTAGATGTAAGGATGTGAGAAAGGTCTAGCCGAGTTGCCCCCAAGCTAGACATCATGGAATTTTTTTGAAAGAAAATATTTCAAAGAGGTCCCTTGGGAACCCTTCAAAAGGGGGGGTCTGCTCAAAGGATGCTACATTTGAAAGATAGAGAAGAAAATATAGGTGTGCATTAGTAGGAACCTAAATCATGAAGTTGTATCTTATTGTTCAAGGCCTTACATTCACTAGTGGAATGGCCAAGCACTTGATGGTATCCACAAAAATAATTTTTTTCTTTATCGTGTTTGTGAGACTTCTTGTGTGTAGGAGGAGGAAGAGTGATCAAGTGAGCTTTTAGAAGCCACAAAAAAATATGCTCTTGCTCAAATAGAGGATGAGGAGCAGGAAGAAAGCCTTTCTCTTGTAGAGAAAATTTTGAATTCTCACAAGTAGAAGATATGAAGATAGAAGAAAAAAGAGGATAGACCAATCTATGAAAACTAGGTTGAGAGGACATTGCATCAAAATTCAATCGTGGTTTCCATTCATATTGTTCATTTGAGCAACAAAGCCCAAAATTATGCTTACGAGGTGCAAACTCTATAGGGACCTGCATTGCTTGTTCATTATGATCACAACCTTTACGCTCATAGCCATACTTAGAGACAAGCTTAAATCCAAGGCCATAACATGTTCACAAATCATGAGAAGAATGGGGATCCTCATAGATAGCATTATTCTAGCAAAGGGGAACATACTCCTCTATGAGATCATCATCATCCTTCTTATTAGGATTGTCAACATTATCCTCCTTAGAAGAAGCATAATTGTCTTCCTCAGAAGGAGGTTCAATACTAAGAACATTATAGTTTGCATTCACATTATCCCATGATACAAAAGGACAATCATCTTTGATAGTGGGTGTGAATGATGTTGTCAAAAGGTCTAAGTGGATCAGGTTGACTTTATATTCCTGAATGAAGGAATCTATAAAGTCTGAAGGACCCCAATCATCACCAAGACATGCATTCCTTTACAAATAGGTAGAATCTTTTATAGTAGATACTGTTGGAGTAAACATCAACACATTGGAAGATACTGAAGGAATAAGAGTAGGCACAACCAAAGCTTGATCGAAAGCTGCCATCTCACATAAGTGCATGGCATCAGGGTCAGCCTTGACTGTGACTACTAGATTATTGCAAATGAAACTAATATATTTATGCAAGGTAGACGGGACTACACCCATAGCATGAATCCACGGTCTATGAAGGAGAAGGTTATAAGGTAATTTTTACGACATAACATATATAGGGGTTGATGCAATAATGGGTCCCAACCTCAAATGAAAGACTATCTTTCCTAAGGGTTGTCAACTAACATTATGAAACCCATGAATGAAATCAGAAGAAGTATTAAGAGAAGTTGAATCAATATTAATCCTAGGTAATAGATTAATGCTACATATATTGAGAACCAAACCAATGTCAATGAGAGTATGTCTAATGTCAATTTTATCAATATTAATTATAATCATTAGAGGATCCACTTGCTTTTGTACTTCCAGAGGTGAGAGTTCCTGAGGATAGAATGTGATATTCAAAAAATCTGCACGAATATATGCCAGTAATGCATCAACATCTACCAGCCTAGTGGAAGAAGGAAAGATGATATTTTGCAAGGCTTCCTAAAGAATACCTTGATAAACTAGAGTAGAATGAAGAAATTCCCATAGTCAGATCTTAGTCGGAGCAACTTGAGGTTGCTCATCAAGACTGTTATCATTAGGTGCTTTAGTTTCTGGTTCAATAGCTTGAGGAAGGCTTAATTTCTTATTCATTCTAGTATCATAGGTACGGGCTATTGTTGTATAAGAGGGATCCTTAGAAAGGTCAAGGGAATCACTATCAAATGGAACACCATCAATAGAAAAAACCCTTTCAAGAGAAGGACTAGCTGAAGTCATGTAAATGATCGGTCTCTTAGGCCTTTGAGGGGCAATAAAGACATAGATTAAATTTACAAAATCATCACAACTAGTGGGATAATTATTTAAATAAATATTCTCAACATCGATCTAAACAATATAAAATGTGGAAGGAGATCCATCATGCACTAATGCATCCTCTCTAGAGGAGAGTGTATTAGGATAGATAAGAAATTCATCATTCACAAATGCAACGCCTCTAGAAGAGAGTGCATTGGAATGAATAGAGGGTTCATCATTCACAAATGCATCATCTCTAGAAGAGAGTACATTGGAATGAAGAGAAGTTTCATCATTTACAAATGCATCATCTCTAGAAGAGAGTACATTGGAATGAAGAGAAGTTTTGTCATTCACAAATGCATCATCTCTAGATGAGAGTGCATTGGAATGAAGAGAAGGTAGAGTAATGTTAAGAAGGTATCAATGGTTTCATCTTCTTGCAACAAGAAATCCTCCAAAGAAAGAGGACTCTCATGAGAAGGATCAAAGATATCAAGTGACATGGGTAAACCCAAGTCACCATCGCATGCACAAAATGGAACATCAATAACACTTTGAACAAAATTAGATATTGAGCTAATAAAAGAAGATATTAAATTTATTATGATTTTTTTCGATATTTTCTATTTTTTAGTAATTTGCATTTTCGGGGGTCTTCGGAGCGAAATTTGAGGTCGAAACTTGCGCCAGTCTATACAATTTGATTGTTGAAGGTAGTTGAACTTTACAGACTAAACTATTTCTCTAGAAGACCTTTCCAATAGTGCAAACGGTTCTGAATTTTGAGCACTGAGTCAAAACTTATGACCCCACCAAGTAGAGGTAAATAAATTCCTAGTTTTCAAAAAAGACGTTATTCACATCGGGTTCACCAAAATGTGGAGAAGGGGGATTCACTACTCATGATTTCTCTTCATTCAGAGAGCCTCACAAGGTGAAATTCCCTAAACTACCTCAAAGGACAATGGCAATAGTTTTAGAATCAGAAAGAGTAGGTCATAGATATTCTCTGGACAAACTGACAAGCTCTCAACCAAAGGATGACAACACGGTGCACTGGTGTCCTAGAGGTGTGTTGGCATCTCATATAGACTAGAGAGAAATTTTATCATAGAGAATGGTTAAGTGATTACTTCTAGTCTAATTTCTAAGAACTTCTAGAAAGTGATAGAGTAACAGAATGTGATAAAGCTGAAATAGAGTGGAATAGACTGAAATACAAAGGATAAAGACAAGGAGAAGAAGGAAATGAAATGAGTACAAGCATGTGAATGATGAAGCCTCTAGTTTGTGAATGTCTTCAATACCTACACACAAGAGAGAGAGAAAGTGTCAGGGCTTTATAGGGGTTTTCCTTAGTCAAACCCTCGTTTTGGTGTTCCCACCTCCACGGAAAACTCGATAGATAGAGAGAAGTATGAAGAAAGAAATGAAGTAAAGAGTACTAAAGAACTATTAAATAGTGTTATTCTACTAAACTAAATAATAGAGGAGAGGAGTGAAAGCTTACGACCTCTACCCAAAGTGCTCAAGGCTAGTGGGGGAGAAAATGAGAGGAACTCAAGCCTCTGTTCTCATGGTGTTTTGTTCCACACTTGCTCTACTGAAGTGATGGAGTGTTGATGTTGTTGTTGTGAAGTGTAGAGTGTTTCTTGAGAGTGATGGATTGAAGAATCTACTTGGAGCTTGTGAAGAGATTGTAGAAGGATAAGGAGACTACCCAAAGTTTGTTTCGGATCAAAATGAAAGAGGGAAATGGTGAATTTGAAGGGAAGAATGAAGAAAATGGCCATATTTGGGTCAGTCGACTGAAGAGGGCATTTCAAGTCGGCTCCCAATGGGAGATGTAATGCCTCTGCAGGCTCTAGATGTGGAAATCCATCAGGGACATTAGCACGTTGTGTGGATATCTACATGTCGCGTGGGCATCCCTGATAGAAACACCTCTACCGATGCTCAAAATAGGTGCCAAGTGGATGGAGAACAATGGGTTTATGTAGAATTAAGCCTCTGACTTTGGTTTTCTAAAGTGGAGAGGGTAAAAGAGGAATTTGTGTTAGGGGTGCAAATTCACTCCTATATAGTAGAATATTCTCAATAGATTAGTAAACTAAGTGGAAGATTAAATTTTGTTGTTTTTATAATAGGTTATAAGCTTCCAAAAGGTTGGAAAGTAATATTTTGGTTACATTATATTCATGTTCTATTCATGAGAGGTTGTTGTGTGCAATAGGTATCTTAGAACTCCCAATGAAGATGTATGGCTAGGAGTGACTAAGTTGAGAGACTGACATGCCTATCCTCAATGGAAGCATGAAGATTTAAGCCTTGTTGTTCCCAAGCTGGAACCAAATGGTGTGGATTTGTTGTTTGTAAGTGCCTTCCATCTATTTTCATTTTATTTCCATTTTGGATGCTCTTTATTTTTCTTCTTTTACTTTGCTTATTTATAAGTAACCTACTAAAAATTGATTGGTGTCCCCTTGCAATTTTTTTTGATTTATGAGCCATCCAAGAGAATCTCAGCCAAAAAAAGAATTCTACATCCTTATTTTGATGATCTTGATAAATCTCAATTATGATTTTAAGCCATTATAAAAGTTTGTGTGAAGCTTAGCGAGAGAGTTTCAAGCTATTCATTTGAAGTTAACCTCATCATGAGAACCTATGATGTAGACATTATAAGAGCATCTCAAATTTCAAGTTATTATATTCATGAGAGGTGTTGTGTGCAATAGGTATCTTGGAACTCTAAATGAAGATTTATGACTAGGAGTGACTAAGTTGAGAGAATGACATGCCTATCCTCAATGGAAGCATCAAGATTTAAGCCTTGTTGTTCTTGACATGGAACTAAATGGTGTGGATTTGTTGTCTTTAAGTTCCTTCCATCTATTTTCATTTCATTTCTATTTTGGATGCTCTTTTTTTTTCTTCTTTTAATTTTCCTATTTGTAAGTAAAAGATCTGTGAGAATGGAGTACCTAAGGCATCCTTGAATCGTATTTTTTGTTATTATGAGAGAATCTTAGAAGCTGAGTTTATGTGCATGAAAATGGGGCACATTATCATTCAATATTTTATTTAAGTAGGGTGTTGGAATTCATATAGTTTTATTTTTTCTCATGATTTTGTATTACCACTTGATAGTTTTGAGAAAGCATTATGCCTACAAGTAAAATCACTTGGGTTTTAGAATGGTGTATGAAGCATATTAGACAATTGTAGCACAAATAGAAGAATTAGGATAGCCAAATAAATCTTATTTTATTGTAAGCATCATATTATTAATATATTGAGTGTAATAACCATTGATGGTTATCAATCATTCTTTTTATTCTTTTATTCTCTCCCTATTATAACTAGCACCAATTGACTAACTTATTATAAAAAAATTATTTATTAAAAAAAATCAGCCTAATCATTATATATCAATATCAATATAGCATACCATATATTTACATAAACATTTGTAATGATATTTACTCAAATTTTGAAATTTATTGCTGCCCTCAAACATTTCTAATTCATGCAACGTAATCCCTTAATAGTCTAAATTACAAAAGGGTAGCAATATTTGATAGCCTGTTATCTAGATACCGTGTTAGTTATGAGAATTTTCTCCGAGGCATCAAGATCATGTAGGGACCCTCTAGAATAACCTCTCTTTTTTTTTGCTATCTCAGAGTCATTTTCCTCTGGTGTCCAATTTTGACTTGATGGAAAATGCAAGTAGTGTAAAGTTGCAAAGTGGTGCAAATTTTGTTTTGCAACTCGTGTAACCAAAAAAAATGTTCCAACACATCCATATGGGTACGTTTATGCTAGGCATGGTCCTTTTTGCACCCAAAAATGTTGGATTTCTTTGAGCTATGTTCAACTGGCTCGATCCCTTGAGGATCCAAAGTGTAAAATGACTGGAATCTTTGACAAGCTATTACTCAAATAATTTGGTACTTACGAACTATTCATCTAACCCTATGTGATCATGTTGGTCCCCTCTACAATAACCTCTCTCATTTTTTTTTTATCTTAGAGTCATTTTTCCATGGTTTCTAGTTTTTAATTGATGGAAAAAGTGTCAAATGCAAGTAGTGTAAAGTTGCAAAGTGGTGCAATTTTTGCTCTACAACTCTTGTGACCAAACAAACTATTCCAACACATCTGGATGAGTATGCTTACACTAGGCATGGTCCTCTTTCACATCCAAACATTCTGAATTACTTCGAGCTATGTTCAACTAGCTCAATCCCTTAAGGGTCCAAAGTGCAAAAGGGCAGTAATCTTTGACAAGCCATTACCTAATAACTATGTTGCTTAAAAAATATCCATATGAGCCTATGGGATTGTGTTGGGCCCCTCTATAATAAGTTCTCTCAATTTTTTTTATCTAAGAGTTGTTTTCCTATGGTGTCCAGTTTTCACTTGATGAAAAAAGTGTCAAATACAAGGAATGTAAAGTTGCAAAGTGGTGTAACTTTCATTCTGTAACTCTTGTGACCAAACAGACTATTCCAATGAATCTAGATGGGTACCTTATGCTTGGAATGGTCATTTTTTTCACTCAAACATGTCAAATCACTTCGATCTATGTTCAACCGACTTGATCACTTAAGGGTCCAAAGTGCAAAAATGAAGCAATCTTTGATGGGCTATTACTCAGACACTATGATGCTTACAAACTCTCCATCTGAGCCTATGATATCACATTGGGCCCCTCTATAATAACCTCTCTTGATTTTTGTTACCTCATAGTCTTTTCCCATGGTGTCCAATTTTCACTTGATGGAAAAAGTGTCAAATGCAAGCAGTGTAAAGTTGCAAAGTGGTGCAAATTTCATTTTGGAACTCATGTGACCAAATAGACTATTCCAACATGTCTAAATGGGTATGTTTATTGTACGCATGGTCCTATTTTTCACCCAAGCACATTGATTCACTTAGAGCTATGTTCAACTGGCTCAATCCCTTAAGGGTCCAAAGTGAAAAAAGGAAACAATCTCTGACGGGCTATTACTTGGAAACTGTGATGCTTACAAACTTTCCATCTGATCCTATGGGATCACATTGGGCCCCTCTATAATAATCTCTCTTAATTTTTTTTTTCTCAAATTCATTTTCCTATGGTGTCTAGTTTTCACTTCATGGAAAAAGTGTCAAATGCAAGCAGTGTAAAGTTTTAAAGTGGTGCAACTTTCTTTCTGCAACTCATGTGACCAAACAAATTGTTCCAATGCATTTGGATGGGTACTTTTATGCTAGGAATGATCTTCTTTCATACCCAAACATGCTAAATCACTTTGAGCTACATTCAACCAGCTCGATCCCTTAAAGGTCCAAAGTGCAAAATAGATGCAATCTTTGAGGGTCTATTACTCAGAAATCGTGATGCTTACAAACTCCTCATTTGAGCCTACAAGATCATGTTGAGTTCCTCTACAATAGCCTATTTTTTTTTGTTATCTTAGAGTCATTTTCTCATGTTGTTCAGTTTTCACTTGATGAAAAAAGTGTCAAATGCAAGTAGTGTAGAGTTGCAAAGTGGTGCAACTTTCATTTTGCAACTCGTGTGACCAAAAAAATTGTTCCAATGTGTCCCAATAAGTACTCTTATGGTAGAAATGGTCCTATTTCACACCCAAACACACTAAATCACTCTGAGCTACATTCAATCGGTCCGATCCCTTATGATGGCATACAAAACAATCAAAAATAGAAACATTCACATGACATTTGAGAAGTCTGAGTTTTCCACACCAAAACCATAGGACCATCCTCAAGTCTAGAAAGTGCAAGACATTTTTTAATTATCCTCCTTTCCCTTAAAACAATATACAGCCAATTATAAATATGTACAATGGTGGAACTTGGAAACATTTTATTTGTCCTCAATTAACAACTTAGGTTATGAAGCATTTTGTCATTTAAATTTGAAATGATTTTTTATGCTTGAAAATTGCAATCTAAGAGAAACAAGTGATGCTCTCATGTACATTTATTATTTGGTGTGATAAATAAATTTTTCACCCAAGTACATTTCTTATTTGTATTATAAATTTTAAATCTTTCTCCCAAGTCCATTTCCTATACCGGAAATAATATTGCAAAAATTTGGCATATACATATTTCGATGTGTTCATATGGTGATGGATCAAGAACATAACAATTCATTCTGTACTATGAGGATTATGTTGTGAAAATGATTAAAGACTATTCAAGATAAATGTTTGTATGATAATATGTCAATAAATTAACTACTCATCATCTACTATGAATATTATGTTTTGTAAGTGTTGTGAAGATTATGCATCCTTTGCTTAATTGAGTTGTTCTAATCAAAATATTAAATATACTGGAATCATTTTATGAAACATACCATGGAATACCAATTGGAAATGTGATTTTTTATTTTAGATGAATCATTTGATGGAACTCTTTGAATTAAACAAAAATGAGATATGTAATAATGAGAGAGCATTAGGAAATACATTTCTCAAGGATCTTAAATAAGCCTTCTTACCAATTTTGAAAAAGCATGATAAGCCCATGGTTGAAAATTTTGTAGTCATCAAAGTGGGTACTAATTCTATATTATATAGATCATAATTCTTATTTATCTTTAAGATCTTCTAATTTTAGCAATGGTTTCACCAAGCTATGAAGGGTGAACTATTCTTTATTTGGTTATGCCCATGTGGGTTCATTGGCCTTATCTCCCATTACAATTTTGGGTAGATTATTTCTTTCAAAGTATTTGGAATTCTTTGCCTATTTTCTAATTGGAAGATGTCATTCTAGAAGGCTCATATCTTGATATATAAATTATACTCATTCTTAATCAATTATCAAGTTAATAATTAGTGCATTTATGTATAGTTAATATTTTCTTTTCAATTTGTGTAATTTTGTAATTTGTAACTCTACTAATAAAGTTGTTTAGCATAAACCAATCAATATTTAGGATAAACCATAAAGGACAACAATGATCAATGCAAGGGCTAACCAATTAATAAGTATACATATGAATATGTCAATCATACATGTGAATAAGAGAAGCGCAAGTACTTAAATACACATAAGCCTTGAAGTATACACATGAATACATAGTATACATAAATTAAGACAAAGTATATGCATGAATACATGGTATAGCATGAAAACACGCAAGTCGTAAAGTATACATTGGAATACAGGTAAGTCATAAAGTATACACGTAATTTGTAAATTATACACTTGAATACATGTAACTCATATCTATTGAACCATGGATTTATAATGCAAATATGGACACCATCGATAAAAAATATTTGTGTTAACCAAATAGCCATGTAGGTATACATCAATATATGTTGATATAAGTATAAAATATATACAAAATAGCCATATAGGCTTATGAGAATTCCATATAGGCATACAAGAAAGGGATTTGGAATCAAAATTCATTGCTCTCCATTCCATGGAAAAAAATTCATGCCCTTTGTTTGTCGATTGGATGGCGATAAATCTATCACTTGCTTTTTCTGAGGTCGAGGAGTGCTCCTGATACTCCTCCTAGGGTTTAGTTCCTAGTCAAGTTGTATATGTTCCAATAACAATTAAAGGCATTAATATATAGCAATTACATTATAAAAATGGATATATTTAACAAAAATAATACTTTACCATCGTTAGATGATCACTCTCCTTGAGGGAAAGGTTTGTGTGGCCATGTTAAGGTGTTTTTAAGCCTTGTAGAAACCATTCAAAGAGAAATTAAACTATGAATCAGTAATGGTCTGATTTTTCACTAATAACTATAACAAAAAATGTAAATTGAAATTTAGTAATTTTCCTCATACCTCTATGGCAGGAATCGAGGAGTCTATAATAGATGAAACACCAAGCTCCATTTC